>NNCF01125898.1:1452249-1512456 GCA_002313205.1 Laupala kohalensis | reverse complement strand
ACGATTTTGCCATCGTTTAGTAAAGAAACATTTTCTTCGCGATTTTCAGAAGTTGACGTGTAATTGTTAACAATATTCCACATTGCTTTCATCCGGTTGTTCGATTTTAGTACCTGTCTGTCGTTTTCCATAACTTTAGCTCCATAGACTACTTTTCGAAGAATAGTCTTATATTTACGAAAATAATTATATGAATTCGGGTGCTTGGTTATAGCGTTTTGAAAGACAATATAAACGGCATTTGTTTTTTGAAAAAATCCTTATCCCTTGAGTGATCCATCTATTGTATTTCTTTGTGTTAATTAACTTGCGTTTTATGGGAAANCTAGAGTTGTAATGTTTTAGGAATATTGAGATAAATACATTGAATTTGTCGTCGGTGTTTTGGCAATTGTAAACATCTTTCCATGTTTCTTCACGCAAATAATTTATAAATATGGATTTATTTATGTCATTAAACTCCCTTGTAAATTTGTAAAGGAATGATTTATCTATATTTAGGGTTAGTTTGTTTTAAAAAAGTCAGTTGTAGAGAATATTAAGTTAATGATTGGTAACAAACGTAGTATCGTCCCGTGTATTCTCTGAAACTAGTGTTATAGAATCATCAGCATATGATACGATGCGATCATATGGAGCTACATTGAAAGTGCTGTTAATATAGATTAGAAATAATAAGGGACCAAGTATTGAATCCTTTGGTGCACCTGTTGCAACCCTTTTTGTATTGCTTTTGATATTATCAATTTTCACTGCTTGCGTTCTACCATTTAAGTAATCTATTAATAAATCTAGTGCAGGACCACGGATACAGTAATTCTCTAGTTTAGTTATTAGAAAGTTGTGGTCAACCGTGTATTGCGAAAAGACTAACCTAGAGATTTTGTTCGTGCATAAGCCGACACTAATAAAATTGAGTTATCACGACAATTAGATACATTAATAGTTATACAATAGTAAAATTCGAAGTCATTAATTTACGACCCATTTTTTTCAATAATATAACATTTCCTAAAAGTTGGATTGCTATCCACAGAAAACATAATTTGAATTATATTGTCGAGGTATCACTGTGTTTGATTTCGACACAATAAGTTTAATAAATTCTAGTTTTTCAGATTTTCTAATTTCAATTAAGGTAATACGAACTCTAATACAATTACAGTTTAAAATGCAGGTATGTGTGATGAAATCGTTGCACCTTGTAATTTAGTAGGCAGACATATTTATGCCCGTAACACGTTGCAATGAAACATCAACTAGTAAATATGAGCTTTAGAATATATCTTATCTTGTAATCCCTATCGTTTACATGGTTACTCATACACACAAAACCAACATCGTAATTTCAAAGAATCTCATCGTTTTGCTAAACAAGGGCGACGATTTACACACGATCTCGTCATCTTGTAAAGTAGCATTTATAAGGAGGCATCAGCGTGCAAGGTGTCTGAGATGCACAACGTGCTCGTAACAGACTAACAGTGAAGCAAGATGAAGAGTGCGATTTTGATAGGGCTGTGCTTGCTAGCAATCGGTAAGTATTGAGCTTCTTTCGTTTATTAACTTTTCGATTGGAAAGAACTAGAAAAAAAGATTCTAGTAGAACCCAGCACTCATTTTCTAGTGTTAAATAAAACAATAAATTTATTGTCAAATCAATACAAACTGCGTATGACTACGTGGAGGACAATAAACTAATTTACTCTCCGAAAGCAAGCAAGGGACCATCCCATCAATTCCGATCAAGGGTCCCAAGGTAGGGGCGTATTTAACATTTCAGCACACTCCCAAGATAAGGATAAAAATAGTTCGGTTGTTTTATAAAAATTTTAGAATACCAACAAATTTGTATTTAATAAAACAAGAGAAAGTTTTTCAGAAGCACGCAGTATTATGAAACTATAGATCATTCGGATAATATTGTTTATAAGTCGTAAGTATTAAAATAACACTAAATTCGAGACTTATTGTTTCAATAGACGTCACCCGTTCATACGAGCCTAGAGATCCTGTATAAAAAAATCCGCCTCTACCCGAAGGAAAACCGGGGAAAATCCCGGGCCAGGAGGGGATTTTTTTACTTATCTTTTATGGGTCGTTGTTATTTCCAATCCCATATAAGGCAATCTTGGTTATGTCTTATTTTTCACGTGAAATTGTGAGGCAAGTTTAAATAGAATTATTCACACCTTCCAGTCAAAAGCTACATTGTGAGGCGCTTTTCTTTTTACTTTACAGGCGCGTGTCGTTTTATTATATTGATCTGTCTACAAACGTTTTTTCTTATTGAACGTTAACTTCTCCTTTATACAAGAAATTTGTCATTTAAGATATGGAATTCTTTACCTCCATCTATCCTTCTAGAGTTAAATTTTTACAACTCTAATATTCACATATGTTGCGATGAGCTAACTACACATAATTTTCCATGCTCTTTAGTCTCCGAAAAATACGTTATGAGAAATTCTTTTGAAAAACTGCATTTGTATTTATATCATAGATAAAGTAAAAACAATACACTGAAAATACTATTATAGTGACGTGAAGGGGAAGTTTTGGGAAAAAAGGCCACTTTCAAAATCCATATAAAAAATATAATTCAAAGGGAATTCATTTGAAATGTTGTAAGATATAGAACAACGGGTACGAGTAAGCAGTGCTGACGGCACATCCCGTCCATATGGGACCCACTTGTTCAACTTGAGGAATTTTTCATCGAAGCCAACGCGGACATCTAGCTAGTGGAATGCTGAGTCGCTGTCGCTAAGAAAAACTTAAAGACATTCGGGCAGACGTAGGTTGGGGTGAAAAGAGGGTACAAGCCGGGGGAGCAGGAAAATGGGGGAAGGATCGCGGTGGCCAACGGCGGAAAAAGTAGGGACTTGATGTTTGGAGGCGGCTGAGTGTGGACGTGTAGCAAGGACGGTCCGTGGCATTTGTGGAGATGGGCAGTGGCTGAGAAAACGACGCAATGATGAAGACATTCTGTTGGGTGAGTGACTATAGCACAAGTCAGAGGTTGCTAATCAAGTAATTATCCTTTTTGAAGGAAAGTGATAATGCAAGTCTTCTAGAGGTGTGCTACGCTGGGGGTTGGATATTGGTGTAGAAACTATGGTGGACTTGGCGCTGAGCGGGCTATTAGTAGAAATAGGGAAATATTGTGTATAATTGTTGGCAATAAAATATTGGTTTTAATTTATGAAGTCTTTGAGTATGAAGGGTGCCTATATTTTCCTTCCCCGTCAGATTCCGGTCGAGAAAGATGTTGGAGAAGGTGAAGTGACAATAGTATAAGATAGGAATATTATCAATGTTCTTAAAAAAATAGATTAGAATGCAATTTGAAAATATTACATTCAGTACTTAAATTTTTGTAAATCAGTATATCACTTAAAACTAAAACTGATTTTTAATAAAAGCATTTTTGTGAACGGGTCATGGAACTCGTAAATTAAAACTGCACGCGTAAAAGACATGGCTGCTCTAAAAAAAGAACCAAATGTGATACAAAATCCCTGAGATCCAAGTCAGTTTGTGTGTTAAGGTGCACTTACGCCAGCCATGATATACGGGGTTGAAATTTGGGGACTCGAATTAAGCACCAAAATCCTTGAATATGTAGCAGCAAATTATTTGAAAGAGATTATGCGATTATCTCGTAACATTTCAAACTGTGGAATTTTCAAAGAACTTGGATACTTAGGAATTAGTGTTGAAATACAACTGCGTGCAATAAAGTATTTCGTTAAATTCATCAGGGAGGGAAACTCGCTTGCAACCACGTGTCTCCGCGAGGAGAGATTAAGAGAGTATCCAGCGGGGTGGGTTGGAAAAGTAAAGCAGTTCTTGTACCGGATGGGCCTGGGTAACATGTGCGAAGAATTTATCTACAATAATATTATATTACCGATAACATTAAAAGAACATAGGATAATGGACATACATACTCGAAGAAGATCGGTTTGATAAAATATCACTTTCTCTATAGAAACTTCTCGACTCAGGCTGGTGTATGGAAAACAATATAGATCAGTTAGAGATGAAAGCACCATGTGGTCTAGCTTCATTTCGAACGGGCGGTTGGATTATTGGAAAAATAAAAACAATCGACAGGAACGCCATCTGCGTTCTGTGCGGGGAAACGGAGGATTGGGAACATATCCTGTTAACGTGCTGTGCGACAGAAAGATGGCGTCTAAGTTGGATTCAAAGGGAACGTCTGGAACAGGATAGAAATGAAAGATAAGGAATTATAATACCAAGGGAGGGACAACGAATTCAAGGAACTATTAGGTATTTTTCTATGGCGCGTGAGGGTAATAAGAAAAAAAAATTCCCAAATTTGAAAATAAATAAATAGAAATTTTAAATACATCAATCTAATCAAAATAGTTTTACTGTTCTTTATTTTTTCGGTCGTTTATTAAGGTAATATTTTCATGTATGTGTCAACGAAGTGTTCGTGAAAAATGGTTCTGCCGCGAGGATATGTACTTTCTTTTTTACGAAAACATCGGAGGGGTTTCGTATTCAAAGCGCAGCCGATCGAGTCAAGTCAACTAGACACCTGTTCGGAGCTTCACAGCATCGAGGGACGAAAGAACATAACGTGTTAACTAGCTTATTATTATTTGCCACTGTGAGTGTTATTCTTGCCCTGACCGTTGGTTTTCCGTGGTTTCCAACGTTGCTTAACGAATACTCTAGTTGCAGTCACAATCACAACTTTCAGTATATCCGCAAAATGCCACTTATGTCCGTATTTTTATCGTTTACTTATTTCCTCTACTCTACCTAATAATCAATTTAGTCGCGATTACCCGTTAATGCAACTAAAAATTCGTTAAGAGTAAATACAAGGGTACAGTATACACAGCCCACGGCTATCAAGGGTTCGTTTTGCGGTGTACGGGCCCTCTGTCCTGCCAATATAATATGATAAATCTCTAAATATTGTATTTCTATTTATGTATATGTGAATAGAGTCCATTTTGATTTGATTTGATTTGATTCCAGTTCGTGTCAATGGATACGCGACTGAGCACGATGACATGGCCACTTGTGAGGCATGTAAGGAAATAGTCAATAATGTTCGCACGAAATTACGAAGTAATGAAATCCAGGTATCCAAATTTGTTTTTAATTTTTAATGCTGTACATTCGTGTAGAAGTTTTTAATAACGCCTCTCTGTTTTATTTTTTCTAGAATGATATCTCTTATGTAATTGGAGCATCCTGTTCATTGTTAAAAAATAAGAATTATTCCTGGATCTGTGTTAAAATTTTTAATGAAGAATTCGCAGAAATAATTAATGAGATAGAAAATGTATTATATTCCGAATTGATTTGTCCATCTATTGGAGTATGTGAGGATAATGCGTCTTCTTTGACGATACAGCTAGCAAGTACATCAACACGACAATGGATGTCAGCTGTTAAACAGGTAAACGTCATTCTAAAATCACATTTTGTTTAGCTCTTATGTAAGGAATAAAGAGAGTTCAGTATAAGAAGTTAAAATGAGTCATGCATGTTAATTAATCGTTAAATTCCTCGAATATATTATTCAGTAATTGTTTGATTACTTAAAATAATATTTGCATAAATTCAAAATTATAATACTTCACGTTTTCAATTTATTTTTATTTCTAATTATAGTACAATTTCCATTTGTATTCAACCTTAAAACGGTTGTGTGAATCGTATTTCTTAAGCGCTCCTTAACTCTTATCTCCAGTCCGACCTGCAGCCGAGGTGCAGTCCATACTAATATGCTAATGTGAAAATAACTCTGTTAGTTATTTTTTCACGAGTAAATCACAGAACCGATCTTGATAAAAGTTAAAAAGGAGCTAATTAAGCCCCATGGGAAATAAGGCACAACTAAAACTTCTTGGGTAGGGGTTGGGAGCAGGGTGACGAGCACGACCGAAGACAACAGAAATTGGAGTTAATACATCGTACCAGTATACAATACTGAAAATGAAATGACACAACTGACTTCATGTTAATAAAGTTTTATACACATTAAAAAGAAAAACATATTTAATTCACACACGAAATGAAGACGAAACGTTTCGCAATGAAAATATTTTCTTCGTTGATCGACAGATAGAGGAAATGTCCATGCTATCTAACGAACAGTTTTGGGTTAGTAACAAAGAAGTGCTCCTTCACACGCTACCTAGTAACACAATTTTTCGTGGGCAAATCGTGTTCTAATTTTTAGGGTTCATAGTAAATCAGTTATACAAAATATGGGTTTTGTTTGCAGGTATCACATCAATTATTTTAGTTAGATTTGTACTAAAAATTATTTTTTTATTCTACTTATTAGGTTTTTGAGAGCATCTCTATCTATGGAAAAGGACTCGTCATCTACACGGAAAAAGGCGACGCAGATATTTGCAAATCCTGTGAAACCATTTTCTATAAATTGCAGCCATTCATTTATTTTCTTATAAACTATTATCCAATTCAGGATAGGTTGAATGCTTTTTGCCACATGGCACCAACATTTGAATCGGAGGTACCAAACAGAATATTTAAAATGCTTCCTCAAAAATAACTCTTTTCAATAATCCCATTTTAATATTTCAGTGTTCCAGTTTCCTGGATATGATTCGTTCTCTTCTTTATAAATACGTGATATATCAAGATTCTGCAGACGTTTGCAGATTTATTTCACTGTGTGAATCGTCAAACGACGCGTGTGCTTTAGGACCAGACTATTCATGCCAGAGTGTTGATCTAGCAAAGACTTGTGGTGTATGTATCTTGAATTTTTTTAATAATTATATCATTTACTTATTTATATATTTATTACAACACTATCTTGTCTTCCCACAATTTTTATCGGGAGTATTTTCTCGTTTACATGTATCATATATGATACCAGATTAATTTAAAAAGATTGACAATCCGATCCAGATTTTTTATGACAGGTGGATGTTTGCGAGAGTAGTACTAGGGATCTGAATTTTGGGAAATAGCATTTGGGGTGGCTGTTGATATTAAACATCGAATTTGAGTGATATTAATAGTAACGTTTTTTTAAAAACATTTTCCAACTAATACAATGTAGATAATAGAACGTATTTTTCTTTTATAATATTTAGAAATAACTTTTCTATTATAATCCATTGAAGTCCCCGTCGTGACTACGGTGTCAGCATGATCGCTCGTCACCGTGTCATCCAGGGTTCAATTCTCAGGTGGTGCAAGATAAAATTTGTAACTCTTCATATCCATGTCTCAGTTTAAATAGTTGTGATGTATGAAAAGTTCACCCTCTGCGACTAACAACCGCAGTTGTAATATTCGGATACAGTAATCTGGATCCTATCTAGACGCTGTTCCTCCGATCTCGGTAAAATTCACGATGTGTCTAGTGAGTAATCTCACACAAAAACTGAGCCTTTCTGGCATTCGTTATTCGTGGTCCTTAGCTGACCGAAAAATATTAAAAATCACAATTTAAAAAGTTTTAAAACAAATGTTAGAGACATGAAACTCTAAAAAATAAATATTTTCTTTTTTAATTGTGATTTTGATATTTAAAAAAAAACTTTTTTAATTGTGATTTTTCTCTTTTCAGACGATTGCCTATTGTCAAGAAAGAGTTTGGTATAATTATTACGATTCTGATGTTTATTAACAAAAGCAAAACATTAATTAAAACTGTTTCTGAATGAGCTACGTTTCTTGTCGATCCGATTAAACAAATAAATAATTTAACAATTCCTTCTTTCATCACGCTGTTTTTACGTTTAATAATTTGCTATTCATACTTGATGTTTATGAGATTGCTAGAATAGATGGTATTAATTTTTATTTTAGATTTCTTTATATTTAGTGCGGAGCAACAACAAAATAAACGACTAACATCCTGATCTTTGTAGATTTATGAAATGAAATTCCCTGTGTATGAAAGTAACGTTTGAAGCACAGTTTGTCACATTTAGTTATATTATATATTGAAATGTGATTACATTTTCTGCTACTAATTTGTTTGAATTTAAACAATTTGATTCAAATCAAATGTTGAAATGTATGATAAGAAAATAAAACCATATACCACGTAACTGTTACAATGTTCTTCCTTTTTTCTCTTCTTGGATGTGGTCTGATTTGTGTGGTTCCTTCACAGCACTATAGCGTCAATCGGCAGCGCAAGTCTATGGATTGAAAACCACATTTAAAAGCAATTACAAAAATCAGTTTATTACTGAACAATAAATGGAATCACTGAATAGAAAAGTATCTTGAAACGGAGAAGAAATTGATAATTGAATAAATTATGTATTGCCAAAGCATAGCCACGTATACGCCAATAAGTTAATTTACACTCTTGTAGCAACCACAGGTCCATCATCACTTCGGATCGGGGATCTTTTCATTTGCGATTCTTCTATGGAGATAGTTTATCTAATCGTTCCGAGATTTAGCACAGATATTACTACTATGAATGAAAAAGAAAAGAAGTTTTCTGTACTCCGAAAATTTTGAGCACGTAGCCGTCGTCATCATAGTAATCCATGTTGGCAGGTTGTCTCTTCACCGCAGGTCTGCGTCCCTCGCAGTTATTTAAACTTCCCGAGATTGTGGTTTTTTGTTGAAAAGTTAGGTCTTATGAGGACCACAGTAGAAACTTGTCTCCTTCTAGAGATCAATAATAGAAAAATAATGGCAATTACCCTTCCCTCTCTTCCTGAGAGGGCTAAAGACTTAAAAACTGCATTTTTATTCAGTTGTCCCCGTTGCCTGTCTCCTTCCGGAGGACAAAGTTACATTGCTTGACTGTGAATCGCATCTCAGCCCTGATGTATCAGTACGAAAAGTGATTTCAGGTTTCTAAAACGTTTTTATTACAGTGCTTTTACAACATGTTCCGTTTTCATATAGAACAGATGTGGTCAGAGATTTGCTCTTCGAAGAATGCTACGGGCAATCGCGGATACCATACAAAGAAATGGGGGATAGAGGCTTGAGTGCCACCCCAATGCTCTTATATTAATCAGGATTTCAAACTTCGGAATAGAGATAGCCTACTCATTAAGCAGAGCAAATGAGTCAAACAGGGTTTACGTAGTCTGATTAACAACATTCTGGAATGATCAGTTATGTATTTATGATTCTGAGTACCATTCGGACCCTAGTTTTTCTAGTCTAGCGTTCAGCTATTGTACGAGAAAACAAAACTATTTGCTTACTATTCGCATTTAGCCGAGCATTGGGTTGCACATCTCTAATTGTTCGTTTTAAATGAACGGTGTAATAACTGGAAGGAATTTGGGACGTTTTTGGAAAAAATGTTGATGGAAGTTAGCAAAACTATTCACTCTACCTTTTTAACAACAACACCTTCGACCGCATTTGTGGCCAAAGGGGCTATAGCCCCCCCTCCCCCATTGGACCTGAACTCTGAACAGATAAAATTGAAGTTGATAAACGGCATACTTTGTGTGTTATCAGATTAATTGTTATTATTATTATTAATACCATATTAATAAAATTAATAATACCATACTATTAACTTTAATAAATAATTGTTATTGTTGTTGTTAGTAATACCAGATTGTTAATTATTTATTTGATTGATTTATTATAAATATTCAAAGATAATATTTACAAAATTTCTGTTGTGAAACCATAAATTTTAAACTAAAATGTTCTCCAGTTAGCATTTTAGTTTATCTTTTAGTTAGCATCTTTCGTTATCTCTTATTCAAGCTTCCACTATTGAGTAACTAGATAAAATTTTCAGCACCAAATGGTTACAGAGCGTGGCTTTAACAAGGGTACATCTCCCGTCTCAGTTTTTAATGCCTTTCATAAGCTCCAATCTATCTTCAACCCATCATTAACTCAATATATCACATGTTATGATATTTTAAAAATTTAAACAAAACAACGTTTGTCTTTAACAAGTTATTATTCCGAACAAGTCATCTGACTACGAATGACTGACCTTATTTTATTTGAAACTCACATTCCAACATTATCAGATTAAAATCAATACTCTATTTGAATATACCTAAAAATCATATATTCAAACACACAAAAATTAATGAAGTAATTCTAGTCTTATAAATATGTGTATATCAGTGGGTATACGTTACTTCAATATCATAAAAATAAAGACGAAAGAAGAATTTAAATATTCCTTTTTGTAAATCGAGATATAACGAGAAAAATTTAGAATACTAAACATGAAATTCCGTACGGCAAAATCAACTTTCCGCACACAAAGCGTCATCTGATTCCCCGTTTCTACGTTATAGCGGGTGTTGAGACAAAACATGGCGTGACCAATCCGCATTAACCACTATGGTTAAGTATGCTTTCCCAAATAGTTGGTCTCTATGTTGGGACACAACATATGACTCTGTAAAAAAAACTATTCACATAATAAAATATCGTTTAAAAAAATCATTATATTGTATTTGGGGTTTAATCAGAACAACAATCTAGAAGATTTGTCGTTCAATGTAGGTGTATAATAGAGTAGGACCAAGTCACGTGATTCTCCATCGATTGAAACAAAAAATCATTTCTTAAGCGTGTCGATCTTCTTGACTCTTACTTGACTGAAGATAATAGTCTGGAAAGAGATAATCACAATTAGAGAATGGCATTATCAACAGACTGGGTGAGAATATTTGAAAGAAAACATTTCTCATAATCATTTTGGGTTCAATTTAAAAAATTGTTTAATTTTCAATCGTCCTTTCGTTCTTCCTAAAAGAGAAACATAATGTTTAACATAGAAATTATGCGAAAGCAAAATATCATGTATTTTGCGGAGGAACGTGTCCTCATTCTCGTCTCAGAAATTGTCTTCCAGATAGCTTTCATCAAGTGTTGGGCCCTGTCACTGAAGAGCATTAACGTCTGACAACCACCAGGAAATAAACTTAGATGTGTTTCAGAGATTAAAAATTTCATCCGCCTTGGGCACCTGATGCTTTAGGTACTCGATGGTCTGCAAGGTTTGATCGGAGTATTTGAAACATTTTTACGTTTACCTAATTTTTTAAAATGTGATATAAACACGGGAAATTTTTACTTTGTTTTTTGTGGCAAGAAAAAGGTGTTCGACCAGAATTTCTTTAACTTTTGAATCAGGAAAGTTTTGTCAGCGAGAAACTTGTGGCTGAAAAAGTGATCTACTTCTTTTCTCCATTTATTACGTTTAGAGCTTTATTTAAAATCAGTGCTGGTTGTCTCTCGAAGCATACACGCTAGCTTTCAATTCATAGTACGTATTATTTGTTACATAGTAATTCTATTAAAACAATTAATATTTTTATTAACGACCTGGAAAGAGTCTAATGTGAAAGCACCTCAAGCAATAGCGCGCGACGTTGGGTCCTTGACATTTGAGAAGACAGAGGATTACCCACTTGATCACCAGAGCCACACGCTCAAGTTCACGCCACCAAGAGTACACTGATCAGCTGCGTAGTAATATGAATTATTATTATTATTATTATACGTTCTTTCCGTAAGGAGAAGGACTTGGTAAGTTCTTTACGTACACCCAAATAATAAAAACCTGTGAACCTAGGTTATTAACCACGTTATGTGAAATTTTAATTAACCATCAGATTGAGTCATTAACTCATCTCATTACGTATTTCCCTAGCTTTCGCGTACTTATTCAAAAATTGCCTCTCAGATAACCCTATGCAACAACTGCATTTGTATATGCAGAATGTCTCAGACCACACTTCCCGACCTCTTAAAACTACAAAAGGAAAACAATTTTTCTGAAAGTCTTGATATTTGATATCACATTTTCTCATTTTCTTTACTCAATGACGATAAGTAATCATGCAAAAATAAATGGGGACAGAGAGGACGGGGGGGGGTGAATCTTAAATGGAAACCTTGCTTTCTTATTGCATGTTTTTATGTAGTTGAGCGGGAATAACTTTTGTAAGTCACGATATTTTTATTGCAAAAGCCTCTGCAATCGAACCCAATAAACTTCACGAAATCAATTGTAAACGCTTATTAAATAACATAATATACTTAAATTATCAATTTTTAGCATAAATATTTATATTACGAGCACTTTTGCGCATTTCACAATCTTCCTTATGTAAGTGTTATTTGCAATGAAAAATGGTTTCACTTTAGGAGTTTAAAATTGCTCGTAATATAAATATTTATGTCAAAAATTGATTGTTTCATAAGTATTTTAAAAAGAAATTCACCAATAATGCTGTTATGAGAAAAATGAATTCGCATTTTATACAATAAGAAGTTGATTTATTTGATTGGATTGCAGCGCCATCTGAAATAAAACAAAAGAAGTTTCACACAATCGTAATCTTTTCTCTCAAGTAAATGAAAACATCAATAAAGAAGTAGAGTTTTTATTTACATTATTAGAAGTGCTCCCCCCCCTCCGCCCCACACACACCTTGTTTTAAATATACGTCATTATCATACGAGCAACGCTCGATCATTCTGTTACTTTTTTTTATATTAGGCAATTGTTGGCTTCTTGTGATGTTAGTGTCTGATATTTTCATCTTCTCTTATTACCTTTACTTATATGATCAAAACTTTACATAGATAAATACTTTTAGGAGATACAAAATTTGTTACAAAGAAACTCTCCAAAAATGAATTATTTGCGAATAACTGTGAGCATGAATTGATCTCTCGGATTCAGTTTTCTTTTTGTTTGTTTGTTTTGTTTTTAACAGAACCAGTTCGTTCCTTCTCAAGAGTCTTCAATTGTGAGAAAAAAAAGAGAATATCAGCATTTTCCCAATAATTGTTACCAGATTCTACATAGTCACCCTACATAGAAACGCTTTTTAATAAAATATTCCGCAAGACCTACATCTTCGCATCACTCTGACGCTGGAAGCTGAGACTACGCATCTCACTCCTCGTCTGGATATTCGCACAGGGAAATAATTGCGCAAAACTCTCCAGGGTATATCCTCACCAAGATATCGTATGCGTCACATGCGTACTCATCCGCTAAGTTTGTACACTGAAACATTGAAACATTTCATAATGGCATTTATGGCGTGGTAGTGTCTGTAAAGATTGAATTACAAATGCGACCTTCTTCCCTTCCAAAAATAGAAAAAACTATATCACTTGTTTGGATCTTTAAAAAAACCACGGTTGAAGGCTTCCTACTACTCCAAGGTGTGTCAAGGAATTTATTGCCCTTAATAAGCAATCCTGATTTGGAATTCCTTTTTTTTTGTCATGCAATAAATTAACAAGATATGAAAAACTGTGTAAAATGTCTTACCACCAGTCGTAATAATAATAAATTTATTGTAAAAAACCAGTACAAACTGCGTATGTCCACGTGGAGGACAATAAACTAATTTACTCTCCGGAAGCAAGCTAGGGATCATCTCATCAATTCCGATCAAGGGCCCTAAGGTAGAGGCGGATTCAAAAATTTCAGTAAAATTCCTAGATAAAATGAAAAGTTAGCTACGAGTTATAATTCAAATTGAATGTCAATATGTTTGTAATTTAACGCAAAAAAATTACAAGTACAAATTATTATCGAACTATAGATTATTCTGAGTATAGTGTTTAAAAATCATAAGAGTTGAAAAAACACTAAATTCACGATTTATTGTTACAATAAACACGCCCTTAGACAAAGCCTAAAGAACCTGTATAAGAAATCCNAAAACCCGGGCCAGGATGGGGCTACAGAATTTATGTACACAACCGTGCCAAAGTTGAGTACACATAAAACTAAATTAATATGAGCCATAAGACAACACAATCATGCAAGAAAATAGTTTTTTTTAAATTGTTATAAGTTATAAGTCGTACTTTTGTAATAAGTTTCTTTCTAATCTTAAATGCATGCGGTGTTGCATCATTGCAGCTGCTACAGTTTTAGTTACACTTATGTTGGAATATAATGTTGTAAAAAATATATAGAGCGATCTTGTAAGGTTGTGGCTTCTTCGTTTAATTATGAATGAATGGTAGTTGTGTAAATACGGTCTGAGAGGACTCAGGGCAGACGCCACAGGGAGCGGCATTGTTGCCTGCTCGCAATCTAAAGTGATGACAGAACTCTTAATTTTTAATTGTTTGTTAAATGTTTGCTTATCACAATACTAGTAAGGTGGTTAACATTAGTTCCTAAGTCTAAAAATTGTAAACAAATTTGTAAAAAATTGAAGGAATAAATGTTTATTATTAGTTAGCGTGGATTTAAAAAATCCTATTTAATCTATTATAATTTTTTATGTACAAATTAATATTCAATAAAATAATGTAATTTCACTAACTTCTATATTCCTAGTAATCTTCATCGTAGTTAACTCAATAACTTTTTTATGTTAAGTAGTTATTGCTTAAAATAAATAAATAATTGTCAAAAAGCAGTTATAAAATGCGTATGACCACATGGGGAACCATAAATTAATTTATTCTTCGGAGTTGAGGAAGGGATCACCCATCAATTTCGATTAAAGGATCCGAAGGTATCTACGTATATAGAGGTGGATTTAATATTTTTGCTACCCCCCCTCCCCCCGCCAAGGAAAAATCATGACAGGGCGACCCCCGCCTCATAAGAGCAAAAGTAGTAAGCTGCTTGTAAAGAATTGTAACAAATTTTATTTTCAGTACATTAAATTCAAAGTAATGTGTATTTGTTGAACAACTCTTTCATATTATTCCCGAAATAGTATAAAATTTCCAACATATGCTAGAACTCGAAATGTATTGCACACTTTGCTTAGTTTAGTTATCAATGTGACAGTTCCATTTAAGGTAGTCTTGAATATGAAGGTTTAAGAATTTTTGTTTAGCAGTTATAATTTTTTTCCGTCTATTGAAAGAGATACATGACGCAGAGATTTCACTACACTATTGCAAAATGTCTGGAAAATGTTTTATCTCTGCTTATGATGAGACGATTTGCATGCTAAGACGAGAGGTTAGATAGACACGTTTAGTAAGTAAATTAGTGTCATCTACAAGGATCACCATTTTCTACCTGATGTGGAGGATGACATATCAAGTAACATACGAACAAGTACAACAAGAAGAAGATAGGTCATAAAATTGAACTTAAAGAAACTCCGCAAGTAAGTATTGTTTCTAAGAAGCATTGTTTCTAAGAAGTTCAGGTTGAAGGTACTTGATTAAATACAAATTATTTTAATGTCTTATATAATATTTTATTATTCAAACATGTAATATTTATTCTGCACTCAACAACTTCACTTGTGTATTTTACACAAATTCGTAGAAAAAGCGCGACTGGGATGTTTGTTCAGTACTCTTAAAACCGAACCAGCGTGGCGGAATTTTAAAGAGCGTTTAGAAAAATCGACTAGATTGGATAGAAAAGATCACTTTTTCAAAATTCGTGAAAGGAAAGAAAACAGAAGTAGGAAAATACTCGCTTCTCAATAGATCAATCAGGGACTGGTACAATTTGCCTGGGGATGTCGTAGGAGCGTTATCGGGCTCAGCAACCTCTCTTAAATTCAAAAACGTTCTAAGAAAAAGGGAGCAGACAAATTAGAAAAGAAGGGAAGGGAAATGTGAAGCGAAGTGCTCGAAAGGGGTAAATCGAGTTTTTGGGTCATCAGTGAAATACAATGTGCAATAAATTTTTATTTAGATGTTTCAGGGTAAAATGTTTTTTTAATATTTTATACTTTAATATTAGCTGAATCATATAGTTTAATGATTTATTTAACAGTTTTTGATTTCAGTGCTCTGTGATATGTATTTTTGTCTTTTTTGTATTGTATTTTCTTATATACTGCCACGGGTAAGATCTGCCCAATTGCAGTAAATAAATATATTATTATTATTATTCTTTGTTTTCTCGGATTATCCGGTTTCTTTCCTTCTTCTTCTTCTTCTTATTATTATTATTATTATTATTACAGTATTTATATTCAGTAGCCCTACCCTTCCTCGAGTTTTCTCCTGTTACGTTCTGGACATTGGACTCGACGGAAAGGTCCCTCTGCCGCTTCAGGACAGAAAAAATTTGTTCCTCCACGTGATTGCACGCACGTTTTTTCGCAACAATTATTTGTTAATAATACAGAATAAATGGAGAGAGTTGTTTGTTCAACTACTGGAGATAAATACCTGTTCCTTGTAATTTGTAGAATAACTGCATATCTTTTTCAAGAATGCATGAAATTCCTTTTTGTCCATGTGAGTACCAATATAGTCCCGCACTCGATGGAAAATATTTTTGCACAAAAGGCAAGTATCTGATTCGTCTGACATTCCTTCACGTGTAGTATCTAGGACACCTCGAACTGTTTCGATACAACTGGCAAACATCTCCAAAAAGGACCCATATCCCTAAAAAAATAAAAAAAATAAAAAATGCTCTTGATTGTTATTACAACAATAGAAACTTTTCTTAAATAATCCCGAGTTGAGTGAGCTTCAATTGAATTGTTCTAGATTTCCATATATATTCTTATACTTCGAAATTAGGGAAAGAAATTTCCATTAATGAAGCAAGTGTCGAACAAACAGCTAAAACAAGCGCGCAGTTGGCCATCGACGCGTCGTACGGAATCTTACGAACATAAAAAATACGATTTTGTTCGTACATTAGTTTCCTACGATCTTAAAATAATTTTTTTATAAATAATTTAAGACTTACGACTTTATGATGGATGAATACCACGTGTTTTGTGCTAGTATGTACACCTATTACTAAGTGTGCTTAATAGCACAAAATATATGGTATTCGTCAATCCTAAGGTCGTAAGTCTTAAATTACTTATATATTTAGATCGTGTAATGCACATTAGTAGTACTGAAATGGTTACATCGTGTTTCTTTTTATATGAACCCGAACTTTAAAAAATGGAGGAATTAAAGACTAGTAAATAGTTTTTTACTTCAGGTATTACAATTGTAGCAAACAAAAGTCGTATATTGTAATATATTCAATTACAGTCATGTCTCAGTGTATCTAGCAAGAGTGTGACTGTACTCCAGTGAAAATGCCTAAAAGAGACAGGACGCTATCTTTAATCTTACCCTTCTCTCGCGAATAGAAATTCACGGGTATTTCGTGAAAGCTCTTTGCCGTTATAACGCAATCAAGTATGAAACGAAAAATTAAAAGATTCATATTGCTATAGTAGTTGTATTTTTCTTTTTGTAATTCAGCAATAGTTATACTCAATCGATGTACAAATTATTTATTTATATTCGTAATTTTTATACATTTATTAATAATCAGTTCTTACTAATGACCTGAACGGAACCCAGAAAATCAGTTAGACATACATAAAAACTACGAGTCCATAGACGTGCGTTCCTTGAGATGACTATGACGTAACTTTTGATGAGCGCAGGTAGTGAGAAGATAGTTCCGCTACTGAGACTGGGAACTAGGGAGGAGTCATAATTTGATTGATGTAATGAAGTATTTAGAATTCGAGTCGAAGTCTTTAAAAGAGAGACGAAAATAAATTAATTGTATACAAGCATTAAATTTACGAATCAATAGCATACCTACAAATACTCGAGCGGGTGCTTTCTTGGAGGCCCCCTATTCAAGCCACACACAAAAGTGCGTGGGTGCTGACGTTGAAATGGTTGTATGTCATAAGAAGCTCAGCTATTAGTGATTTTACTGTTACAATAATTTGAAAGTATCTTTAAGATCAAATTTACGTCTATATTTTATTTTTAAGACCAACTTTGAGACCTCTTAGTGAACGAGGCTGTGGGCGTAATTCCCCCCTCCTCCGTGCCCCCGCCTAAGCACTGGTATAAGCGCGATGAATTATGAGGAGACCGAAATGTTAGACGGGTAGGGTAGTAGTCTAGTTGTAGGCTTTCGCTAACCGAAGGAAAGAGCTCCACAGTTTCTTGGCCTCGGCACTAGGGACAAGAGGGATGTGGACAGCATCGCACTCCGGTCTCTTTGATCCCCAGGATAGACCCGGTACTCATTTTATAGAATGCTGAGTGGGTCTGGGAATCAGCGTGGAAGTTGAGGTATGAGAGGAGAATCGACGTAAATCTCAAAAACGCAATTGCGATGTACGAACCGTTCACAGTTTGAAAAGGGACATGAGAATAAGACAATTCAAAACGCGATTGACGAATGAGGATGCTGAGAATTGTGAAGAGAAAGAGTACGATCCGGTTCTGTAGGGAGTCTGAGAAAATACGAGTTTTCATGATCTGAAATAAAAATATTATTGATGTTGCCAGTTTAGTAAACACCGCAATGGTTTTTTTACATTGCAATATCGCAGTCACTCAAATCTCGTGTACCAGGAGTTGTGAAGAGCTGGAAGTTGATTTTTAAGGTAAATATTTATAAAAATAATTATTATTAAGAAAAAAGATTTAGGGGTAATTATTGGGTATGGTAGATTATAAAAAAAGTAGTTTTGATCTCGAATAAGACCTTCAAAGTAACAGCAAACGGATTTTAGTACATGATCTATCCCTAAAGAAGTTAAACTGACGAAGAAACCCACTTGTATAACACAAATGCAGAAAATTTCAAGAAATTTTGGGAAAAAATAAAAATTTCCTAACATTTAACGGCAAACTTAAAATTGCAATTTATTTTAAAGAAACAAAAGTTGTGAGATAAAAGGATTATATTTGTTGACATTAAAGAAAATAGAAAGAATGAATCCATTTGGGGAAAAAAATTGATCGTCGAATTTTGTCCGATTATGTAAGTACGAAACGCATTACATAATAAGAACTATAAATTTTTGATAAAACCAAAATTAAAATGGTCAAATTGTCATTTTATCTATTGCTAGCAGAAATAGAAGCCAAAATGAATACTTGGTATAAACTAGAAAGATATCCTATAATAAATTCATTATAAACTAGAAAGATATCTTATCAAATTCATTAATACAGTGAAATATGAAACTCACCCTGGAAATATTTTGTCAGCGCTTCTTTATATCGTCAAAACTTTTATTATTTGAAAAATAGGGTTCTAATGAACCTGATGCTGGCGAACCCTAAAGTCCCAATTTTTTAAAAAATATTGACAAATACCACCACCCCTTGTAATGTACAGTGCTTCGATAAAGCTATGTCAAGAACCAAGAATACCTACAAACAAAGTCCTTAACGAATTAATAATAAAAATCTTTCAACTAAATAGTTAATTAACGAGCCAACACTTTCAAAATTTTTAGTTTTCTCACCTGTACCTAATATTAATTTTATACATAAAAGATAATAATGTGAACGAAGAATGATGCTTACCCCTCTTTCCGGTGCTAGTCGTTCGTGTATTGTCTTTGGTGTCGTCGTATTCGATGGTAACATTATTATTGATTGCTTCATTGTTGAAAATATTGTAGTCATTGGTGATACCATCTGGTGACACATACGCGTATAACCACAGACCTTTTCCGAATTGACTAGAAAAGGTAACACAGTAATTACATCTCGAATTTCTTCATCCACAAAAGTAGCACACTGGTTTCGTAAATCTTCATTCTCTAATGAATTACACGCGTTTTTAAATACGAAAGAGATATCATCCTAGAAATAAAAGTAAAGATAAGTTATTAAGAACCGTTCTTACTTTATTTAATAAAATAAAAATCAATTTAGGTTACCTGAGTTTCATTATTCTCGAACAAAGTACGGACATTAGTGACTATATTCCGACATGCCTTACAGACTTTGCTGTCATCGTGCGCTACAGGAGATGAGTGTCCATTAAAACTTACTAGAATAAATGCAATTATATATTGTATGAATAATATAGAATTATCAAATCAAATTTTAGTGCACCCTTTTTTACGAAGTGATCAAATCATTCAAAAACCGAGAAAGTTGAAGACTCATAGTTCCTGGGATGTATTAAAAATAACTTTTTATGCTAATTAGTTTATTGTTCTCCTCGTGGTCATACGCAGTTTGTAACAGCCTTTTTGACCATAAATTTATTTATATTTAATATTTATTTAATCTTTCAGCACCCTTAAGTGAATAACACCCGCAACCATAAAGTTTGTAAAATATTTACAGTAAAAATGTCATACAATATTATAAACATCATACCATATTTTAAAAAAATTGAAAATAGTACGTAGTTTGAAAAGAAATGTCTATTTGCAAAAAAAACACAGTGCTACGATTATTATAACTAGAAGAAATCATTGATACTTCATTTTAATAAATTACGTTTCATAAATTACTCTATTTAGTTGTGGACGAGAGAACACTGAGCAACGTCGCAACTTGGCTGAAAATAGATATGGTGGCATCCTTGCGTACTGAACGTCGTGACTCAAATGGTTTTACCACGCCCTCCTGAGCATATTTTAAGCTATAATGCTGCCCAGTGAGGGGTTTAATGCCGCGTAGTAGCACAAGTTGGAACCAAAAATGAGAAAGTTCGTGAGATCAGCAAATGCCACAAGGACACAATGGCACGTTGAAAAATCACGACCAAATCTTTTAATGTGTTGTGTATTCATTTTAGATACCTTTCATACTATTCTGATGACTTTTTGCCATTAGTACAATTTCAAAATTTTAATGCCTTTGAACTCTAGTGCCCTAAATTTTTTTATGTGAATTTAAACCTCAGTAACTGCATTTTTTTTAATGGGATTTCCGGACTGGGGTTTTCCGGAGGTCCCCCCTGAACCAGTCTACCCCAGAACCTCTCAGGATATATTCCTTATAATCAGCTCTGACACCCTTACTACTCTTTACCATTCAGATTCATCAGTGGACGGTCGACGGACGGAATACTGGTCATATCACGTATTGCCACGGAAATCTTTCTTCTAACCACTTACAGTATTTTAGATTAATATAATAAGAAGTGAATTTTATATTAAGAGAAGAAAATACATGTAAAACTATACTTTGTCTTATACCGAACCCTAATTGTCATGGTTGAAAATAAAATATTCTGTAATTTGTTTCCTGGACTCGAGACGGTGGGAACCCTGGACTTACAGTTGAACTGAATGAGCTTGAGCATGGCCTCCTACAATTACCAGACCGAAATCTAACGCTTGACAACACCAGTCTCGTAGACCGACCGGCCAAAGAGAAGTATGTTAGCTAACACGTTCATATATTTAGTCGTCAATATCATAGAAGCTAAAGAAATATAGCGTACCACAATAAATAAATAATTACTTTAAGTTCAGATTCATTTGACCCCAAGAATATGCATGCGTAAGCAATCCATTCGCTGAAATAAAGTTGACGCATGTAACTAAGCCGGCCAATGGTTCACCGATGTCACATAATGCATGTTCCAACCTGGTAATTGTAGGAAGTCATGGCTTGAGCATCCAGACGGCAAGATCCTTTCCCTCTGGCCCGTCCTGAGTCTAGATATCAGAGAACATTTACTAATGAAAGACGCTACACTATAAACGTGTTACACAACGAAATGCTCGGAATAAAATAGGGACTTATGCAATTAAAATTGTAGAAAATCTAGGGACCACTATAAACAAAATACTAATGAAAATATTGACATCTATAAATATTTACTAATTACTCGAGAAACAAGTTAAAAGAGGTAAATATCTTTGTATTACATTTGTTAATAGTATAGTGAGTAATATATTGGGAATTTGAAATAACTTAGCATTCTATGCTGGAATTTCATTGTGTTTATTTAAAAATAAATTCAATTTTTATTATTTTTTGAATTATCAAAGAAAAGGGAGTTGATTTGACTATTTTGCCAAGAGCAACAAATTTTGTGGATAAATTATGATAATTGTGCCCAATGGAAAATATGTTAAATAAAACAAGCTTTATACTCACCAACCATTAGTAGACAAAATCCCACTAATATTAAACTATTCATCTTGCTTAAACGGTGGTCTGTTCTGTGTGTAAAAATCATTTTGACTATATAAATTACAGAGATTCACTTACATAAAGGAATCGTTCGACGGCAATCGTTCAGTGACACTTAAGAATCCCTTTAAAGATTCAAAAACTTTTTTTCACTATTTCTTCCACAAATTTCACAAGAAATATCAGTTCTTTCTCATTTTTGATTACTCTTCGTTTAAGACGTGTATTTAATTCCATAATAGAGTAGGGCATTCTAGTAATTTCTCAATTCGAGTTCTCCGCGACATGCATAATAATTATCGCTCTTCTATCAAGGAAGAATATTTGTACTTCATCCACCAGCATAAGTAGAGACTTATTTATTCTACAATAACTTTACTTTCTCTGGCACAGTAATCTCTCTCAATGTATAACTTTTCATTTCCTCTGGGCCCATAACCCATTCTTTTTTAAAAGGTATCTCGAAATTATAACACTCTTTTAGTAATACCATTCTCCTACTCTCATAAACTCTTCAGTAATGGGGTGGTACCGATTTCACTTTAAAATATCTAGACGACATTAGTAGCTGGAAAACATACACTGCCCAACCATGGAATTAATGACTTATTCATCACTCATTCCACCCATGCAGCGATATTGATAGTCCACACCCTTCCCGCAAGTCGCTTCATGGTTTCAATATGTACAATAAGTAATTTGTGGCAGAAAAAGTAGAAAAAAATTGGTATCACTACGTGAACGACAATTTACTACTATACTCAGCGATTTTTATTCATGCAGTTTGAGAAAGTAAGTGAATGGCAAAGAGATATGCCATCTTCTTGCGTGAATAAAATTAATCTGGATACGAATCACCATCTGGTATGTATTAGAATCTAAGGTATGTGTTAGAACAGACCCGTGATGGCGAAGAAACCAGTCGATTTCAAACGTTATGGCTACGACAAGAAATAGAAATAGTCAGCCCAAATTATCTGCACACTGTTCTACTTTACTCATAATGTAAAGAAAAAATAAACATTAAGAAAAGAGCGGAATCTGACTGATCTGGCATTACAGGCATCTGGATCTGGATACAGGAAACTCAGTCGTAGGATATGTTAATTCGAATTTTTTTGCACGATTTCCTAAAAAAATATCTAGAAGGTTTTCTCTTGCTTTTCGATTACTTGCGCTGTTCATCTCCATTACTTGTTAAAGCATAATTGAATTAATTAATACTTTTCTTTGACTTTGATGAAATTATGTGAATAATCAGTGCAATCTTTGGTGTTTAATCTCATGTGGATTGATCCGCCATGAAAATTGAAAAGTCCCGCGTTTTCGTTATTAATCGATCCCATCGACGTCACTTGCTCGTTCGACTATTTCGAATTCATTTGTGATAGCAACAAGCAGGCAACAAGCAAGGAAGCAAGGGAACGTCGCTATGATTGGTCCTGAAGTTGGTGTAGCTTCGCAGATTAGTGCAATTGACTGACGAGAATCCAACACCGACGAGTGCGACGAGTGGTAACTGAGTGGTATAGTCAGGGTATAGTCTTTGCTGAGTGGCATGCTTTCGGTAAGGGTAATCACTGGCACGCACTGGCTGTTGCTGGCTATGAATCGGTGAGAGGGAGAACCGCGTGATAATTGTAATCGAGATAATACAATAAAATATGAACTTAAATGCCTTTACTTACGTATTTGTATCAGCGTTTTCTTTTCTCTTTAATCATGTCGTGGGAGATGAAATTTTGGGCTGCGGTGGTTTTGCAAAGAGCGATATTGACATAGATTTTTCAAAAGTTGAGGTTAAATTGTGAGTATTATGTTCCTTTTTAGTCTCAGAATGGAAATTGTCATTTAATTGAAATTTATATATTGCAATTTTTCTCATTTCAGATATACTAAACAGGGAAGTCTCAAGGATCACACAGAATGTGCTCCAAATAATGGTTATTATTTCTTACCAGTGTATGACACTGGTGAATATGTGTTGAAGGTGTGTTTACTTAATTAATTGATTGTGGAAAAGTATTTTCTTTTTACTTTTGTTGCTTTTCTATTCTGAATTTTAAGGAACTAACTGCTTTCAATAGTCATATGTAGTAAATGCTGCTTTTAGCTATAGGTAAATATTAATTTTACTATCATGTTGTAGATCCATCCTCCTGCTGGGTGGACGTTTGAACCCAGAGAGGTTAATCTCAATGTAGATGGAGTAAGTGATCAGTGTAGCAAGGGAGTTGATATAAATTTTAACTTTAAAGGATTTGCTATTGTGGGAAAAGTATGTATTATAAATATTTCTCTATTAACTCTATGAAGACTTTAATTATTGAGGAACTCTGTATAATAATGTGTAATTTTTCTCAAATAGGTTGCTAGTATTAGCAATAGTGTAGGACCAAAGGGAGTTACAGTAGGCTTGTTTGTGGAAGTTAAAACTAATGGATCACCCTTATATGAAACTGTAACAGCTGAAGATGGGAGTTTTCTTTTTACACCGGTGCCTCCTGGTCGCTACATTGTGCAAGCCTCTCACCCCAAGTGGCAGTTGGCTAAGAGTTCTGCACCTGTCCAACTTGCAAAGGGCAATGCAGATATTGGTGCAGGTAGTCTAGTAGTGGCTGGGTATGATGTATCTGGATCTGTCACGAGTGATGACGAACCTATCAAAGGTGTTAGTTTTATACTGTTTCAGACAGATCAGGTTAGTCAAATAGTGTCAATTCGGTAGACTCTCGATTATTCAGAATCTGTGGGAAAGAAATTATCCTGGATAACAAAACTTGTCTAACCATTTTCCAAATATATTGGAATACTAGGCTCTATACAGTATAGTTTTACAGAAATAGCTCATAATTGATTTTTGCTTGAAATAAGACTGAAGATTTCTTCTTGGTTTTATGAGTCTTTCACTGAATGATTCTATGTTGATTTCTCAAGATTAGTTTCTCTTGTTCTGAAACATCTTTTCTCCTTTATAAGCACTGTATAGGAGAAAATTAAAATGTTAGCATCTTCAACAATGTGTTTTTAAGAACATGCTTTTTTGTAAATTTCCCTGTAGTTCTCTCAGGTAATCTGCATCCTGATTAAGCCACTCCCAGATAATCGAAAGTCTACTACAAGTGTATTGACATGAATATTATTGTTGTATTGTTATAAACTTTCAATTTCTGCTTCAGACATCAGTCAATATTCAAGGATGTGACAAACGACAAATACCAGGATTTGTTTCTAAGGAAACTCCTCTCTGCCATGTTAACTCCGATGAGCATGGTCAGTTCTTATTCCCTGTTGTTCCACCTGGCCGATATCGTGTTGTACCTCATTATGCCGGTCCTCAAAATATAAAATTTGATGTAAAACCTACAGAATTGAATTTTGTTGTTGGTCACAGTAGTCTCCAAATCAACACACAGTTTCAGGTATCAGTATATTTGTCCTGAATTTTCTAAAAATGTTTCCTTTGTAATTATTGTTGTATTTATTATATAATGTTGATTTGCTGTAGGTCAAAGGCTTCAGTGTGGGTGGAAGTATATTGAATTCTCCTGGTGGTAGAGGTGTATCTGGTGCAACAATTGTTTTAGATGGCAAAGTACAAACAAAAGCTAGAGACGATGGATCTTACCACTTGGAAAACATGCAAGCTGGAACATACACCCTCCTTGTTGAAGCTGGTGAGTTTTATTGAGTTCTGTGTTTCAGAATCAAAGTTGAAGTGATTACTTGGACCAATGTACACATTTTGCCTTTAAATCAGTTGTGATGAAATGTATTGTGTAGAGGATTTAGGGAAGTCAGATTTAATCCGGCTCAATCTATGTGAAAATGTGTTTTTGTGAGGCATAACCTTTTGGATGTGCATGCAAGTAACTCTCAAAACAGCCTTTATCTACAGATTACACCTCCGTAAAAAAGAAAAAATTCCTTTCAAATGATGCGTGACTTTTAAAGATTTATCTTGTGAAGAATCAGGATGCAGCAATGTACAAGATGTTCAGAATTAACTTTGTTTTGACAAATTCCAAGTTGTTCATGACATTATGTTGAAAATAATATTAATGTTATACAGATCAAGATGATTAAGTTCTCTGCTCAAACAGTTACACCAGTGCTTCTGCTGACAAATGAGCAATTGGTCATATATGTTTAATATTTATCAATAAATTATTTAAGTGTAATTTATATAATAAATTACTTTGTTGTAATATATCATTTTGAAAGAGTTAATTGCTTGACTTCTGAGTGCCTCGTATGATGTATAAAATTTTTATTTCAAAATCAGTTGTAGCTTCTAGTCCCTAATAGTTGTGTTTGTATGTTTGTTTGCCCACAAAATATTGTACTAATTCTTTAACATTATAATACTTCTCCAAAGACAATAATAAATTAAATTAACAATTTTGTACATGCATAAACATAGAGACTAAAATATTCTTCATGTCTTAAGTGAATAATGTAATATGAAATGAGTACTAAACTTGAAGAATTCCACAATAATTTGTTTAACTGTACTTACTGTATTTTAAGAAATGATCACTTGAATAAGGAGTAGAGTTTCTAGAGTAAAACTCTTTGATTGATAAACTTGTAGATAAGATGAGACCTATATTTGAATGTGTAGAGGGTTGATGTATACATTAATATAGAGCAGTATTCTTATATACCAAGTCTTGATTGAAATACTGTCTTGTCTTTCAGATGACATGAAATTTACTGAGTCTATTGTCAAGATTACTCCTAATACCCCTCAATTGGCACCAGTCTTCCCTTCAGCTTTCAAAGTGTGTGGAAGTGTAACTCCGCACCAACTTCCTCCTGCTCTTCCGGACACTTTACCTCGAAATATCATTTTCAATAGAATGGGAAGTAGCGCTCAGCCACAGATTGTGGAGACTGGAAGAGGCAACCGAGAGTTCTGTCACTTTTTGGAACCAGGTCGCTACGAAGCTTCTGTTGAAGTTACGGAACCTGAGAAGAAGAGAGGACTGGTGTAAGCTAAAAGTATTTCTTGATTGCTTCCAACTTCATTTTTATTAATTGGTCATTTATGGTAAGATGTCAAGGAAGATATTTGAATGAAACCAGTGGCGGATCAGGATGGGGGGGAGGGGGGTGGGCTAAGGGGTCTATAGGACCTGAACTTTCAACATATAATATTGAAATTGATAAAATGTATCTTTATTATTTAATATGTATTTACTATTTTAAACAATTATTAAATAGTGACCAAATTTATTAAATTGTTAATTATCTATTTGATGAATTGATGCATTATATTAAAGTGCAAAATCACTGTAATATAATAATAATTATTTGTTTATAATAATATTTATAACATTTAGCCCCCCCCTTTGATCTACAGTCTAGACCGCCACTGAATGAAAACATATAAGTCTCCATTTTTTATTTTTAGTGAACTATAGCTCTTTTAATGGAATATACACCATTGTCCTGCTCTGACAATGCTCTTGGTCTCTATTATTATAATTGAAATTAGCACAGGGAAATTTTGGAACATCCACATTCATTATGAATGTGCCAAGCTGATTTATATTGTTACAAATTGATTTCTCTCATATAAGACTTCATACTTAAAAGAGACAAATTTCTGACCATTCTGGCATCTAGCAAATATTTTTAACACTGTAAAGGTTTAGACAGTAACTAGAAATAACTTGTTTTTTATCTTTCAACACTTATGTTTTGTTGCTTCCTTGCTTTATTTGACAAATAATTGTTGCTTTGACCACCATCCCTATTTTGACTATTCTCCTGAGATGTCTTTTTCATGATTGCAAATACATATTTTTCTTGAACTTGTCTGTCCGGGACAAACCACATCTTAGTAGATACAACTACCAACGTTTCGGCCAATGTGCCTGCAGAGTACGACAGTGACTTAAATCTGCATGACTCTGACATTGCCCTGAAGAAGGTCACAGCATGATGGCTGAAACGTTGGTAGTTGTGTCTACTAAGACGCGGTTTGTCGCAGACAGACAGGTTCATACTGACTGGCTGTAGAAACCTACGTTTATACATATTTTTAAATCTATGTATTTTGAGAGTTGAAATTTCTTGTGAAGCATTGCATTATTAATATCCTTATTCTTTCAGCTTTACACCTCTCATGCAGACATTTGAGGTGAAGGACAGCCCTCTCTTAAGAGGCCTTCAGTTCTCTCAGTTACGAGTTGAGCTGTCTGGCCAAGTGCAGTGTTTGTCAGGAGCTAATTGTGATGGTCTCACCATAATTCTCCAGTTGATGTCTTCCACAGAAAGCCATCAACCTTTGACTACAGCTCTTACTCACAGTAAGTAATGACCGTCATTAAAACTTACTTCAATGTTTCATTTCCGTTGGGTAACCCATTTATACATTGAATTATAATATGATGGCAATCAAGATACAACTTGTCTATATATTGCATGTGGAAAAAAAAAAAAAAGATACTCATTATTCTGTTAATTTATTTATATAAGAATAAATAAATTAGTTCACAGTATATTAATTTAATTGATAAAACTTAACAAATACATGAGAATGAAATAAAATAAGCAACGCAATGCTCTGGTCGGTTTATAGTTTAGAACTAACTGGTGTGACGCAGCGCACGCTGGCCCCAAGACCCAAGGATCACAAAAGAGAGGGTACAGTAGCAGGTCAAAGGATTTTGAATGACAGTGCAGTGAAAGCAATGTTGGGTGTGTCCACAACACATGGCCACCAGATGTATACATAATGATTTCTGTTAAATACAAAATATTCAATATTTAACATATTCAAACCATTTTTCATTTCTATCTTTGGTCACACCTTGATTTGTTTAGTTGTTATTTGTTAATTCCTTTATTTATTCAATAAACTTACATACTTTTCTCTTGTCTAACAACAATTTTTTACTGATTTTTATTTACAATCTTGTAGGAGGAGGACAGTATGTTTTCCCTGACATCTTGCCTGGGAAGTACAAGGTTCTTGTTGACAAGGAAGACTGGTGTTGGGAAGTGAGCAAACATGATGTCACTGTTGGCACAAAGAACAAATGGACAGTGTCTGCATTCAAACAGACTGGCTTCACTTTTAGTATCACCTCTTCTCACAATACGCAGGCAAGTACTGAATGTGGAAAAGTAGTTGCAATCGCTTGTTTTTTTAAAGCTAATGATTTTCTTTTCATCTTTCATTTTTTTTAGAACAAAAATATGCTGAATGTTCAAAAACTGTTTTTACGATAATGTTACCAGTCTCAACTCTTACCATGTTTCATCAATTTAGTTGCATGCAAGACATTTCAATTTCCATTTATTAATTTTGTTTTTCTGTTGTGTAATCTGTATGGGATCTTAGTTTCTCTTTTGCTGACAATTTATGTATTAAATTTATTTTCTACTTTTGGTGGAAGCGATATAAAATTTATTAGAATAAGTTAGGAAAAAGGGGTGTCTTGTCTACAGAACACAAAATTTTGACTTCAACCTCCTTGAGAATTGTGGAAGGAAAGCTTCAGGAACCTACAGTGGTTTCACTACAATAAAATATTAAGAGTGATGTCCGCCAAACACTGGACTTATTTTTCCTCCTCATTTTCTCCATGACTCATTTCAACACCAATAACCAATTATTAACAACTTCAATAATTATAATATTATTATAAATATAATCAGTTATTGTCAACAATAATTGTGGAATTATGTGGAGAAGAAATTAGAACATTAGGACCAATCTCTTATGCTTCGCCTATTTAAATAAGTTTATATTCTATGAAGTATTAATTTGGTAGTATTATGTTGATGTTATAACACACAGCCAGCTATTTTTATTCTCATCTTAAGAGGGGGTGCAGAAATAATCAATTTGTCTTTGCCTAAAGGCCCTTGATTGGAATTGACGCGATAGTCCCTTGCTTGTAGAGAGTTAATTAGTTTATTGTCCTCCATGTGATCATATGCAGTTGTAACGGCTTTCTGACAAAAAAATATTTACTTTATTTCACGTTTCCCAGAGAAAATTAAGTGTAGAGAGGGAGAAAGGGGTAGAAAATTTGCATAAGAAAAATGATTTTGGTCTTGTGACATTCTGCTAGTGTTTTTGAAATTATTTAAGATAAACATCTGTTTCTTTGATTATTTTGTTAGTGGTCTTTACATATTTTTTATGCAAATTAATTGCAGTTCAAGAACAAAATGTCCACTTTCTCAGGTTAATTTTAATATATGACATATTTTGAAAGGATATGGCACAATATACAAAGACTGCTGACAACATATTCAGAAATCTTTCAACTCTTATTATCCTATTAGGAATGCAGATACAAGATTGAAAAATAAGTTTAGCTATTTTAGATCAGATTCCGGAAGGGTGAAAGCGAGTTTCTTTTTTATTCTATGTACATGAAGTGTTAATTTATCTGATTTTCCACAGTTAGATTATCGTCCAGTTCCAAAGCAAGGCAGTGACCCAACTGCTATGAAACGACTTACTGTTCCTCAAGGAAATTCCAAATGGTGTGTTGTGCATGCTGGTGAATATGAAATCACTCCTGTTGGCTGTCATGGCTATACTCCATCCTCTTTGAGCTATGTGCTGTCGAACACTCCTCTTCAGCTGGTTGCTACTTCGCACACTTTGCAAGCCTCTGTTGAATCTCATGAGAAAGTCAACGACTTAACGGTGCAAGTTCTCGGTGATGGAGACAAAGTGAAAACCAAGTTAGTATAGAAGTTTACTCAAAGCTTCAGTTATTTAGGTTGCAATGTGGTTTCTATGAAAAATAATGCATCATTTTTTTGATGGTAGTTTTTTCATCTCATTCTAATATAGTATTAAGTAAAATAAGTTTTATGACATGATGTATTTGGAGGATAGTGGTTCTAATATAATATTGAAGAATAAGGTTTAAATATAATAATAAAGACATTTAATTAGTATCATATGTACATTAGTATAATACTGACTTTTATATTACAAGAATCAGACATTTTAATTTTATTGACTCTAATCATTTGTTTCTTGACCTTACAACAACCAGGACTCTCTGCCCTCCTCCTTCTTATCGTCAATGTTACCAATTTACATTTCGTAAACAATGCAACTGGGAGTTCTGTCTCACTCACTGTCAGCTCATCTTCTGAAAGTCACCTTGTGACAAATGAGGGCACTATTTTGAAATTTATTTTTCTAATTGCTGTACAAAATTTTAACAATCTTGAATAAGTGAAATATCTTCCAAACAAAAAGTTCTAAATTCTTGCCAATGTTTTTCATTAAAATTATCTCAAAATCTATTTTAATCTCCAAATTAATCATTAAATTAAACAGAATGTTATATTTTACTACCCTTGTTTTAAGGTACATGCCTACAAGCTGAGTTGCAAACAATACTATTTGAATTACATGGAAACCATTACTTAATTAAATAAATTGTAAAAGAATCATAATCTCTTTTCTGTTTACATCAAATAATGATTCCTTGACATCACTTTAATAAGTTGTTCTATATGAATAACCTTTAGGCTTTTACAGACTGTAAATATGTGTGTTACAAATGCTGAAAATACCATCAGTCAAAAAAACACCATTGTTCCTTCATTTCCTGTTAGCTCACTCTTATAGGGTTAATTAGACAAAAATAATTTTGTTGAGTACTGCATTGCCCTTTATTTAAAATTGAATTTTAAAATTTTGTTTTTTATTCAAAAATCCAGTTTTGGGCTAATATTTATCTGCTATATTTGAGAGAGAAAATGTGGAATGAATTTTTTTCTGAATCTAGGTTTTTTTGTAAATGTCAATAGAGAAATTATTGTAATATGATAAAAATGACCAAAGTTATGAGTTTTAAATCAATGTCACATTGCCTTAAATTTCAATTTCACATTTTTTAATAAATTTAATAAAATGTTAAAAAGTATTAAAGGTATGAAAATAAAATTTTACATTTTATTTGGGTAGTCTTTAGTTGGGATAGCAGCAGGAAAAAGAGAGAAAAACACTAGATTCTGAGACAGTGGGTTTCATTTTTATTTCTCACTGGATGATTGGAAATGGAACGATTAGGAACTGGAAAAATGCGATAAATGGGGTTTTTCTGTGAATATTCAGGAAAATCCTGAAATCTCTCTGAAGTTAGTATGTAAAATCAAACAGAAATGGAGCATTAATGAGAAAATCTAGTCAAAATTGGTAATGAAAGCTTTAAAAAATGTGTAAACAATAGTATTCATTCATATCAAATGCTCTGGAGGCACACAATTGCCCATTTTCACTTCAAACATAATGTATGCACATCGGAAGAGCGCTGTTGTGAATTTCATTTCGCCATTGTTTTATCAATAAACATGATGTATTTAGACACACTTGGAGAAATTAGTGGTATAACATGCATTTGGTTAAGTGTTGATTCTGGAGTGCTAGCTGGTTAACTTGCTTTCCTATTCAAGAGTTTGAGAATTAAGAGGAATTTTTCTCTATGTTAAATCTGTTGTGACAAGAGAGCAAACTTACAGGAGGATAATGCTAAATTTTTTGTTGGTATGTCATTTGGTAAATGTTGATAAGCTTTCTAAAACAAGGTTCAATACATAAACAAGCATTGAAATCTTTTCTTTTTTTTGTAGCATCACTTGCACATGTTTCATTACCTTTCAAATAAATTATTTTCACATGTAAAAAACAAACAAACAAACAATCATTCATTTGCTATTAAATGGTTGTATATGTTCAATTGAACTGATGGATTTAATACATATTTGTGTATTCTGCTGAAACACAGTTAAATATGTAATTCTAGATCTGTGGAGAGAAACTTATTTCAATACTAGCTAAATGCTAATATTATAAAAAGTAGATGCTAATTTGTTAAGAAAAAGAAATGAAATTTTTTTCTGGTCCCTAAGAAGAACCTAGTGTAATCTAGTTAACTAAGTCTAATTAGCTCTAAANATGTGTGTGTGTGTTTTTTTTTGTGCTTTCAGGTTTGGTCCTCTGAAAGCAGAACCCACTCCATCTGGAACTTTTCTGTACAAGTTCTCTCTAATGGCTGGTGAAGGAGAAACATTGACTTTTCTTCCATCCGCAAGTGCTCTTCTTTTCAATCCTCAACGTGTAGCTGTTGTGGGTGCTGGAGATTGCACTGACAAAGCAGTTCTGTTTAAAGCAGATAAAGGGCATGTTTTAGAAGGGAAAGTTGTACCCGGCCTTGTTGGTGTGAAAATAACTGTCCAACGAAAGGGCAGCGATGAGATCATAGTTTCTTCAGAAACTGATGAGAATGGTTTCTATAGATTCGATCCTTTACCTGGAGGAATTCACTACGAGTAAGAAATTTTTCATAGTGGATTATAAAAGCTATAAAAAACCTGTGTGTGCTCACTTAGACTGGGGAAAATATTATTCTGAAAGTAATGTGCAGTTTTCCTCTATTTCAATAAATTTTTGTCTGGTATTTATTGAAATATCATGGAGTAAATCACCTGTTATATTTTATAGTATACTCTTGTTATGTTTTTGATCTAGTAATTTTTTTCTATTTTAATTTTTGAGAGGAATGGGAATAATACAACATATAATATATTGGGTGATCTTACATTGTATGATGCAATTTCCATTGACATTTGTTTAATTTCCTCTGGTTGGAAACTTGAATGTAAATTCTATTGGGTTGATGTTCTAATCATGAATTCATTGTCTGATTGTGTAATTGTATTGCTTATGATTCTTTCAGTCTTAATGCAGAAAAGGAAGGTTATGTTCTTACTGGTCCAGATAGTAAAGGTTTCATTAATGCCCATAAGTTGGCAGAAATTGTTGTGGAAGTACTTGACAAAGCAAATAACAAACCACTTCAGGTAAAAAAGTTTTACAAATTCTTTAGAGTAATTAAAAATTTTCTTAGGTTTTCTAAAATTGGGTGTAATTGTTTGTTTAATAATTCCTTTTGCTACATTTTGGTCATGATTTATTATCTTTGCAATTTTTGTACTTGTCAGTGTAATTATATGTTCATTTTTTGTTTTCCGGAGATATGACGTTGTATAGCATTTTCACTCCTAGATCTCGTATTCTTATTTATTAATTTGTTAGTGTTACGCCTGCTAATTTGAATTTTACTACTTCATCCTGTTTTTATATCTTATGTTCATTTTTTAAATTATATTTTCCAACTACAATATAATGACCCCTTCAGATCTCTGAAATCCATGGTGTATTATGAACTGGGTGTTAGTTAAGGTTTGTTAAACATCATTTGTATTTTTGCTACTTCATTTCAAACTTAACCCAAAATCTAGTTGGTGTCAACTGAATAAAAGAATGAGTCAGAATCATGAAGTAGGCCATTCCTTTCAGGTTCTTTGCAAAAGTCTGTGAGGAACCACAGTTAACTTGGAATACTGTATTGGTCCGATTATATAATATAATATGATTCTAAATTTAGTGCAATCCCAAGTATTTTGTAGGAAAACTCTGAAAGAGGATATACCCAGTTTCTTTTATCTTTTTTAAATTACAATATTTCTACTAACTCATGAACAATACAAGCACTTCTTATTTGAAGCTTTTATTCAACATTTCAATTTTTTTTTCAACGTGTTTTCTTTACCCATCATCAAATAAATATCAGGCAAATGTTTAGAAGTAAACACAAGAGTGCTCCTGAGACCAGAAACACTAGATACTGCAAATATCGCCTTCACAGACATTGCCACTGCAACACTGTGTTAAAGACTACTACTGGGAAACAACAACTCTACATCATAATATTCTTGGAATGCCTCGAGTTCTCGATTAGTGATTATAAACAGGTGTGCTACAATGTTTGTTGTGGCACGCAAGACCATATTATTATTGATAATCTTGGAAGTACCCATATATAGAGGGAATATGACTTTTGACAGTCCATATTGGGGAAAGAATGTCACTCTATATTTGGGCCAACATGATAATAAGTAATTCCATTATTTACCCAATTTTTTATATTATTTGACGTTTTTGGTATGTTTGCAGGATCTTTATTAGCCCTTCCTTATTTGTCCAAAAATATTCTTTCCTGTGACAACGTCTTTCTCCTGCCAATTTATTGAAAAGTGTAGAATAGGGGTATATTATTATTTTTAGATAAAATTTTGTTACACTTGTGATAATAAATGTTGCTGTTGTTTTGTCTCTACAGGGGGTATTGCTGTCTTTGTCCGGAGGTGAGAGTTTCAGAAGCAACAGCCAGACTGGTGCAGATGGACGGAGAACTTTCAGTTCTCTGAGCCCCGGAGAATTCTATTTGCGACCCATGTTGAAGGAATATCGTTTTGAACCTAGTTCTAAAATGATTTCAGTTAAGGAGGGAGCCACTGTTGAAGTACAACTTTTGTAAGTCACCCTTGCTTTGTGTGTAGTATTTTCTAAGAAGTTTTCCTATGTGTGGCTGTGCTAATTCGGCTCTAAGAAGCCTACCTGTGATTTGGTTAGTGATTTGGAGAAATATTTGCTGAGATGTTCCAATGTTTTTCTCAGTACAAACTAGAGAAAATCATGTTATACTTTCAGCCTGGTGACAATGGTGACGAGCCAAGAATCAAACCTGGGGCTGCTGCTTTGATCACGGATGTTAATCACTACAGCACCCATTAGCTGTCCACAACTGTGTACCATTTCCATCTAGCAGGAACCCCAAGTTTGATTCTCGGCTCGTCGCAATTTTTACCTGACTGAAAGTTATCACCATACAGAGGAGATACATGCATAAAGAAAGTCACGTTTTACTTGTCCTGCCATCTATTGAAAATTTGTTCTGGAGTGACGTCATTGATGAATAAAGTGCTTTGAGTTGCTCTCCTCTTTAGAAAAGGATGACTTATAGTTTCTCATTGTGTTAGCACAGGAGGTTATATGTATGGTTGAACCTTCATTTCTTTCCCAGAATTTGTTTTTTTGTCATTTAAACATTTTTTTGACTCTTCAATTTTCTTTCATTTACAGTGTAATTTGAATTCAATATTTATTTGTTTCAGGTACAAAGGTATGTACGTGTTAAATAATTATTAATAATTTGGGGTTCCAAAATTTTTAATCCCTGCAATTTAAACTATTTTTAAGCCTGAGATAATAGACAATAATAAGATCAATCTTTGCAGCTAGTTTGAATTAAATGCAAGTGTTTATAGTAAAGGAAAGTTTCTGAAAGGATCAAAGGAAATCAAAGGAAGATTTCAAAAAAATTCTGAGCACTCAAGCATATCATTTACCATTTAGATAAAATTAATTTAAAAATCTTCAAGAACAGGATGGATCTTGTGTATAAGAAGTTGACATTTTGGTTATTTTATCTGCAAAGCAATTTAATATCCTTGAGAAATATATTAATAACTATAGAAAAATAAAGCAAGTTTTTCCTCTATACTATAATATACATGCATATCATTATACATTAGTAAACCTTTGTTTTCAATTAGGAAGCGGGAAAGAAATTGAAATCTGGTAGTTACTGAAAATATTAAATGTGCACTCCATCACTTCAAAAAGTCTCTACCCCATCGCTTCAGTCTAACATGCATCCCTTCACTTGCAGTCTAATCTGAAAGAAATTACATCATAGCAGGAATGTTTCAAAGCAATAAAAAAGATGAATGTCATGATTCAATATTTGGTCATTGTATATTTAAAAACTTTCATTTCTTCATTTATATTCTGAATCTTTCAGTAGAGATATTTTTAGTGAATGTGTCAGTTTCTTTCGCAGGGACTTGTTTATAATATGGTACTTGACATATTTTTAAGTGTTCCTGCTGAAATGCTTGAATCATTTGCTCAAGGACATGATTGTGACATCACATTATACACAGCTCACTATGAACAAGTACCCAACAGCTGTCAACAAACTAGGACTGATTCAGAATTATGGCAGGGGAATTGGAATGATCTGCCATAATTTTGAATCTACTCTAGAGCTTTGCTTGTAGATAGCTTTTGTTTACTATTATGGGATGTGACATGATGCTGATTTAAGTAGTAAGGACTTTTTGGTCACTCGATTAGATGTTTTAATTTAGTATTTTATTTTTATTTGATTTATAAGGTTTTGAAACTTATTGTTTAAGTAGATACAATAGTAATTATTAAAAATATTTTAAGGTACTTTTTAATTTAAAATCATTTTTCCAAGTGTGTGTGAACATAATTACTCTGTTTTTCAGGGGCCATCAGGTTGCTTTCAGTGCATATGGTGTTGTGGCATCCCTGAATGGAGAACCTCAAGCAGGTGTTGTGGTTGAGGCTGTGGGGCTGGGTGCTTGTCAACACTACCAAGAGGAGAGCTCCTCTGAATCCAATGGCCAATTTCGAGTCAGAGGGCTACATCCTCAGGTAAGAGTCTTTTTTCAAGTGGTACTTGTGTAATAGACCTACATCACTAGAATAATTTATTTCTTCTGCCCTTAAGTAAATAATATTAAATGTATTTAAAAATAAGAACATTCTTTCCATATAAGCTTATTCTTACTAATATTATGATTCAATATTTTGATTTAATGATGTGATGTGATGAGATTCAGGCGATCAGTATTTATCACCATAAAGGTAACTACTGTCATGTAAGATCTTAAGCAAATGCTTTTCCCTTCTTCCTTAACATCATTCCACTGGACTTCAGGTTTCTGATACACTGAAATGAGTGTCTTGACACTGTGATTAATACTTCTTTTGGTTTTGTGTATGTTTTTGTTTCTTCTGTGACTTCCCATTTATTACAGTTGTTTAAATTGTACAATTTCTTGGATTTCCTATTTTTATGGATAGTAATAATTTATTGATGTATTGTTGTACATTGTTGTTAATTTCCTTCTCAATTTCAATTGTGACATGGAAAACCTCTTGCAGTGTTTTGTGACTACATTGATTTTCGTTCATTTTATTTTTTCTTTCATGCAGATGATACTTTGTTCACTGAGCACATGAATCAGGTATGCAGAGAGTTAACAACCCTAATTTTTGCTTTCCCTTGGGACTACTTAAGTTCATCCTTGTATTCAGGTCTTTGCAAAGCTTAAAAAGATAATTGTGTCTCTGCAATTGAATTTAACATATATCTCCCATGGTTAGTTTTGAAAGCTTTCTTGAAATCTGTAAAGGCTAGTTTCCTTTCCCTAATCATGATGTCGTTCCAATGTTATTTTTTGAGAAATATATTCTCTAGTTGCTCTATATTATGAATATGCTACATTACTTTTACATTTCTGCCTTTGTTATGTGGTTGTTTAATTTTATAAGGTCAATATATTTTAGTAATAGAAGTAGAGGAATACCTATGGTTTTACTCATGTAAATTTGGAGAATGCTTTCTGTATGAATAATTCCTTCATCAATTATATCTAATGAACACTAACTAGTTCACCAGTATGTTTCACTTTTAAAGTCAAATAATTTTTGTTTTTGAATAGTATTGAAAGGATTTTATTCTATATTTTCCAGTGTGAGTATACAGTAAGTGTCAAGCAAGGACCCAATGTGAATGAAAACATTCAAAGGTCTACACCTGGTGGGATACAAGTCAAGGTAAGCACAATTCAGCCTAACAAATGTTATGTTGGTGATTGTTTCTGTTAAATGAAATTGAAGAATATAATTAATATATTTGAGAAACCTAATTTACATCCTGAGAGTGTAACTCCAAATTGGATGATTTTGGATGTTTACTCTTACTTCATATTATTAATAATAGCTTAGTGAAATAAATAAACTCCAGTAGTGGAAACTGTCCAAGTGAGTGGTTGTGTGGATGGTGGTGCCGTATTTACCTGAATATAGCCCCCCCTTTTTTTGCAAAAAAATCACCCAAAATTCCATGGGGAACTATATTTGGAGTTTAGGATGGGAAAACTGTTTGTTCCAAGTTTTGTGGGTGAAAACGAGTTAATAGAACACAAGCTATGTTCATAATTCTGTGCAAAGCCAATAGAAGTTACTTTTATGCATAAAAATATTGAAATTATAAGAAATGGATTTGACACTCATTCAAAATGGCAGGGTTTGATTCTCATTCAACACAGAAACAGATCTGGTCCATATTGTCTAGGAATGACCGATCACTGGCAATGACACACAATTCTTTAGAGAAAAGGGGATCACAATGGATGTTGGGCTATGGAAGAATATTTGCTGTGAACTTCAAACTGCTATTTCTAAATTATACTAAGGCACTTAGAAGTAATGCAGCGGCATGAGAATTCAAAGTACAGCTGAAGCCAGGGAATTTGGTAATGTGAAGAAGAGAAAATAAAGTGCACCAGCTAGCTTTTAATTTCATAATTTTTATGATTATACTTATGAGAGCCAACCATTTCACATGGAATTTTGAATGAGCATTTCCCTTCAGAAAGAGTTGGATTTTACTCAATTTAATCCCCCCCCTCAATTTTGCCTTCTAAAATAAAGTGGGGGGAGGGGACAATGTTTGAGTAAATATGGTATCTTTAGATCTGGAAATTGTTCTGGGGTATTTTCTTATTAACACGAGAAACATTTTGTAGCAAAATGAATGAGAGAAGGATAGAATTAAATGTTATAATTAAGGAATTACATTCAGTGTGTTCATAATATGGTGAAATCTCAGTATAAAGTCATTAAAAAAATCCTTCTTTGTTTTTATTTTATTTTTTTAAAGTATGTTACTTTGAAATCTCACATTTAAGAGATAAAAGCAACCCATATTGTGCAGTACAATTATTGTAATCATTTGTTTCTAAGCTTTATGCTGTAATATTTCAATGCTGATGGGATAGTCTTCAGTTTCCAGATCATAAGGCTTATATACTATTTTCACAGTAAACATACAAAAATTGAAAAGTGTGGCATAGCAAATTTTTTGGGGAAAAAAAACTAACTAAAGAACTCTGTTTACAAAATAAATATTGTGCATTAGACAATTAAAATTACTTACAAGTGTTGTTGATACTTGTTTGTTTTTGTTTTTACTTACTTTCCCCTGTAAATTACTTTTTAATGATGGAAACCACTGATCTGTATTAGTTCCCTATATGGAACAGTGAGCAAACTTATACATCATCATAAGCAAGAGTTCACATAACTGATGTATGTTTTACTGAGATTTATGGACAGATCAATAACAATATGGATAAATTATAGACATCTCATGATTAATATGATTTATGGTAGGGTGAAATGTGATAATTCTTTTCTTTTATTGATATATCATTGACCATGACTTGTTATCCTATGTATTTTGTTTTACTTCATAAGAATATTTGATTTTTTTGTTGTTGTGAAAATAATAACAGTTGATTGTATTGGATGTTTATTTTCCTTACTTTTTCAGGCTTCAAATGGGGATGTCATGAACCTTAAATTGGTTGTGTTCCATTCCTTTACCCAAATGGATGTTGCACTCTTGGTGCAAACTGCATCTCCTGACCACTTGCGCACTTTGAAAGCCAAGTTGTGTCGTGAGGACTCGCCTGATTCACCACTTCATGTCATCAAATTGGATACTTATGCAGGCCAACCTCCTGCTTACCTGTCACTAGCCACGATGGTTATTTTCCCTCCTATTCCTTTGGATGGACGAGCGTACTTTGTGCAGCTCGAATCTTCTCTGTCCCGAGCAACTCACTCTTACTCCACTCACGCAATTCATTTCAAAGCAAATCATACCTTCAAGCAGCTACGGATGTCTTTCACTCCTGAGCCGAGAATTATTGACCAGGATTTGAACCATTCATCTTACTTTGCATTACCAATGCTAATCATGGGTGTTCTGCTGTGGTTGAATCACCGAAAAGTTATTCCCTTTTTAACCAAGATGTCACAGATTGTTAGCGCTCCTTCTAGTGGTCCTCCAGGGAGGTCGAGCAATTCTGTTCATCGGGAACCACATCCAGTATCCGCTTCCGACTCAGTGGGCGACGCTGTAATTGTGGAACCTGTCATCAATATTCGTAGCAGGAAGTCGAAAGCTCGGAAAACTTAATTCGAAATGTGTACTTCAAAGTGAACTTTTGTGACCTTAACGGTACATTCTTATCTGCCTCAATTTGAGTGTATGTTTGCCGATTAGGGTTGTTGGATGGGCAAAGGATTCTTGCAATAGGTGCATTGTGGTCTTGCACCCTGTTGCTCATAAGAGGGTTAGGTTTGAACAAATGTTACTGGTGAGAGTTGTGTACAATTGTATATTTCTGTTGAGGAATGTTTTCACATTTAGCCAGACTAACATGATTTTGTTCATGGCGTGCTGTAGAGTTCATATTGTGCTAAAGGTCAACTATTCTGTAACCAAGTTCTAATTTTCTTTAAATATAAAGAATTTCATTGATATACTGTATATTATCTTTTATTATGTTGTACCAGTTATGAAATTTTTTTTTTCTGTATAATGTAGAATATGTACAATTTATTATTAGTTCAGAAGTGAGAAATGGCTCCTAAAAATTGATGAAGTAGTTGTTCATGAATGACGTATAAATATTTTTGCAGTTGGTTACAAATAATTATGTTGTATATTTTAAAATGATACTTGGTTACAACTTATAAAAGAATTGTCTATTTGTTAATTTAGTTGCTATTTGCACTGCCATGCTCTAGTCAGGGTGGTTGTAATCTGGTGTTGTGTGATGTATATATGTCCTTAAATCCTCATTCCATGTTGTTAAAAGAAGCATTTTATATCGGAATAAATTGAATATTATTACAAAATTGTAGATTTATTTACTTGATTCTTGATCATTACGAGATAAGAATATTGTCTTGATACTCTGATTTTACATAGGTGGATCAAGAGAATTAATTATTGTGATGTATTTTTCCTCAAAGTGGAGACACATGACACTAGTTGTCTTACAGTGGTCATGTTCGTAGCTAGTGTGAATTCGCAGATGTGTTAGAGCAATTGAAATGTCAAGACATTTAGAAAAGAATGTGAACACATCTGAAATTCAGTCAAATTGTGGAATCTTATTGTGAAGAAGCAATGAGACAACACATTGTGAAAAGGTGTTGCTTCTTTCAATTGGACTGAGAGGATGGGAAAAAAAGCAATGGGGCAGCAAACGCCTGTCCAAGTTTTGATAAGGCCAAAAGTTAATGATACTCAAAGATACCAGTGGCTTTGGGGTGATGGGTTGAAATCTTTGAAATTGGTAAAGCCACAAATTTGCTTGGCAAAAAGATGCTGTAAAATATAAGTTTCTAACACTTTTTCAAGTATATTAGTGAAGTAATTTATTATTGAAATTAATCTTTGTTCCTTACATTGTCATTTCCATAACCTGAGATTTAGATATTCGAGAGATAATCTATATTTAAGTAAGAGATAGAATTAGCATTTCATATTAATATTATATTTATATTAATATCCTGACAGATTTTCCGTGGTGATGATCCTCAATCATTCTACTTGCCACATCATCAAGCATACCTCCCCAATTTTTTTTATTGTACACATGGATATCTTTTGGCTCCATAGTAAAGTTTTCTTTCAAATAATCCATTACATGAAACAATAAATATATGTTTTTCAATATGAATATTAGATGCTAGTATAAAACGTGAAACACACATTAGACAATTGTAAATCTATGTGATCCTTTGAGGGTGTATATTTCTGGCAAACATGCTTTTGGTTTTAAGTTTGAACAGCATAAAATAAAAATTGTAAAATTAACAGGTTTTATACGATTGAAATGTATATTTATAAATATAGGGAAAGATCAGGGGTGTATGCAATAGGTTTGTAGTGGAAGGTAACTCGAAATTTTCCAAGTAGTCAAATGGCATTGGTTAAATGAAAGAGATTTAAACACCACCAGAGAACTTTTATATTAAAATTGAGATTTTTGTTCTTGAATATATTTTATTTATTTGCATTTGATCTTAATTATGGATAACATATATACATGACTATAAGAAATTACATTGGGTATTGACATAGTACTGCAATGTACATCTGATATTGATAGTAGTAAGCAATGAAGCATGTCACTTTCACAAGGCAGTAAGGCCCATACCCATTTTCCTTTATTGACATCATTTTTCCATTGTTTAGTGGAAGGGAGGGATTCTTCTGTATTTAAAACATAGTTTCAACTGTTGAAGTCTGAATTATTTCAGCTCACAAATGAGAGACATAATGAAACCTAAATTTGTTTCTTGAAGGTGAACTGCAATGGGCACCCGAATTTTACCAAGCAAACTTTCCTGTCTTGTGAACTTTGTGACAACAAAAAAGTGTTGATACTGACTTCTATTTCATGTCAAGAAAATAAAAAGCTTTCAATATTTTGTAACTTTTAAGATTCATAAGTATGAATAGAATTGTTTGGTTTATATACTCTTCATCAGTGTGGTTTGCTCTGAGTATGTTATAACAAAAAGGCATTTGTGTTAAGAAATAAATAATTGCCATGCCTCTCTGGAATTACAAAATTAAAAACTTTTAAACAGTTTTCTCTTCCATAAGATTTTAAATATTGATATCTGAATGTAATGAATAAACTGACTTCTGTTTTCATATTTACATGTTTAACAGGGCACATTTAAAAAAAAGTCAGTGTAGTATATCTGATGATATATCTTGTCAACGGTACAAGATCAATGTGGTCACTTCATCGTAAGTTCTTAAAAATTTGTTTCATTTGTCTCAAATTGATGAAATAGTTTTGAACATAAATAGATGAACCAAAAATCTGTTTCACTTGCAGATCAATCTGATCTTCAGTGCAAGCCTTGAAACTTGAATGGTGGAGGAACATATTTCATTTCATTAGATGAATAATTTTTTTCTTCTATGAATCAGTATATCTCTATTAAGATTTCTATGAATCAGTACATCTCTTTATTAAAATGACATTAAAAAATCTGTTCCATAGATTTTGTGTGGGTATGAGTAAATTGTGCAAAAGTCCAAGATTCAAAATGATTTTATGACAGTGGGGCTTCATAAGTATGTCATTTCAAAGTGCTCCATACTAGAATGAAATGGGTCTAAAAATTGTTTTATGAATATGATTTTCTTATTTTATTTTTTATTCAAAGTATGTATTTTATGATAAAAATAATGGATCCAGTTGATATCTTTAAAAGACCCTTCACTCATCCTGAATTTGTTTAGTGACTATTTGCTCAACAACAGGAGGAACTCACATTTCAGTATTTACTTTCTTGATTAAAAATCTTTTTTGATGAGATGTGAAATGCAAAAAGTGAGATTTAGAAATCAACTTCTTGTCAGAAAGCAAGTCCCTTCAGAAAAGTTTGTACATTTTTTGTGTGTGGATCTCTTACTGGTTTAGTTAACATTCGTCATAAAGTGATATTAAAATATATCAAATTCTGGATTCAAGTGGTGAGGCTGTTGATGCAAATGAACAATAAAAAAAATCATGATAATAGACACATCAATAAATTAAATTAAATTAAAAGGCAATCACTTATTGCATTAATCAATTAATTTAGAACAATTAATCAACATGTTAATCGCACAATGTTATTAACTGATTACCTATTAATCGAAATACTTTTTATATCCTCCCATCCCTGCTTTACTCTTTGTGTTTTCTTTCCTTTGAGTGCAGTATCTTTGTGATTTGAAGACTTTATACAGAAGATCGAGAGTTGTATCCTATGCTTTGAGACCCCTTCAGGTGCCGAAGGGTCCTCCTCCTGTGTCATCAGCACTCTGCCCGGCATTCGCATGGCGGTCGGCGTCACGTGTCACTCTCTCCCACGAGGATTGACATCCTGGGTAGAGCGTCACACAGTCCACGTCTTGCGTTCTCTGCTCAGCTGCTGATGGGATCCTATCACAGAGAAATATACTTTTATGAGGGATTCTTATGCGATTTTATTTGGAAGGTAAAGAATGTTTTAATATGACGCGAGGTACAAGCCCCCCACCTCAACAATGACATTCTTCTGCTTCAGAGATTTTTCAGCATTTAAGCAGAAGAGGAGCATTTAAGTAACATTTCAATCTCTCGTCTAATAAAGTGTTCAGAAAAAATGCTAAGNACTTGGAAATGAAAAAAATTGAAAACTTCTCCAAACGTGAGATGCGCAGTATGATTCTCTTTCTTAAAGCAAAAAAAACTTTGTCCAATTAAAAATCCTGGTGATGAAACCTTGATCTAGCATAAAACTCCAGAAATAAAGCGCCAGTCAATGGAAGGCATCATTCACGTTTCCATCAAAACCAACAAAAAAGTCAAACACGAACCGAGGTCCAAAAAGGTGGCCTACTGTCTACCGACGTCGACTATATTCACGTTAAAGCACATCCACACTCCTCCGCTTTGACGCAAGATTTGCTTCAGCTGTTTCAGAGATTTTTCAGCATTTAAGCAGAAGAGGAGCATTTAAGTAACATTTCAATCTCTCGTCTAATAAAGTGTTCAGAAAAAATGCTAAGACTTACTCATTACACGTGTCAGATTCGCCAACCGATCCTTTTGGTGACTGTAGTGTCGCCTAGACCCCTTCCCAACACACGTTGCCTACTGCCCGCACAGAAATTTTGCAGACTCAAATTTGACAAGTTGATCTTTTAACATCTAAACATTTGAAGTTGATTTTGAAGAAAAGTGTGTCGAATAGTATCCTTAAATTCTGTAGCAGTAAAGAACGTATCATACAAGCAACGGGCAGAGATAATGCTCACAAATGTGCCAAGATTGTGTGCGTATAATTTTAAGTCAAAGGAAACTATACTCATTCATTAGAATAATTTTTGTATCTCATTCAGTCATTAAATGTACGTAGCAAACGGTGTGATGAAATACTCAAGGAATTTGCAAGTTGACAACTTCGTATTATTATACACGCACCATTATTATATAACTCACCAATTCGTATAGTAATTCGAATTATATTATGCGCTATTACTTGTATGATGTTAAAGAATTTACTGATTTTAATAAAGGAATGAGTTGCAAACCATACTAATTTATTAATGGGTTACGCGGAAGTGTGTCTGTCTGTATACTACTTAATCACGACTAAACTACTGAACCGATCGTTATGAAATTTTGCAAGGAAATAGTTAAGATGTTCAGGATGAACATAGGCTTACTTTTAATTTTTTAAATGTGTAAAAAGAGTTAGAAAATGCTTTTGACCGTAAAAGTCGATGAAATCGAAAAAGAGATAGGAATATTCATTTACGCCACTTTAATGGTTAGAGATAGGTGACAACTACGAACGGCAGCAATATTGTTCTCCTGAAAGAGTTAAACAAAAATGACCGCGACAGTATGTCTATCTACCTACATTATTCGAAAAAACGTTTTTAAAAATAGAAGTATTAAAATACTTAAATTTAAGAAGGAAAAATCAGTCATAATAAAATGTAATATTTTTTTGTTTGGTACATTCAACGAAGAATAAAAATATCTTCAAATCGTGAAATTTGGACGATTGGTTTATGTTTTAAAAGCGTTTTAATGAAATGGTGCAGTCGCGCTGCCGCCGTTGTGTCTTGCCTCGGATCGAAAATTCGACCTGCGCGGTTCCCGGCGAGTGGGTTCGTTGGTCCAACAAGTAAAAGAATTCCGAGCAACTCCGGGTAATCAGATAGTATCAAAATAAATGTTTTTATATGATTCCAGATAACGCTGATGTTCACAGGCGCGAATACAAGGGGGTCAGGATCCCCCCTAATAACCCATAAAGAGTGAGTTTCTAGTCGCGCAAATGCGTTTATGATTTTCAAGAAGGTTGACGCATTTTAACGATTTGTAATCACTAATTAGTACTGCAGTATATTTGTAGAAACGATTTTGCAGTGCCCAACCTGCCTTACTCAGTTTGACAAAGTTGTAGTGGCGGCGATGTGGTGCCGTTATGGTTGTCAGAGTGGGTATTGAAGTGAATGACATGATACGCTCATGGGAAGAGAGTTGTCTTCGGAGGACCACGAGTTATGAACGGCGGTTGTGTTTTAAAACGATTCAAGTGCTGTTTAAATGGAAACATTAGATGCAATCTGTGGACCATTTCAAATTCATATTTCGTCCTGAGGCCGTTATGTCATCAAATCAAATAAAAAATAAATTGAAGCTTGATTTATTAGCACGTTTTAATTAGAAACCCATGCATCAATATTCATAGACCATTTTTCAGCCACTTAGAGTTACTGCTTAGGAATATTGTTATCAAGAAATTTGATTTTTTAGTCATATAATGTTTTCTAGCAAATTTAAGTGGCACCCTTCGATTAAAATTGCAAAAAAAGTAAATTTCTCAATTTTATTTTCATGTTAGGGCAATTTTGAACATTTTTTGTTTAAATGAATTTTTACCCACTCGGCCAAAGCCAATATCTCACGAATTAACGAATCATTCAAATTTTGTATTCAATAGAGAGGAATTGTCCCAGTCGTATACAGCACTTGTACTTAATTTTTCAAAAATCGCAGCTTTAGCACCATCTTTCACCAGTAATTTTGTTCTTATCCTTGAAATATTAAATGTATTTGTACTTTAGAAATGCGAATAAAGTTTTTGCATCTATCATCAGAATAAAAGTTTTGCATCTATCACTTTCCCCTGTCGCACAAACATTTAAAAATACTCTCGAAAGTTGGCAGTTACTGTACCAAACCGCATATTAATTAACACTTATATGACCTAAACTTACAATTTGCTTTAGAATTTTAAATCTTTTTCTGAGGTTGGGATGTTTTGTGGAATGTACTATGCCCAAGACTATATTCTTTTATTATGACCCCCCCCCTAAAATATCAGTCTGTATCCGCAACTGGTTGTTCATTCCCCTTATTCCTTATCACACAATTGTTACAGTACTCTTAATACTGAATAAACTACAATTTTTCTCTCAAACAAACTGTTTTGTTCCTCTTTATTTCTATAACATTTCTAACTGAACGCAACCTCAGAACGAATTTGTACATTATCTCTCTATCCTGGCCATTTTCTCCTGTTTCAATACTTTCGTTATTATTTGTCTCTAACTTTAACAGATTTTAATCGCTATGACTTGTGATTTTTATAACAGGGGGTTTTTGTTAAAAAACTTCTTTTATAAATATTAAATCCGCGCTGCCCTTTGGAATTGATGGGGTGGTCCCTTGCTTGTTTCCGAAAAATAATTTAGTCCCGAGTAGTCATGCACATTTGCAAATGCTTTTTTGACAGGAAAGTTTATTTTTATAGTATTGGAATACCAGGAGGTTCACTATTCGAAAAAAGAGCATCTACCATGCCTTAACAAAACCAAATAATTGGTTGAAGTGTCATGAACTGTACTTCGTGTCCTAGGGGAAGAGGGTTTTTCTACGTTACGAAAGGATAGGGAATTTTAGCCCGTGTTACATGACGCTAAAGTTAGGGTATATGTTATAAGGTGTTATTTACCTTCAAGTTTATCACTGTAATGTTGGTACTCAGCAGTTCAATGAGAGTCCAGAGCGATGGAGAACGAACAGTTAAGGATCAAAATTTAGTTTCCACGTTTAAGGAAAAATAACAGAAACTTCTTAATGGGATGGGGGTGGTAAGACTTGCGTTACGTTATTATTGAATTATGGGGGGGGGGAGTGGTATCGTTACGAGTACATTGTGAAGGGGATAGGGGTATTACAAAATGGTAAATTTTGCGTTAGTATAAGAATGCCCGTAATAAATTTATGAAATGTGTCATGTCAGAGACAGTCGTTTACCCAAGTGCTGCGAGAGCGCGTTCAAGTAGCGGCCGTCCGGCTGCGAAGGCCCGACGTAGCTCACAACCCAAGCGCCGGATACACGCAGGTTCCTCAGCGCGGCGAGGACTCAACACACTCATTGTCAAGTCCATTAGCTCCAACCTGCGTCATACAATAAGCACTGTGCCATTGGAGACGCATTGCTTCGTGAAGCACTTGGAGCGGAATGATATTAAAACGATTGAATAACATTATTAAAATTCAAAAGGACAAAAAAAATTGTATTTTTATTTCCATCAACAGTTTTATTAACATGAATGAAGATAAATGTCTTGCTTGGATTTAAAAGTCCAGGGACCTAACAACATGTTTAATTCCAATCTTATCGCTTCCAAAGGCGAGGAAATTGTATCGGTGAGGAAGTAAACTTCTCAACTTTTGAATAATATGAAAATATGTTTTTTGTCTCTGATAATAAGTTTTTGCTGTTGGGCTTACTGTGAAAACATCCTCTTTATTATAAACTTTTAATAATAAAATGTTGAATACTAACTGTTAGATTGTAGTATCAAATCCCCTTTTAAAATATTCCTACTGCATCTTTCCATCTACAATGTTAAGGACCTTTTCATCTTGTAAAAATAGTCAATAGTAGTTCTTATTATCGCGTAAATTTTTTTTTTCAAATTAATAGTAGTAATAAATAAATTTAAATTTTACCGTCAAAAACGCAATAACAAACTGGGTTTGACCACAATAAAATAATATACCATCCGGAAACAAGTAAGGGACCCTCAGTTCCGATCAAGGGTCCAAAGGCAGAGAAGGATTGAATAAAAAACGCTATTTAACAAATACATACTTCTATCTACTATTTCCAAAATAAATCGTAGCTATTAAAATCAGTTAAAATTCGAGATAAATATTGATGACATTCCCGCTCATATATAAATCCGCTTCTACCCGAAGGAAAACCGGAGAAAATCAGGGTCAGGACGGATACAATGTACAGAACCGTGATAAGGTTGTGTTCGGATAGATATAAACAATAAAAATAATAAGAAATATAAGAGCATACGTGACATAAATTGTAATTTAATCAGTGCAATGACAAAGTATTAGAGGAATTAACATCACTTAACAATAACAGAATGAGAAAAATATTTATTGGGAAATGTAAACTCATAAACATTTTTATTAATAATTTAACAATTATTAATAAATTAATTCTCAGTTAATAAATTCTTTACCATTATAGAAGCAGTGGTCAATAGGGAGCGTTTAACTGCGAATTTGAAGAGAATTTGATAAAATCTTTTACATTTTTGTGACGGGAATTGTACAAAATGATAAGGCCCTATGTGGCAAAGAGTGATTGACACGCTAGGACGATGAATATTATTGGCCTCATTACGAGTATTGTGTTCGTGAACCAGACTGCTTTTCCTATAGCAAGGATTGAATTTTAACAATTCAGTCTAAACAAACACAACCACTTCGTAAATATAAAGCGAGGGAGAGGTGTGAGTGGGTGAGCATTCCTAATTATGTGAATTAGTCAATTTTAAGAAACATCACTTAGTACTTTATCACATTGTCTAAGTACTTTTAATAGTAAATGAATGTTGGCTTGTTAAAACATATTTATTCCAACCAATTATTATTTATAATTGTAATATTTCTTATCTGTGCTCGATCTTGGCAAGGTTGTAATCTCAGTAACTTCGAGCCAGTTCGGATTTTTCTCAGAGTTCTTCTGTTGTACTTTGAACGGGACTGACGAGTTATGAAGGGCGTATGACAGTGTGAATGACAAGAAGCTGTTTTACTCTACTGAAGAAAGCGAGAGACCAACCCTCATGGCGATGGAAGCGCCAGGAAAACCGCAAAAAATGGAGCTAGTGTAAAAATGAATAAGCCATGAAATGACAGTCATGCGAAGATAATAACAAAAATCTTGTTTATATTGACTAATAAGAAAACATCCTGGCCATCCTGACCCGGGATTTTCTCCGGTTTTTCTTCGGGTAGAGGCGAATTTATGCATAGATATATCCGGCAATGTCGTTAATACTTTTGTTATTATTAATATATAATTTTTACTGCTTTAAATATCTTCTATTTATTTTGGAAGTGATAAATGTATATTTACACGTATTTATTACGTAATTTCTTTTACAAATATTAAATCCACCGCTGCCCTATGGCCCTTGATCGGAATTGATGGGTCCCTTGCTTGTANGTATAAGAGACAGGAGAGTAACTTAGTTTATTGTCCCCAACGTGGTCATACGCAATTTGCAACTATTTATTTGTACTTTTAAGCATTTTCGAGGTATTTAATTTTTTGAGGTTCAGGAAAGGAGATGAAAATTCCAATTCATTTTAGTGTACGTCCTTGTCAAGGGACGGATGCCGCTTACGTAACGAAGTAGCTCAGGAATGGTAAAATCCCCAATTCTAATGACGTAGCTTTCGCCCTCTTTCGCAAAGTTATACTGCGCTGAACAATCTTCTCTTGAATACCAATCAATTAGACATAACTTAATAGATCGCCAAACTATTTTCGTCTATTATCTTTAATTTATTTCAACAAATGCCAAGTCTAAAGAAAGTTCGTAATGTAATTAAAATTAATAGATCGTGTATGTATTTAATGATAACTAATCTAAAATAAATGCCATTGTACATATTTATGTATATCACTTAGCTGTGTGTCACTTCTACTGTCACATTCAATACTGACAATGCTATGTCACCAAACTGNAGACAGGTGAAAATCACTGAAGACTTAGGAAGAGTTGCTTCTGTAAATATTATTGCGCGTGAAGACACGAGTGCTTGGCTAATGTATTATGAGCCGTAGAAGTGTCCGTCTTTGTAACTCCCATCAACAATTCCTGTCTTTAGAATACGTTTTCATTAAAATGTTGAAATAATATAATTTTGTTCCCATTTAAAACTCTGTAGTTCGTTTATAAGAAAATTCGCTGAGTTCCCTCGAATTCACTCTCGTTGGGTTTTGAATTTTTTGCGCAACTAACCGTTCTTCAGTCCCCATTGATCGCTTTTTGTTGCAGTAAAGATATTTGCGAATCAAAACCGAATAACGAAACGTGAATCAAAATCATGATAAACGAAACGAAACATTGCACATACAAATTGGTTAGCTAACCATAACTCACTATGCGTTCTCATTAGTACTAAGGAAATGAAGAAAAACAGTTGGCAATATATTAGATGAGAATCTATACAATGCTAATTTAACGTCATTTTAATAATATATTTTAAGCTAATCTACCTAATATTTAGTTTACATCCATTATAATGTTATTCAGCGTTTTCTCCAACCAAGTGCATTATTCGTTTGTTTCCGAGTGTTTAGGGTTTTAGATTTATCCGTTTCAAAAACTCAATTTCTCTTTTGTATAGTCGTTTGACTACTGCGTACTCGGTTAGTATCTGAAGAAATCTTTTCTTTAACCCAGCGCTGTTCAACCAATCATTTCTTACGGTCCGCGAATTATAGTACATTTCACGTCAATTTTTTTCATCGAACATTGCGGGGTACAACTTTGTGTTATAAAATTATACTGTCAGAATTAATAATTGACGTGTGATGTCCGGCGAGATAAAATAGCAAATTGTGATCGGAATTACCCAGTCATACATTACTATATGAAAACATTTATTATAATACTAAATATTAAAAATAAAGAAATACTCTTTTTAATTTTTCCAACTTGAAATAATATAAACTTGTACATGAGAATCAAAATATGACGTTACAAATAAATAAATATGACCCATTAGTTTTTCTGATCGGGTAACATTTTGTAAAACTCCATCCCGTGCCGTCCCGAACGATCGGAAGTGTATAGAAAATGACCCGCGGTCTAAGATAAGGTGGAGAGCGCTGCTCTGGCCCAATACGCACCCTTTGAGCACAGCTTCCATGGGCGTCGTCGTGGGTTCGGGTGCAGAGCGCCCGTTCTCCGCCTCGATCTCTGGATACTTGTGTTGCGGTGCTCTGGAGATGGGCACCATAGGTACCATGGAGGGGCGAGGGCGCGGGCGTGGAGGCAACGCAGCTGGAGGTTGCAGCGATGGAGGAGGAGGGGGTGGAGGCGGCGACGGCGGTGGTCCTGGATCTCCTCGGTCGAACGCTCCTGGAGGCAAGCCAGCGTCCGAGCTCCATTTGGACTGAGCGCCGTAGCCTCCATATCCTCCATATCCACCTTTCATTCCATACAGCCCATACCACCAGCTAATGCCGAAGAAGAGGGCCGCCACAATGAACGCCGCTTTCAGTTTGAGGGCGAAGAACGTCGCCAGCGAATAATAATCGTAGCCATTCTCTGCGCACACATAGACAAAGGTATCAATCCAAATTTCTCTACCATATACCTTGACACAGAAAGTTAATAAACTCCCAAATAGCGTTTATCGTGTTTGCTCTGCCCTGCTAGAGAGCGTTGGGATCGGCCAATCACATGTTAGGTTCCACGCACTCTATACAGTTAAAGTAAGCGTCAAATCAGGATCACCATCACCATGTGTGAAAATGATAGAAAATGTGGAAAATGGGCGTGTCCGTTCATTCACCCCCGGTGCACCCCTGGTCAAGTTGAATTCAATCGTTTCCAAGTTAGTACTAGAGCATACTCATTAACACTGTGTCAAACTTGTGTTAAGGAGACCTTCCCGAAAATGTTCTAAAACAACTATGCGGAGGAAATTTTCCACTAAATTATAAAGTAAATATTAAATTTTCAGCAACGAGATATCTTATTCCAGCCCGATGGCAGAAGATCATGGACGAAAAATTCTTAAAATTCTCACTTTCGACAAAATACGATAAATTAGCAGACATTTAAAAATTACTGTAAGAAGTGTAAACGTTGTTAGCACTGAAAGATGTACACGTTTGCCGAAGAAATTATTTGGCATCTGAATCACATAATGCCAAGAGCTATATGTTTTTGTACGTCACGTAAAGAACATTATTGGGTTCTTAAATTTGTTATGTAATAAATGAAACACACACACACACACACACACACAGAAAACGAGTAAAATTGAAGAAGCGTTTTTAAAATAAAAGATTTACTGCTGTCTTAATGTGTATGAGTTTCGATTCTAATTATTTGTTGACGAAGAGAAAATAACATTCCTAGCAGCGAAAATAAAAGCACCTATTTAAACTACTCTAATTTCGTTTCTACGGGTAGTGGAGATATTAAATTTGCTTCGTTCATTCAAACGACGATAAGTAAATATTCATAAAGTACGTCTCTCCCCTCCATTAATTTCGTATTGTGCCCATCGTTAATTTATGAATGGCGTGCTGATCTTGCGTTGGGAATAAGATTCTTGTGTCGCTGTTTGCTCTGCACTCGAGAGACTTCGGAAAAAGACTCACCATCTTCGACTTCTCGACAAAAAACCCTCCGGCAATTGGGGATCGTGTCTTGAGAGGCACTTCCTTGTTTCCAATTAGCGAAGGGCAGGTAGGACCACAGCGAAGGGAGCCCTTGTTCCCAAGCCCTAACGGTTCCCTTATTTATAATTCTCTTGGAAGAGGCTGTTCAGAGGGTGGAAACATCATACCACGCGAGGGCGGGCGGCTGCGGGAGGCCATCGGGGATGAAATCACCTTTTCCAACCCTTCAGTGGCGCATTTTGTGGCGCGGACGCGGGAGATAATGGAGGGAGGAGGAGAGGGGGGCTAATGTATGCAATAACTTTATCGCGGAGACAAGTCAAGTTTCCCACTCCGGGATATTTTACATTTTGCGAGATAAACAAAGACATTCATTGTTAGACGTATTTAAAGATACATTTCTGAGGGTAAGAGAGTATAAAAGTCTTACACCCTTGCCTTATACTGGCAACGAAGATGTTGTTGGATGGTAAGTCTATTACTTCGGAAAGCATGAAATTTATTCCTCATAAAGTGAGAGCGATATCTCCGATGAAATTAGTTATAAAAGTCTTGTTTGATTTTTCGAAGTATGTCTTTTACGTCAAAACGTAAAATAAGGACGTAATAATACCATTAATTTGGTAAGCTATAAGAATTTTTATGAGGGTGGAGGACTTTCCAAATGTTCAAGAATTGCACGAAAGAAGTAAAGTAAACCCCCCAAAAGAAAAGTTTTAAGATTATTTTAGATCTTCACGAATTTAGTAGATGTGAGCACACTTTTGAAATTGCGCAATTTTTCTGGTGCCATATGTGTGTAAATAAGTGAGTGTGAATGTATTTGACCTTTGATAACTCACCAATAAACAAATTGATTGAAAGGAACCTAAGAATAGAATTTGTTTCTTGTGGTATAACACCGTATTTCCGAATAGCTCATTCCGACGTCGTATATTCCGAAACGCTGAAACAACAATGCAAACAATTATGCTTAATATGCATAATAATCGCGAATTGATTGTCCAAAACAACGTTTTTTCGTCCAAAACAAGATGTGTAATCACAAAGTTTATTTTTCACGACAATGTTTCGCCAATTGTTTTGAACCATTACTGTTTATGAGAATTATACTCGGTGTATGCATCTTCATAATTCTTTAGTATTGTAGTTAAACAAGATAACTGAGAAGCGGGGTACACTCCTGAACTTTTCTAATGCCTCGGCATCTTGGTCTTCATAATAGTTAAGTACACCCTTCGTTTGTCTTTACCATGAAAACAAATTGATCATTATTCTCATTGCTATTAAATTTCCCATTCGCAAAACCATGTTACAAACAATTTGTACGTATACTGATGATGGGAATTCTAAGTGGTGGGAATTCGAAATATTGATCTATAAAATAAACGACATCCGTTACTGATTAGAATAAGATAATGTGATAAAGTCGTTCTAAAAATTTGTATCTCTTAAAGCCTTTCAGTCCAGAGTGAAATTTATGGTTGCAAAAGCTTGAATATTTTGAGGTATCACTTAAAAATTTAATTATTAAAGTTTCATAAACAATTTTGGGATAAGGTACAGCATTTAATCAAATATGTTTAAATCACGAAACGATTACTTCTTCTGAAATACACAGATAAAAATAACTGCAAAAATGCTTTGACTGTATGAAATTAATGCTCGAAACTTGGCATAAACCTTTTTCTTAACAGTATTAGCTTTGTTTTGTTTCGTCTATACGTTAACGAATAGTGCAAGAGAGCATACTTCCAGCAGATTTGTTTAGAAGACGGTGTGCTGTCAGTCAAATCGTTTTGTGTGGCTTATTAGGTTTTCATTATTGATTGCTCAATTGTGCACATATGTTTTCCTGTTAGTAATATTTTGTTTTCAACTTATTTGAAACGTTTTTCAGAAACATTTGTTTCTTCCAAGGAGCCACAATCTTTAATTCAGTAATGCATGAACCATATTTCTCAGTATATCTCATTTTGAAATAACATCAGCATTCCTATAGTTTCCGCACTGTACGGTAATAAATGCTTGAGCGTGTAAGAAACAATTCAACCACAGACGAATTCAAATAAACTATTCCTGTACGAAAAATTATATTGTGTTGTAAATAATGAAGTCAACTCTTTTAGCAACGGCAATCCCCCGTAGTGATGCAAAATGTTATGGGCTCTTGGATTCCTTACAGTTGGAGACCAGGGCCTGAAACACTGCTGTTAATTGGAGAGTAATTTGAGTAATTATTTCATAATCGAAGTGAGAGAAGTACTAACAGATTCCAACAACACTTCCTCCAGCTTCTTTTACTTTACCTCCTCTCACTTCTCTAATCGGATCTTGAAACTACGCAAACAAGGATTATATCTGACCGTGGAACTCGCGTAGTTGAATGCGTTCAGCAAAATAATATATCTTCATTGCACCTTTTCTGGAACTGCTAGACACAAAAAAGCTTCGCGCAATACTTGTTTTCATTTACCATGGCACTTGAGAGATTAAGTGCTTCCTCCACTCTAAGTACGCGTGACCTGCCCCGCGGGGCTCAAGTATGCATTACCCAGAAATGTTCTCGTTACATGGTGGAGGACTGTCTCCGTCGCGCGAAGTATTACAAATATAGTTTTGTTAAATTAGATTCAGAACATTTAAAAACGGTACAAAATTTGACAAAAAATCCTAAAATTAGAATTAAAAACAATTCAACCATTAAAAAATAGAAACGTGAACTTAATAGAATTATTTCAGAATATCAATATGACTCTTGATATTTTTTAAAAAGCGCTTCAAAAATCTGTTTATACTTTTATTTACTTGCGAAGAAAACGAAATAGAAAATTGGTAAAATCGTAATAAAAGTTGTACGATCTCTCTGGTATTTCAACAATTTCATGCGTACGTAATTTTTCGACCGCATTCTCAATACAGTCCATGCTACTCGTTGGTACTATTTTCGTTACCGAACTCAAAGATAATTCAAGGTTTTATCTGTTTGTTACCTCGCATTTGACAGCATTAGACATAGTAATAAATTGAAGATAAATTTTTCATTCATTTCGCTTCGGGAGTCTTTGGCTTCTTTCATGGTTGTGACCGTTATATATTTTGGAATCTATTATTTTCGTAATATCTAATTCTTAAAGACGTATGTACTAAAACGATTTGTCTAGTACTTCTTCGTTGTAAAACATCTCTATTCTGAAAATTTCATCAACATAGTTGGAACCGTTATCGAGAAAAATATTCAGAAATACACCACGTACGGTGAGATCGCTCGATCTGTGCGGACGGTCTTGAATATTAACCTTTGAGCATGAGGGGAAGCGGGGGTACTTTTCTAAAAACATTGACTCACTATCGAAAAAACAACAACCGAAATTCTAGTTCACACTTGTATAGAAAGTGGTCCGTATGAAAAGGTCGATGTATGAAATTTAGCTTCTTTTATACTGCGTTGACAGATAAGAGACGAACAAAAGCTACAAATATTTTTGGTTTGGTTAGTAGTATTCAGCCCGCGCGTGTAGATCAGTACAATCGCCCACCTATGCCAGTATGCAAGTGAATGAAAAGGAAGTTTAGACTCACGTAGCACTCCATATTGCCCGTAGATCCCATAAGGACGTCTGACGGGTGTCTCCTCATTCAACAGCACCTCATGGTGTCCAGCGGAGACACACGGCACCAGCCAATGCACCGCGAAGACCACACTCCACGCCAAGACGTGTCGCCACGGTGGCGACATGGTGATGCGATAGTCCTTCTTTCGTCACTCGCGAAACAGGAGCTCATGCGCGTGCTTCTTATACGCGTCTCAGTAACAAGTACCTCCGCCCGCCCGCCCCCGCGTCCATTGTGTGGAAGCAGCCTGACCCCTTTCGACTCTTCTCTGTTTACGCATCGACCACTTTCCAATCATCACTGCTATCACTGCTCCTTCGTCTTTCTCTTTCTTCTATTCTTGAAATGCAGAAGACGTCTTACCTAAAATCTTAAGACGACTTCCGAATTATTTTTTTCCTTAGTGGATTCTTACGCAAAACTAATTATAGTAAAAGAACTTAAATTCAGTGTCAAATATTTTTTATATTTAAGTGAATTTATAGCAATAATGAATCTATATAAATAAAAATTAAATGCTGTTCGTTGGTAAGCGCGTCACTTGAGAACGGCTGGACCGATTTGGCTAATTTTATTTTTAAAATGTTCGTAACAGTCAGAATGAGGTTTTTAGAGAAAGAAAAATTGAAAATGTCCGGAAAATTCGGGAAAAACTGAAATTGCTTTTTTCTATGGGATTTTTGTATTAACTCAAGACCATAACTCACGATTCGAACGATGGATATGCGTAATTCTGTTTTTGTTTTGTTCGTTTCGGTTCTGAAAAAAAATTTTGGAGTAAAAAATTCGGGACAATTAGAAACAAAAGTCGGAAAATTTGGACAAACTGCAAAAATCATAATTTTTGCATGCACTCTCGATCAGAACTGACGATAGGAACGACATAGTTGGTTGATTCTTTTTTGTTTTGCTTTCTGTTTACAAATTTAAGATTGCTTTTCACAAATTCAAAAAATTATCACAAACAAATTTATTGAAATTTGGACACGACGACTGTCGGTTCGGCTAGTATGTATATACGAATATTTCTTCCATGTACGTACCTACACGTGAAGAAGATGTGTGATTACTTTCAGTGAAGTGAAATTGGAACAACCCGGGAGTGCTGCATTGATCGCAGGGGTGTTAACAACTACACCACCCGTTCGCCTTCCATAATCGTACAACATTTCCACACGGACCTAAACTCCGGAAGACCTGTGACATATCCCCATACTGGAGATAAGTGAACCAGTTGGCACACTGCTGAGTGCGCGCAAGAACCAGTTTCGCACGAACCTACGCATTAAGGTTGGTTACGCATATATTTTTCCGTTTACCTATACACAGAGGAGATATCAGAATAATCATATTTATATTCCAGAAAAACTGTTTAATTAATTATATTGCGAGTACAGGAATATCTAGCCATCCTGCCAAGTAAAGGATGGTCAGCAGCGATTGAATTATTGATAACCAGTCTGAATGTTATCAGCAAGGATTTTGGAAGATTCAAGGAACATGAGCGTAGTATTTTCTTTTGGAAGGGACTCGAAACAAAAAATTTCCCCTTTCAATGTAAATATCCAACATTCTCGTCTACCACATCTGAGGAAAAGGAACTTGCAAGTTTGTTGTAAACCTCTTGTGATGGAATATATTCTGAAGATCCAAATACTGTGCTTTTTAGTCGACAGCGTCGCGCTATTAGAAGAAATAACATTAGAAGTGATATCGCTCCGAATGGAAGCATGTTATTGAAAGGACTCCTGAGTGTTTTTTTTATCAAGAGGAAGAGTGACAGGACTTCTCCATTCACCCAGGACTATGTCATCTCGGAGCGAAAACGTGAGGGTTAGTGGCAGGAAGTAGTCTCCTATCTTCGAAGGAGTTGTATTTCTCTATATTACTTACAATTTCCTTACCTTTAAGATTTAGTTCAACGATATACGTATCATTCTCAAACTAGCGTAATATTTTGTAGTGAAAATTGTATAGTATCTGTAAAAATTTGTGTATATTTATATTTACGAACAGTATAATGTTTGCAGAAGTCCACGGAGGTAGAGACAACAATGGAACAAATAATGATTCTGCACAAGCAGTCACATGTATGATCACTTACGTTGAAAAACAATGAAGAAGTAAAATACCTGAAATATATTTCATTTTATCTTTTGAAAGTTACTGTTTATTTCAATCAAATAAATTATTTATAAACATACAGTGTTCATAATATTATCTGTATAAATTTATTTAGAAACTGATCATGATCAGAAGAGGATAGTTCGGATAATTTGTAAATCTCACCCCCTAAACTCTTGTAAACCTTTATTCAAGGAATTAAATATCTTAACACTTCCCTGCGTTTATATTTATGAAACGGTCGTGTTTGTTAAGACCGAATTACTGAAGTGCCACCCTTGTTTCATACGAAACAGTATCGTTCACGAACACAATACTCGCAATAGTAGTAATATTCGTCGCCCTAGAGTGTCAACCACTCTTTGCCAAAAAGGACCTTATCATTCGGGAATCGTTCTATATAATTCCCTGCCCAAGAATATAAAAGACATTATGAAATTGAATATCTTCAGATCGGCGGTTAAAAACTACCTCCTGCACCAGTGCTTCTACAATGTAAAAGAATTTATTGATTTTAA
>NNCF01125898.1:1363025-1451777 GCA_002313205.1 Laupala kohalensis | reverse complement strand
GGCCCTTGATCGGAATTGATGGGATGGTCCCTTGCTTGCTTCCGGAGAGTAAATTAGTTTATTGTCCTCCACGTGGTCATACGCAGTTTGTACTGTTTTTGACAATAATTATTTATTATTATTATTATGATCAAGTTATTTATTTATTTATATCTGTAAGAACATATGGATTTTAATGGGTGAAGAAGTTTCTACCATTAGGTTTGAAGCATATCAATTTTCTTTCTGAATATTTCGGCTAATTGCATATTTGATAAAATAATAAATTAAAGAAGTTGAACCATTAATGTAGTTCTTAGATATCGTAGTCCAAATAAATTATCAGATATCCAACGGGTTGCGATATGTACTTGTTCGAAATTGACGTATTGCTGAGCAGATGTATGTGGGTTCGAAATTCCGCTAGGTTCTTCTTTCGTAAGTTCTTCGAACACCCATCATATCTCATTCCTATATCCTTCTTCCAAATTATGAGATCAAATCAGGCAATAAGTCTTGAAATAAAAAAATGAATATTGAAAAGATTTATTCAAAGTGTGAACTCTTTGAAATCAATTAGTAGTTTTATATTTTTTTCAAAAAATATTAGAAATTTAGTTCGGTATTAGAATAAAGAGTTATCAATGCGTTAGTGTTCAGTAGAGGACCTACTATGATGAATATCGTGTCAGTTAAGTTCACGAATTTTGTACAATTTCTTTAACTCAGCCAGTTCCATTCAGTATTGAGTTTTTCGAATTAATTTGTACTCCGTATTCTGCCCGTATATTCTGGATAGTCGAGTCTAACGTGATGAAAGGAAATGGAGTAGATCACATGACGAGAAAGAATTCCTGTAATTGAGAAAGAACGATGTGAAGGAATAAAGGGAACCTGCTTTAAATCGCACCTCCAACATCCGAAATCTCTTCACTTTCTGCAAAACGTCCCTTTGCTCCACCCCCACCCCTCCCGCCACCACTTCCGGCCACAACGAAGCCGCAATCGAAAGAAACCTCCACTCTGAAAGAACTGGCTCTTGGCGCTTCTATCGAGGAACACGGAAACACCCTCTACGCTGCGAGGGTGCGTGCGTGTTGATGGTGGAATGGGGATCGCAGAGCTTGGAATCCGGCTCCTGCAGCCCCTAACGGTGCCCGGGACAAAAAAGAAACATTTCAAGAGGGTGGTTCTTTGCAGGTACCCGTTCCCGGATGTGCAGAGTATGGAAGAAAAATTTTTCATGAGAATGTCAATGAATTGCGTAGAGCAGTGGTATCAAGAGGTGTCCACAAATTCCTTTCGTGATCTTTGCGACCATGCGTTTCACTGGCTTCCGCGGAACAAAACTAAAGAGTTTGTGGTGGTATTAAATAAAATTCCTGAAGACAAAGCAATATATTTCAGTTTTGATTGTATAGAAAATATAAATAAAAATGTTTAGTTTAGTTATTTTTACTAGTTTTCTTGCAATACTTCGAAATGCTGTTTAATACTACTATTCTTCATTAACAAATGTTTCACAAATAGTTAACATACTACCACGTTCATCCCATAGAAAGTCAGAGGTTGACTCGCTCTGAAATTCCACGTACGACCTCTTGTGCTCCGCCATAATAACCCGCTGGCCAATTCTGACTACAACCCGGTTGCACAGACAGCGAACATGGCGTGCTCTACCTGAGTACACCGTGCTCTGCTGCCCTTACGTGCTCTGGTGTAGAGCACGTCATACCTGCCATAAAACTATCCTTCACATTATTTCGGACTGCAAAGCACTCACCCCTTTGGAGTACGCAATCACATGCAGACACATTCAAGTGGCCAAAATTATTCACCAGCCGTTAGTTAAGAACTTTACCGAGCTAAAACAGTTTCTCCGATGTATAAATAAAAATCTCAGACTGTCCTGGAAAATAGGACTACAGATAGAACAATAGGTAACAACAAGGCCCTAAAAAGATAATTCGTTAAAAACTGGACTGTCATTGAAAGGAACGAATTTGTTTAGCACGACTTAAAGTTTTATTAAAATCAATAAATTATTTTACAAGCGTTGATGCAAAAGGAAACTTTTAACCGCTGAGTTGAAGAGATTAGATTTAATAATATCTTTTATATTCTTGGGCAGGGAATTATATAGGACGATTCCCGAATGATATTGCCCTTTTTTTGCAAAGAGTGGTTGACACAATAGGGCAATGAATGCTATTCCTTTTGTGAGTATTGTGTTCGTGAACAAGACTGTGTTGTGAACATAAAGTAAAATTCAAAATTAATCTAAAATAACATAAATGTCATAGTTACATTTATTTGTACAAAAGTAAATAAATTACGATGATCCGTGACCGAGAAATTGGAATCGTCTTTTTTCATAATGTGTTTTAGAGTTTTGGATTTTATTATCTTTATTTTCATATTATTTCCCTGCGTTACGTCAGAAGCCAAAGACAAACATCGAGTGAAAATGTTGAGGATATCATCAGAAGAGCATTTTTTTTTGTTTTAGCAAAGAGAGATAAGTGAGATTGTGCTGCTATCAGTTTATTTTTTTATTTCTCCTCGAAAGCTGGTAAATCTGTCTAGGTCTTTTCAAACATTCGAATTTCTAAGTACGAACATTGACTTGAACAATCCCTCGGAATCTCATTATAAGAATTATTAGTTATTTAAAAGTAAAAATATTAAATGCTTTATAAATTAATATTGCTGGAGAAGGTTTAATCCGACGTGCAATATTAAGCACATGTGGTATTTTAACAATCAGTGATCTATTGATAATTCTTATCATTCAATAATTTTTGTAAAATTTATAGGAAATATTAACTTTTCAATTCACTTTTCAATTTCAAGGATTTATTTATAACCTACTTTACCCCACAATTCATTGTCATAGGAAAAAGTCTTTCGTTTCTTTAAATTCAGCTTTTGTTTTCGGTAGAGGAGAAAGTATTGTTTGAGAGCTTGTCTAAGCCACTAACCCGAATTGAAGTCTTTAATCTCCAGGTCGACGCTATTACAAGCTCCGATTCACGCAAAGGAACGGAATAGAGTAACGTACTGGAAGAAGGCAACTTGATGCGGAGCACGCTACCATTTTGCCGCTTGTTACACCCGAAGCACGAAATGGCGGCTGCGCTCAATTACTCCGCTAAAGAAAAGACAGACGAGGCGCGCAGGCCGCGTTTGTCCTGAATGGCGTCCGCGAAGGCAAGGCACAGCAGCCACTGCTCTTATTTAGAGCTCCTCTTTTGTCATTTGCATTGTCGTAGGTCTCACTGAAAACTTTCGTATGGGAGGAGGAGGCCATTTTGCGAAAGAAGAAAGGCATTCCTTTGGAAAGCTCTGCGTTTCTCTTCATTGTTGTCCGGACGCAATAGTTTATCTCGGATATTGAGAGCACGTTAAGCAGCATTGTGAATTAAAGTGATTGCTTTGCAGGTTTTACGACTATTTCCTGATGTCTGATTTTCATTTTAAAAAAATTAAAATTGTATAAGAATTTTTTTCTCTTACAAACGTTTACGACAAGAACTACCCTTACCAAACTATACCAATTCTTCAATTTCTATTCGAATTTTTTATTTTCATTCTATCCTTGAAGTGATGTGCCGAATTTACATAAAGCGCGTCACATGCAATAAGACTTGGGGTGTCTTATTTTATTTTATTTTTTATTATTCTGTGGATTTTTTACAATCTTCAAGTATTTTACATGTTCACTTTTTAAATTGAATTATAGGAGAGGTAAATTTAAAACAGGAACAAAACCAAAAAGTTTAATTTTAAAAGTCTCTATTAAGAAAATATACTTGCTGAAATCTCATGCATATAATAGGCTACACTCTAAAACTTAAATCATATTATTTTGAACATATATTTTAAAGTATAAAAGTCCATTTAAAAATGAAATATCAAAATAAAACTAAAAATATCTTATTTCAGGTTCACTTAAGAAGTAGGGACAGGAAATCAAAATATTAACGCAATGAAATCTATTATTATCTAATGTGTTAATGAACTTGAAAAATATTTATTTATGAATTAAAAACGTCGGAATGGGCCCCAATTTGTTGGGGTTCCTAAGCAACTGCTAAGTATTCCCATGCGGTGATCCGTGAGTATGAGTGGGGGTTAATTGTGGAAGGAATAACAACAATAAAAATGATTTCTAGTTGTTGAATCTTAGTGTTTATTGAAACGCGAGAAAATTTACTAAAGACTTCTCGGATATTTTAAAGTAATTGTTAAATGTTTGAATTTTAACAGTAAATTCAACACATTGAAACGTCTGTACAAAACATTTATGAATTACTAAAACGATCCGCTTTTCGACGGACAAAACGTAATATAAAACTGAAAAGTCATAATGATTAAAAACACTCCGTTAAAATACGTAATAACTCATTAACATTTCATGATTAAAATGTTAAACAACGTTTCGACTCATGGTTTTGGTGAACAAGTTCCAATGTTCTTAAAAACTATCAAACTGTGTAGGACCAGTGGCACCATGTCAACTCCGTAAATTTAACTGTAAACGAGAAAGAAACTTAAATATTTATTATCCAGTCGTGTCAACATTTATCACAAGAGCATGGTTATATTTCAGAAGTTACGATGTTAGACAGAGGTGGATTTAAAAGTTTGGCACCCCTAGGCAGTAGTAAGTAAGTTTTGTTTTATATACATATATTTTAAATATTTACATATTATTTATTCAATATATAAGCAAAGTAATAATTATATATTTTTGTTTATTTATGATTTTTTTATTATAAGATACAAACTAGTATAAACACACTTACATCAAGTTGACATTTTAAATAACTTGATTAAAAAAATAATAAACCCATCTAAAAACACTTGTAACAGTTAAATTCGTAGGAGGAATTCGTTGTGACGAGGTTCTGAAAATATGTTTCTTTCTTTTACTAATTTGAGACATTAAAAATTATACAAACAGTTAGAGACATCGCTCAATCCATTTGCTAAATAAAAAAGAATTGCTTCGTGCCCTAACATGTGATTCAATTTTTGAAAAAAATTAAAAATGTTTCATTATGAAAATGTTAATTCTTGACCACCGAAATGAGAGGGTGTTATAATTAATTTGAGGTAAAAATATTTATTATTATCAAGGAAAATGGTGCTGGGGAGGGGTCAGTCTTCAACTTCATCAAAATTTATTTGTTCTTGATGTTGAAAATTCTTTCTCAAAATTAATTAACTTCCGTCTCTAAAGAAAAGTTGAAAATTTAATAATTAATCTAATATTTTTTGTTACTTCAGTGTTAACGTGTTTAAGAGTAACAAAAGATGCTAGGAAGCTGCGTTATGGATGTTTTTTTTTCTATTTTCTCGTTTGCAGTTCAGTCAAGTACGCGAATTTTTTCTTCGACCCTTCATTGGACTCCGATAGCAATAATTAAATATCTGGAGAATCTAGTTTATTCCATTCGACTTATCTCCAGTTGCTCCCAGGACACCCTGTGTGAGGTGGTGCCCTCTGCCAAGGGCAGAAGCGCCAAAGGGAGGGGGTGATGTTGGGAACTTTATAAGGAAGCTTCGCGAAGGAGGTCACACACCTGCCCTAGACCCTTCAGTGCATCCACAGCCCTGCGCCTGCACCCCTGAAGACAGGTAAGAAACAACTGTTTTGTTTTGCCAATCGTTCAAAGGTATTCCACAAAAATCAACTAGATTCGTTTAACAATTAAGTGATTCCCCCCAAAATAACATTACATATTTTCTAAATTGATAATTTTTGTAAGGGTCGACGTTATACATTCCTTAGCATATTTTTTTCTTAAATGGTACGACCTTATATGTTAGACCTGCGCTGTCCAACTAACGGTCCGCGAAACACTTTATAAGGCCCTAGAGTTATAGTACATTTTACATTAAATTTTTCATCAAACATTGTGGGCACAACTTGATGCTATAAAACTATCCTGTCAGAACTAATATTTGGGGTAGCATGTCTGGGACTGGGAAGAAAGAAAATTGTGTTCGGAATTGCCACGTCGTATGCATCACAATATGAAACATTTTATTATAATACTAAATATTTTTTGAAATAAGGAAATATTCCATTTAATGCAAACTTGTCGATGAGAATCTAAATATCACGTTACAAATAAATATTACATTATACATTAGTTTTATTCATCGGGGGACATTTTGCAAGCCCCTGCCCGTGCCGGTACAATCCTTCGAAAGTGTAAAGAAAATGTCCCAGGGGCTAACATACGTTGGACTATGTTACTAGTGATATGGCGCTGTGTTAGACTATGTCACTAGTTTGTTTTACTACCACACCGAGTCGTTCAAAATTTGCGACATTTTCAGGTTGTTAAAAATTTCAATCAACAATTGTGAAATATATGAGTGAAGTAATTTTTCAAGAAGTCATGCAATTTGGAATTTAACAAAGCTAGAAGAGTCGAGTTATAATGAGGTACATGTTGGGAAATATTTCCCTGAAATAAATATAAATTTTTATCATTATTGAAGTATTCCTCTGAGTTGTCTAGTTATTCCAAGTTCCTTCGGTTTTTCGACGAGAAATCTGCACCAATGATATTCAAATGTCGCGCTTTTGTCTACTATCACAATTCATTTGTTTTTTGTTTTTTCATATTTTCCAATCGGTTAAAACCATTCGCATTAAATTCCAACCGTCTCTAACAAAAGGGTGCTTATGAATCACTAGTAAAAACTGAATTATTCATACTTTATCAGTTACACCAGGATGACCGAGATTTGTGTGGATGATACTGCACATGTGGCGACAAAATACACGCTTAACTCAATAATGAGAACAATTGAATAACTGATTCTATTTTATCAGGAAAGCGGCTAGCGCAATTCCCACATTCACAATACTTTTTCGATTTAAGTTAATATATTTTTGACAACAGTATCTATAACACTAAGTCACGTTTCGCTGAATTACTTACCCAGTAAATAAATGCAATAAATAAAGTACAAATGTATTTCTAACTCAAAAAACTTCAAAATGGAAATGCTTAGCGAAATACATTTAGTTACACTCTGAAGGTTCTTGCCAAGGGCCCGCATCTATATAATAATATATCTCGAATTTAGTGTTATTTTAATAGTTACATTTATAAACAATTTTCCGAATAATCTATAGTTTATAATAATACGTAATTGTGAAGTAACTTTTTTTAGTTTTATTGTTGGTATTATGCTCATATTATAACACGTACCAAACTAATTGTATTCTTATCTGAGGAGTGTGCTTAAATGTTAAATACTCCTCTGCCTTAGGGCTCTTGATCGGAATTGATGGGATGGTCCCTTGCTGGCTTCCGGAGAATAAAATAGTTTATTGTTCGCCACGTTGTCATACGCAGATTGTAACGGTTATTTGACAATAAATTTATTATTGTTAGTCTTGTACCATCATTTGAAACGACTTCTCTTCGAAATCCTGAGTATTAATTAAAACGATTCCCCTCGAGCACAATATAAACAGTACGATTGTAAAATATTAGTGCATTTGAGGTTCCACTTTATGTATGCTAGTGAAGTAAAAATTTTACAATCAGACCCAAAAGTATTAGCAATCGGATGTGAAGCTCAATAACAAAATAACACACGATCCTATAAAAAAAACAATTTTATCAATTTTATGATTTATTCTACATTCAACGATATTCAATGGTAATTTATTAAGTATGTAATGGTATTTGTTTATTAAAGTGAGGAAGTATAAAGTGCTCACTTTTAGGCGAATTTCAAGAAGGAATTTAATAATTTTTTTCTTTAATATACTTTGCAAAATCTGCATCTAAATTAGATAGATGATAAGCAAGTTTGTTTTAATGAGTAAAATAAATTTTAAAATTATGTCTTACAAGATAGAGTTTTTGCTGAAATAACTTTTAATCTTTCACCAACACCAATATTATGTTTCTAGATTTTAATCATTCATGAATGAATTCTGAATGAGTTGTTCTCGAGATAGCATTTCTCGTGCTTTCGTATCCTTCCCTTGTATTTAGCGCCCTTCGGACGTCGAGCGCTTTCTTCGGCCGTGACGCGTCCGTGACCGCTTTTTGAACGATTTTGCTCTGCAAATTAACATGCTTCACACTACACGCCGTAAGCGACTATTCCTGCCTCCTTTTCTCATTGGAGACGTGCGTACGAATGTGGGACGAAACCCCGAGTGAATTCGATGTGTGGAATTTCTCATTATCAATTCGTCGATCGATATTAACATTTTTAATTTAAATAAACTATCTCAGGATCCAGACTTCATCTGTTTTCATATACAATATACAGAGCATTATTTAAATTTTTCGATTACTTATAAATAAACTTATAATAATAATGAATGAAGTGTTAGTTACCAACTGCGTATGACCTCGTGGAGGTCAATAAACTAATGTACTCCCCGGAACCAAGACAGGGATCATCCCATCAATAATCCATATAAGGGCCCTAAGGCAGAGGCGGATTTAACGCTTCAGCACGCTCCTTAACGATAAAAATAATTCGGCACTTGTTATAAAGTTAACATAAGACCATCAAATTTGTAATCAACAAAACATAAAAGATAATTTCTGAAGAATTAGTATGAAACTGTTGATTATTCGGAAAGTATTGTTTATAAATCGTAACAATTAAAATAACTCTTAATTCGAGATTTTTTATTTCAATAGACGCTGTCCGTTGGCAAGAGTCTAGAGAACCTGTATAAAATAGTCCGCGTCTACCCGAAAAAAAAACCCGGAGAAAAACCCAGGCCAGGATTAATGTACACAACCGTATCAAGGTTAAGTAAAGTTAAAACTAAACCTATATGAACAATAAGACGCAATACAAAAATACAGTAAAATAGTTTTGACATTGTTATCAGTTATTTTGAAAGTAGTACTGCAATGGCGTGACAAAGTACAAGAGGAATTTAATTTTTATGAAAATCAATAAATTATTTTGAATTGTAGAAGCACTTGTAGTTTTTAACCGCGGATTTGAAGGGATTTAATTTAATAACACATTTTATGTTTTTGGGGAGTGGATTATGTAGAAGGATTCCCGAATGATATGATTTTCGACAAATAGAGGTTGACACTGGAACGATGAATATTATTCCTATTGCGAGTATTGTGTTCGTGAACAAGACAGTTTCGTATGAAGCAAGGGTGGCACGTAAGTAATTCGGTCTTAACAGAGACAACCGTATCACAAATATAAATGCAGGGAAGTGTGAAAATACTACTACAATTAACGTCCATTTTATAATCTAATTAAATAAATAATTAAGGACTTACGACATTTTATGGACAAATTATATATATATAAATTGTCACTATATTTTGTGAAGAGCTCACTATTCGTTTCAACTTTGGTTTAATGAGTTTGAATTTACGTCCTGACACTGAAAAGCTATCTGGATTATACCATACAATATTATAACATGCTTGTGTAGTTAGTGCTTTTTTGTGAACATATTTTGTGTTTATATTTACATTTATATCAGATTCCATTGTCCTGTTATTTTCCATACTAGAAACACTTGACACAAGAAATTATTTCTAACGAAAATCAACGTGAGTTTCCTTTATTTCTGCCTTCTCTTTGGTTTCTATGAACATACTATGGCCATGAATAGACTGTGATGTCAATCGCGACTATAATCAACCGAGATTTTCTCCGGTTTTCCTTCGGTTAGTGGCGGATTTTTTACACAGGCTCTCTAGACTCAGGGGAGGCGGTCTACTGTCATAATTAATCTCCAAGTTAGAGCTATTTTAATAGTTACCATTTATAAACAATATATTCCGAATAATCTACAGCTTATAATAATACGTATTTGTGTTTCATTAAATACAAATTTGTTGTTATTCTGTTGATACTATAATACGTTGCCAACTTTGTATTCCTTTTTTGAAACAGCTTCTGTCTTCAGACATTTGATTGGAATTGATGGGATGGTCCCTTGCTGGCTTCCGGAGAGTAAAGTAGTTTACTGTCCTCCACGTGATGGTACTCAGTTTTAACTGCTTTTTTGACAATAAATTCATTTATTTATTTAATGAAACTAATTGAAAATATTTTGTATTAAGTGCAATTCTAAGCATCATTAGGTGATTCAGGTTCATTTTTGTGAAGAGTAATGATGAGTATGTAAATGCTAGTATGACATAATCTTATTTCAATTAAGATTGGACAATAGAATTCCCATTTGTCTGATTGTAGCACCATTACAGTCTGATTGTAATAACATTGCACTCATCGGACCGATTATAATTATCTTCATGTACATCATTTTATTAAATTTGGCGTAGACAATTTAATTTCTATCAAAACAGAAAAGTTGTTCCTCGAAACTCTTGAATTGTACGTTTTACGAGAAAAATCATAAAGGATAAAATCAGTGTTGGAATTTTATGGCGTTACGTCAGTAAACTACATTTCATATTCCATTCGAACAATTTGCGTTATTTTGAATAGCTATTGTCCATCGAACTGAATATATTCATGTGAACGCTTGCCATGTATTTGTAATACGCGCCTTTGATTTCTGAAACCTTACGGATATTGATAGCTCATGTGGTGGAGGCTGATTTTTCGAATACTCTCTGTAATCACATCGGAATATCGAATGTCGAGGAATGATATGGATCAAATTCCTTTCGGAATTTTAATTGAACTCACTTTGATGGCGATCCGTCATAGCCGATTGATCTTCGTTTATGATTCGACCAATTTCACTATTTGCAATATTTAAGAACAATTCATACTGAACGCAATTAGTTTTCGTCGATAGTAATCCGCGAATGCGTGCGGTCTTTGTTTGTAAACCAGAAATTAGTCTACCGTATCGAGAAATTACGGTGTTATTGTCGACCGGGATAATAATGACACATTAACAGTGTTAACGTTTGAAAACGGCTGTAATTAAGCATGAACCGCTTGCAGCATTTGACATCAAAACGTGGAGAACAAATGGCACCGTTCTGTGTATTCTCAGGAGCTGTTATTCTGGAATTCTCTAATTAATTACGCGTTGATTATAAACAGATTGCTATTGGAGGAATACATATCTTTATGGATAAATGCCCTGGCGTTTTGAGTTTACTCAGTTCGTTTAAAAATATGTTTCCGGACTTTATGAAAGTTCCTTGTGGCTAATTTTCTATTATTTCGATCATCTCAGTACAATTATTTCTACAATATTTAAGTAACATGTTTTCTCAACAAAAGTAAAAAAAAAATTTAAAAAAAATGTTTTTCGAAAACAAAAATTTTGCTTTTATTTTTCGCTCAAAATAATTAGGAAACATTAAATATTTATGAACCATTAAAAACTTGAATGTATTAAAACATGATCATGCTAAGAATGGTCAGTCAACTAAACAAAAAATGTTTTGCCTGTAATTATCGAAATTGGTAAATTTGATCCGAATGCTTTAAAGAAAATTTTCATCCATTTGAAAGAATAGTAAAGAAAAGTAAGTATGGACTCCCAACCCGCGTTATTTTCGGATTATGTTTTTCTAAGAAATTCCCGTTGAACTTGCTTTTGCGCTTTTGATTCTATGTATCCCACTATTGTAAAGACAAACCCTAAAAATTGTAAGGATTATTGCTCTTATAATGGACTAAACAGACATTCTAGAGCAATTAGGTAATTTACACTTCATGCTAAGAGGTTGGATGAAGGCAGCATTCAAGGAATTAAATAAGACGTCATACAATCATACAGTTCGTGTTTATTTCTGCGTAAGGCCTTTTCAATAATATATTTTGTTTTAATTTTCTATTTATGTTATTTTTTTACGAATTATTTCACGTACTAATTTCTTTTATTATTTATTTTATAATATAATTTAAAGTGTAGTTCAAAATTATGATGAGTTCCTAAGTTCGATAAACTTCAAATTTCAAGTTTATTGTTAATTTATTAAGTATATTTGCCTTAAAATCACAGGATGAGGTCGTTGTGTATGTTTTCTGGGATCATGATACTGAGGGATTACTGATTGCTACTCTAATGTTAAAATGAGTGTTAAATCTTCGCAGGACCTCACTAGTTGTAGTTAGGTTGAAAAGATTTTATCCACAAATTCAACCTGACAGTGTGGCTCCATCCTCTTTCCGAGTGGGAGATAGTGTGTCACCGACGTTTTGTTGCAGAATGTTGCGCCCCGTGATCGTCGTCGCAGCGTTGTTTGTTGCTTGCGTCGCTGCCTCCGCTGATGACAACGCCCTTGAGGAGGATGTTGACCGAACGACTTCTCTGACCAACATCAGACTTCCTGGTAAGTGATGGAATATCACTTCGCTGGGAAACACATCATCAATGAGAAATAATTTCTATTTGTCAATTTTACCTTTCTACAATGTCGGTTTTCCGATCAGCGAAAGATGAATGTTCTATCTTCAAAACTCTGTTTAGAATATTGTCCTCTTCTCCATTATTTTTATAAAATTTGAGTAATTCACTTTCTCATTATTATTTTAGTGAGATGGTGATGTTGCACCACTACGACCGTCCAGACCCTGCGCTGGTAATTTTTCTGTTATCGAACTCAAAAAGCTATTTGAAGGTCTCCTCGTTTTCAGACAATATCTAAAAGATACAAACAATTTATCTTTCACTTCAGGAATCCTTGGTTTTACTTTCACTCGTTGTAAACAAAGAACTTATATATTTTTGAAATTATTAATGTGCTTAGAGCTGATTTTAGAACTTTTAGAAATATACGTATAAATTTACATTTGTTTTAGCATAATATCGAAAGATTTTATAGGTATTTTGTTTATTATTTTTGGATGCTCTATCGTGTGTGTACTAATTCATAAATAGTCTTTAAGGTAACGTTGCAAGCAACTCAATTTCCATATGATTCGAATTACTAAGTGAAAACTTAATTAATTGAAATGATTGACGTCGTGATGTTTCTTGTGTTATATTGGTACAGATTTTAACTGTTTTTACGACTTATTAAAAATTACGTGTTCATTAAAAAGAAAACTATACAGCATTGACATTTTTGCGATGCTTCGTCAACCTGATTATACTTCCTCAGTACATGTTACTAGACAAGCGTTTGATTTTCAATATATTGATATATCACTTCTAAACAATAGACTTCTATTATAGCAATTATTTAAATAATCAATATTTTTCAATCTTTGACTGAGACAGAATTACTCACAGTTTCAGCGAGTTAATATTTAATACGAGAAAGTAGCTGACTTTTAATTGCTCATAGGAAGTGAGAAAAGCGAATACTTCGCATAAATGAACTCACTAATAAATTCAGACTCGGGTTCTCCCCAAATGTTACCGCTCGGGGAAACATTTACCTATACGAAATTCCTCTCGCGGGTTGAATTGTTCCCTAAATGTGAAATATTGGTTTAAACTGGAAGTTTGTGTATTGAACTGTGCACTTCAAGTGAGGCGAAACTTTGTCAGTATAGTTTTGTTTGGAATAGCATTCTGAATAGGTTTCTGATGATGGAGACTGTAAATTCTTTTCCCAAGTATTTCAACATTTTGCGAACACATTTAATACATGATCGAATTATACCCAAAATATGGTAAAAAATAGTTTGCGTTAATATTCTACAAACTATGGAAACTGCGCTAATTCTTGATATCAATTTTTTGTATTTTGGAGGCAGATAGATTCTGATCAAGCTATACGTTTTTTAGTGTAAGAAACGACTCAACGACCGCCTCGAAACAAATGCATGTAGTCTATTTCATTAAAATAAGTCCAAAAATATAAAAAGTGTGTAACATTTAACCCTCTCTGGCGTCTGAACAATGGCTCCTGGTTGACTGGTCTCATCGGAGACGTGCGATGTACTCCTTGGGCAATCTTAAAGAACTAAACAATACCAAAATTTAAGAAAATTAAGTTGGGTAATTTTAAATACCGGATAATATATTTATCTCAACTATCAGGGAAAAATTCCCCGAATAATCAATCACCCAGCTTTACGAAAAAATTCAGACTTTTTTATTGCTGGTTAGAAATAAATTGAAACGGAGAAACCACATTTTGCAGGGGGAGAGGGGGAGAGGGGGAAGGGGGTAATGAAGTTATGGACCGTGGAAACCCAAGATTTTAGGTCTTTTAATTCTTTTATCCGGGTTATTTTATAATCCCTAGTTAGTATTCCAGCTACTTTTCAGCATGGAATACTATTTCTGCAGGTTTGTAACATCTTCGTGGCTAAGTGGAAGCGCAGATCTCGTAGTCAAGATCTATCCATGGTTTGAGTCTCTCTAGAATGAATTTCTTAAAATTAATTTTTGTAAACATGAATGATGATTTTTGCGGATATCTACGGAACATTTCAAATGAAATCTGTGCGTTTTACCGAAAATTTATTTCATCTCAACTTTGCTCAAATTTCTTGATTATGGTTCTAAATTTAGGTTAATTTTGGTCGTTAGAATTCATGAGAAACCGCACAAATAAAATTAGTAAAAATAACCCGAATGCAATAGAAACCGTGCTCATGATGAATAGCACGAGCATCAGAATTCAATATATGAGAAAGGAAGAATGTTCCCATAAAATTAGAATGTTTTTAACTCTCCTGACATAAACCCCAAACAAAATACAGATGAAAGGACAAGTCAAAAGTGTTGTTTTTCGTACGAAAACAGATGAAAAATCAAATATTTTAAACACACATGACTAGTTCGCTTGACTTTCATAAGAGGAAGTTGGAAGCTGAGGGACCTTGCTCACGATATCAATGCAATAGATTACTTTTGACAACTTCTTACAAACAAGCACAATTTCTTATAACAAATTCTTGCGAATCCTAATACAACTTATCTTCAGTCTTATTTTTCTGAGTGTGCATGATACTGTATTGTTGGGAGCTAACATGAAGGCGCGCTTGAGGAATGTAGCCATGGTGGAGGAGAAACTCTCCCACCCTTTTCCAATCGCTATTGGCTGGTCGAAACCAATTAGCTGCGTTGCCACCCATAGTTGTTGAGAGAAGAAGGGTGTAAGTTTTACGAGATAGATAGTACCGGATGTTTAGTTTTTTTAAATTTTAATTTGTAGTATTTGTAAGTGAAAATGTAGTGTGCTACTGAAGCTTATCTAAATGGGGCGAATGGAGGTGGGATGTGGGTGGTGGGGCTATTGTGAGTCAGTCTGCTGGATTTACCAACAACTTGGCCCACATGGAGGTGTTAGTAGGAGTAATTAGTAATAGTGAGGGTTAGCGATAGTAGAAGTAGTAGGAGGTGGATAGAAGAAGGAAGAAGGTTCGCTTTTCAGTAGTCACAGTTGTATGAACATGGTTAGCAATATCCAGCTACATATCGCCATAGCTATTTAAGTGGAAAGCTACAAATTTCGTTGATATGTGATCAAAATGCTTGGGTGGTGGGGAACGTGTCGATTGGTACACGTTGCACAGTAATCTACCTTGAAGTCAGTCCCCGACGATAGATGTTCCTCCCCCGCTCTCTTCCACCCCTCCTAGTCCCACCCCACTCCACGTGAGCTTCCACAAGGCGATCGGAGCCTCACGGCCGCAGGGGTTGGCGACGTGCGTGCAGGGGATCTGTCGCTGCCGTCCAATTTGGTGAACGCGGTGGCGACGGCGGGCGCCGTGGTGCTGGGGGTGTTGGGGGTGGCTGCCCTCCTCGCCCTCGTGCTGCCGCTCTTCGGGGTGAAGCTGTGTTACCTCACCGGCACCTGTGATCCTCTCAATGGCGTCTTCGGCGGCCAACATATGTCTCCTCCGCCGAGCGTCGGGACTCTAGGATCTGGACATGCCTACGACGCGTATGGGACATACAGCCAACAGCAACCGGCCACTTACTCTTCCTCTGCCTACCAGCGAAGGTAAGCTCTCTACTACTTTTGTACTGCACCACGAGAAGACGATTGCAACTACCATCCGACCGACTGACGCCATACGACTAATAAAACATCAGATCGCATACAAATAATACCTGCTCATTAACATTACATTCTTAATGCTTATCTCATATAGTTTTCATTATCATTTTGTAAATAATTATTCCATCATATTCATCCAAATATCAATATCATTCTATAGGCTGTACATAGCATTATAATTATATATAAATGTATCATCAACAAAACATCACTAACAACTCACTGTAAAAATAATTCTATCATTAATTGTATTACATCCTTAGAATTATTAAACTAGTTTAAGCCACCAAAACGATCAAAATATAATATAAACATTCAAAAATTACCTAAAATCTAGTTTAACCGAGTGAACTTAGAATTCATAAGTGTGGTGCATCAAGTAAACGGAGCGAGTGAAAGTGTAAGTCACTGAAATAGTGACTGAACAGCAAGAGGCAATCAACCTGGTACTGTCGTTAAAGAAGTGACACAGTCGCTACGCGATAAAAAAAATTCAGCTATTGACGTCCAAGGACAATATTCGTTATGACTTTCTTGGACGGTACACAATGTACGTATTTATTGTGTTATTGGTGTTGAGAATACGTTGTCAATATTTTATGTTACTTCGCTTATTTTTCTACGTCACCAGAAATATGTTCAACATTTTTCAAGGTGTGACACGTGAATCAGGTAAAAATCGCTCTCGGTCACGGAACATTTACGTTCTATAGAACGTATTTCAAAGGAATCAAGCAAGTTCCTAAATATTGTAAATATTACGTTATTGACTAATTTAAAAAAATCAAATCATATTTTTCTTCAGTATAATATAGTGTTATAAAACAAATAGAATGAAAATAAAGAAAACATTTTTCTTCTCAGTAATTTGACTAACTTGGATCTGTGGTGCTACCTTAAACTCAGTCGACGGGTAGAATTCGCTTCGATAGTATGTTCTCAGAGCTAAAAGTTTGTAGTTTTATCCATAAAGAGGAAATAGAATTAATTCTATTTTCACAAATGAAAGAAAATTAGCAGCAGGAATGTAATCGTATTGGAGTTTCCATTTCGATCAAATCTCAGACATTGAAATAGTTAATATTTGAATGAAACAACTTGTCTCCGAAATAGTTTCTTTCTCTATATACTAATTAAACGGAATTGCAGTCTGTTTCCTTTCAATTCTGAAAATGTTTTAGGTTTAGTACTTTGATAGGGACAGCGGTGGTCTAGTAGCAGCGTCTTCGCCTCCATTATCACTCAGCGGTAGACTGTGGGCTCAAACTCTGTTCGATCGAACTAGGTGAGGTTTTCTACTAGGATTTCCCTCACCAACTCCAGACAAATGTCGGTTCGGTACCGAAAGCAGTCTGGCCACCCAACATATCTCCTTCAAAATTTTCTTACCCAAGTCACGGTTAGGTGGAAGAGCAGGCTTCTTGGCCTGAACCTCGTCGAAAGAAAAGAAATAAAAAATAAAATAAATAGAGACGCAGTCAAGGAAATCGGATATTTCCTTCCGGGAAAATGACTAAGTGTTAATTTAATGTTTCTTTTGTTTAGGTCGTTGGAGTACGTAGGACCCATCTTACGTGCGTTGAGCAACGCCTATGAGAAGTACGCTGTCCCACGAATCTTGGGTCAGGGTCAACGCTCCGCCCACCAGACCTCCGGCCCCGAGGGCAGTGCTGCAGATTTCGCCCCCGGTACCAAGACCCGCCGCCGCCGCTGACTCCTGGCACGTGCTACTGTGGAGCGAAGATGACAATAACATCTGCTAATCATAATTCAATCCTACTTCACATTCCACTGCAATATAAGGAAGTGCATTTTGCGGATATGCGGGTTTGGAGAGAGAACGTTAAAGTACGCTCATTCATTCACTGTGCGATTTTTCTGTGGTAAAATTTTGTCAGAGTGCGCGGTAGACTAAAGACGTGATGCCNCTGTGCGATTTTTCTGTGGTAAAATTTTGTCAGAGTGCGCGGTAGACTAAAGACGTGATGCCCAGGAGCGAGATACCTCCCTTCCCGTCCCTGGCCATCACACGCGTTCTTTTTCCCCTCTCATACGTGCGCAGAACTATGTTATATCACGTGAATAACTCACGGTATTTCACCACAAGAAAATCGTTCTATACGAAATAATTTAGCATGCATGTTCCCTAAAAAAGAATCATTATTAAGATATAATTATTATCAATTAGATATATCGCTTTGAATTGTTGCGATGCGGATTAGTCATAGATTTCTATTTTTCAGAACTAATAATTTATTAATTCTAAAAATATTTCTCCATGTAAATTATTATTCAAACATTAGTTTAAAATTTCACTGTGACACATTCGTAAAGTATGTTCATAGCATTTGACTTATGAAGAGAGGAAGTTTTGTGACAGGGTTAAATTTAAACACCATTTGCCTCCTAGAAATGCTACGACACGAAACATTAAAAAAATCAAGCCCTGAATTCATTCGACCTGTAAAGTGCGATGTTGAGTTTTCCAGAAGTTCTCTTTCCAATTGTAGTTTTTCTAATTATTTTCCGAAAGAAATTGATTATGTATTTTGTGAAGGAATAAAGATATTTTGTACATTGGAACTATTGTGTTTTTAGTCGAATTGTAATATGATTTTTCTAGTGCTTCTTGAGTTTGTGGGGATTCTAATCTGTTCGCTCACTATTAATGAAATAACATTATTTTTCCATTTGAAAAATATTTCATATAAATCACTCCCACGAGACTTCATCAAATACTGTTAAACCTCATTTTGACGAACTAAAACGGTTTTTAATGGGGTTAAAAGTTGTCAGTTTTAATGAAAGTTTGGGTGATAACAAAATATTATGACGGAAGAGGTAGCACTTCTATCAGAGAATAACAATTTCCTGTAAAAGGTGAGTATTCAACGACATGAAATGAAGAACAACCTTCAACAAAGTTTCAACTTAAAAGGACTCTGCATAATTCTTAAGACCAAGAAGATATGATCTTTCGTTGATTGCTCACATTTAGTGGTTCGAACAAAAAAATTACGCTGGATTTGTTTGTTTCTCTTTCCTTCAGATAACGGACGGAGGTGCCATTAGGGTTCATAACGTGGAAACAGTATCTAATTGAAAACATTCCTTTATTATTAACGTAATAATAATAATTATTATTTCGTTTCTCGTAACATGGGACTGTACTGTACAATGATATTGTGTTATTAACTGCAACTAAATGATTGTAGTTATCAAAAGAATTGCTAGATAGCGCTCCACACGTGAAATTGTTTCTTTCGCGAACCAGTCAGTTGGGAAACCGAGAGGACCGTCACCGGAGTTTCATCATCGCTCTCTCCTACAGAATGTTCGCTATCGTGGTTGATAGTGATTATCGAAGGTAAGTTGTTTTCTGTGTACTGAATGTCACCCTTGTTAATCAAGTAATTAGTTTTGTCCTTTGAAAACAATATATATCGTAGCTCTATTATTCAATTAATCATTCTAAGCGTTTATGTAATAAAAGTGTGTGATCAATTGTTATTTGAATTATTTAGTATTGAGAATGATATACGATATTCATTTTCGAGAAGATACTAAAAGTATGTTGGAGTAATTTGTGAAAAGTAAGGATTGGCTACAACTGGTTATAAATGATTTTTCATATAATAAAGGATATTAAATGTGTTATTGTTATTAATGATACCAAGAAAATGAAATATTGTTTCCACAAATCAGTGCAACATTTGTTACGAAACACACTCATGAACGCGAGTTTGTGAAATTCGTCTCCTTCACACTACAGCTATTTGAAGAGACATGGAATGTATCTGTTTGAAGATATGTGGAAACGCTGTTTCTTTGAAATTATTGTTATTTCTCGGAGTATTGTAACTTCTTGTAATACTTTCTATACACTCTAAGGGTGAGTATTCAAATACTTATTTAGAAAAGAGTTCACTTTGGCGAATAAAAGGTCAACTAATAATTTCATTTGTCGCCACTCATCGTTTAGTAGCTGCTATTCCGCTGGGCTACAGGTTCCAATCCCATGGTATGGCATTTTAACATTTCAATAAATCTACAGGAATATCAGTCATCTTTATCACTTACTTAGATTGTTTTCTTCCGGGGTCATATTGGTCTAATCACATGCGAAGGCTTAATACCTTTCAGCTGTATCTTGAGCAAATTCAAGGGCACATTACTACACATTATTTGAATCCACTTCACTCGTAATGGCAGTGTCTTCTACCAATCGTGATTCTTGGGTAATGAGGTTAAGTGGCTATCAATTGTGTTACTGATTCTCTGTGCAAGCTGTATAAACAACTTAGAGATTATCAGTTGCTCTTCTACAAATGTAACTGAAGGGGAAGAATTTCAATATTTCTTGCGAGGAATAGTTTTCAACACAATACAACGTTCTAAGCTCGTTTTAGTATAGAAGAAGATGCCTTATTATATTGCAACTTAAAATGAAACACTGCGTAATGGAACAATTTATTCAATAGGGATGAATTCAATACCAGATTTTTAGGTTCGAGAAATTGAGAAAAATATACAGTTGAAATTATTAAATGATGATTAATGCATAATTCCTCAAAGTTGTGAAATAGCAATACTAATTTATTCATGTTTTTATTGAGTTAATCCTTGCTCCTTGTTTTGCTCAAACGTATCGAGAGACATTTGCAACAGCATAACGCAAGTGTCTTGCTTCAAAATAAGCAAAATTTATTTTCGTAAATTAAGACTATTTAAAACTTTTATAAATTGATATCTATATAATGAGCATATAAAAACACTTTCGTATTTGAATGCAACGTTGTGTTAAAATGTCAAGTCAATCGACTGACTACTTTCCGAGTTTTGCGAACACAAACATACGCAGGCTGAATTTTATATATAAGATTTCTACTACATTCCACGATGTTGTTTAAAAAAGTGTGAACTACTCAAGGATCTACTACAGAAATATAAGACATTAACAAACATAAATTTGCGATTAATCCTCAAAGTGAAATGTAGAAATTAAGACACAAATACCGCAGTCCGTTAAGTTTTTCACATCTTTAGGACGGAAACATTCCTACTTCTCCGGATAATGTTTCGCGGTCCTAATTTGGTAGTGTACAATTTGAGAACCACGGCGAAGACTACCTTAAAGGGTTCGTCCCTACATTACACTTCAAGGGTGAGGTGATTTTCTAATTTCACACAGTATATTAAGGGAAAAGAGGGAAGGGGACAGAGGGTAGTTACGTTCGTGGTAATTCATACTTTAAAAAATGTTGCAATAATTCGTGTTTACAATAAATAAAAAGTATTTTTATTATGTTTCAATTTTTCGCGAAGTTAACATTGAGGCTACAGTTGGCAATGTATTTCTTGTTATTGGTTAGTAATCAAATATAATAAGGCAGGATGCCGTATTAAATCGGTTCTTTGTATAACACAATGAAAAATTGAAGTTTTTAATGCGAAATTTTCTAATTGTGTATGACAAAAATTGAACGGTTATAAACACAATTAAAATAACATAGAATCCTCATTACATAATTATACATTATTTGAGTATGCGATGTGCGCGATTGCGTTATGCAATCGGGAGGGGTTCTAACATAATCAGTTTTAATAAAGTCTATACCTGTCTTTTTATATAGATAACCCCCAAAGTTTTGGGATGCTTCAACTAAGGGCATATGATTGAAGTTCAATTTTAACTCCTTCAAAACATAGAATTCACAAAAGTACATAGGTTTGAGGGAGTTGTACTTGAGTTGAATAAACCATGCTCAATGCCACAGGTGTCCTTGACTTTGTCTTCCCATTGCAATGGCTCGCTTCCACTCGTTGTAGCATACCATGGATCTAATTTGTAGCTTGAGATCCCAGTAATTGAATTAAGGAGTGAAGAAGGAAGTAATTAGACAAGCAACGCCTAATTTCATCACAATGCTCGAGGAAAGATACATGCTTCAAAATGCCCAATTTAAAAAATTAAAGATTAAAAAAGGTACATTTTAGGAATAGACGATTGTTACGTTTGTTTTAGTATGTCTATAAGTTTAGAAGAAAACATTGTGATTATTTCACTTGGTATTACTAAATCTAAATACGAGTTCAGCGAACAAAAATTAATTTTAGATGATTTGAGGTGTTTTGTAGATTATTCAATCTTGTCAAGTTGTGCGCTAATTATTATAGATAACCTAAACTCTTAGTACACGGAATGTTACACTTTTTAAGAATTGTGAATACAGAAATATACATCAAGGTTGTTTATTTATTGAAGAGCGCTGGCACAATTACATGAAAGGTTTCCAAGATTAAACTAATTTTATATTTATTGGAAACTAATTTATGTACTATTCATAAAATTTTCACCTTTTGGAGATATTTAAAAACTGTAATATAAAACGCGTTATAGTAATATATTTATATATTATGTCCATTCTTTTTCTTTCTTATTTAACTTCTGATTTTATGTTTAATGGAGAGGATACATTGCATTATGAATTGGAAAAAATTGTGTATGTATTACATGAATTTTGTGATTTAGATGTTAAGAGTGCTGTATGGTGAAACATCACTAGTTAACCTCCGAGAGATTTTACATGATGATTACATTGTGGGTTTTTCATATTCAACCTGTGTGGAATATTGTTTTTCTTTTCTTCAAGATAATGCGTCATTCGCTTGAACCAACATGTTCAGAATATTTCATTTCTAACTCTGTAATACCTTAAGTGTTACGTTGAGGGTATTAATAGCTGCATTCAGCTGAAAGAATCCACTTTTAGATCGTTTCTTTAAAACGACGTAAAATAAATAATTAGCAATAACCAAATAAAAAATGAGGTGTTATATCAAGATAATTTAAATGCTATCAGTCTCTTTGGTGGTTTACACGAAACCTCAGAGCAAAAGGGAGTAATTATCTTTCCACCCGAAGGCAATTTGCGAAGCTTAGTCGACGCGTATTTTCCACGTGCGCTTAACGGCAGGCACCACTTGCTGCGTACATCGCAAGCACGGTTTCATCTCCGGCTTAAGAAAATCAAGGCAGTGGTAACGATATATTGTTTCATTGAAATTGGGGTGTAGAGTCGTTAGACTCTGTTAATGAGAATAGATCGTTAATATGCCTCGTAGTACAAGTCTCTTAAGCATCCGTTTGGAGGGGGGCACACTTCTGCAACTATTTTAGAGCTCCGCGGAAACAGCCGTATAATCTTATAACGGGGAACGACAGAGATTTGAGTACTAATTAGAAATGAAGTACCATTCAGGAAATTATTATTGCGTCTCTTTCAGTTCAGGCGTCGGAATGAGAGCAATAAGCGCTTGATTAATTGCCAATCACCGGGGAACGAATCTCCGGGAGGGTCGGTCGCAGGGAGGGGATAAAGCAGTTACCGTCCGCCGTCAACAGAGAGCGCCGAAGCACCGGTTGCGCGTGGCGCATTCTGTCGGCGGGCAGGAAACGTGGTCTCTTGGGGTTGATGGCATGTAGCATGAGCTCTTGCTATAATACTTGGTTCTTGATTAGTTGTCGAAAGAGGAATGCGTGGAAGTTTTTGCTGAAGTATACATTTCGCGTTGATGTTTTATTTATAAACAATAGTCGGAAGATGCTAGTAGTGGAACATATTTCGCTTCAAATTTAGAAGCATTGCATCGGGCGCGACAAGATCGAACCCTAAATTAAAAAAAAAAAGCACAAAAAGATGTAAAACTGATTAATTGAACAAGCTATAAGAGACCCCCATCTCGAGATGGTAGATGTAATATGGAACCTTTAACATTGTTTTCTTCTGATCTTAGTTCTCTTTTTTGTAGGAAAATAATAGTTCCTGCAGTTTCAAGTAGATTTTTGATTTGTATGAAAATATTTGTAAGTTAATCTAGTCGGATACATCATTTTGAAAAAATCTTGAATATGGCGATGTTAAACAAAATCGCAAACTCTATATTGAAAATAAAAATTTCTTGTAAATTTTTGTCATGCTTTATAGTCACGAAATGTTAAAAAAGATCAAAAGAGTTATTTTCTACCAAAAAGGAACATCTTAATTATCTTATTATTCATAATTTCGGGATGTTTGAGCGCAATTTTGCTCCGTTGTTATGAAATGTTACCAATCCCCTCTTTTGTTAGGTCAGAGAGAAAAATTATGTGAGTAGCGTTACCTGGGAGACTTATTCCGAACTTGGTAGTGTGACGTGATCTATTAAACACACCGCGACAAAGACAGTCATTTGCATACATTCATGTTAAGAGGATTCCATCGTGCCCGATGATTCCAACTCCTCCAATTGTCTTCTGCACATCGCTTTCCGTTGGTGACTGCGTAGTCCTGCGAGATTTCGGCTCGTTCTACCGCATGCTCGACATTGCAACGGGTTGCTGGCAGTTGTAGGTGCTGTAAGGATCTGACTGTTTGGTTGATCCAGTGTTGGCTGTTCGGTTAATGATTGAAATGTTGATTTTGATGGAACTTCTTTTTAATAGGTGGAAGTCTGTTTTCAGGTAGGATTTGCTCAGGACGACGATCTCTCGTATGGCTAGTGTATCCAGATTTGGTTTTGTATGAGGTGTTACATATTGAGCACTGTGGATTTGGTGCGTTAGTACGCCGGACCTCTTCTGCTTCATCTCGGGTAAGGTGTGAGTTGACGCACTGTCTGCCAGTTTTACATTTACTTTTGAAATCACACAATGTACGTTCCTAGATGAACTGTTCTTCAATGTCATGCCTTTCTTTCCTTATTATTTCGGCTTTTCTTCTCGAAATGTTTGATGTTGTTCAATATTCTTGTTTATTTTTGCGCGCCATTCTTGTCTGTTGGAGGCGGCCAATTCTCTCCATTCCGTGACATTAATCTTTTGTTCTTTTAAGTCATGTTTGAGCAGATCAATCCATCTTTTCTTTGGTTTATTTTGATGTCTTTTCCCTTTCTTCAGTTCCGAGAAAACAACTTGGTGTGGGGTTCTATTTTCGCTCATGCGACTGACGTGACCCGCCCATCTTGGTCGTTTTGTTTTGATTATATTATCAATAGACAGCATGTTTGTTCTCTTTAGTACTTCCTCGTTAGGCACCATATCTCTCCATGATATTTTACAAATGTTGTTTAGACATTTCATGTGGAAGTCATTTAATCTTCTCAAGTCTTTCTCAAGAACCGTCCAGGTTTCAGACGAGTATAATAAAGTGCTGAGTACTATGGTTTGGTAAACGAGAAGTTTGGTCTTGAGGGTCAGTTCGTGTCGCTTTCACATTCTTGAGTAAAGTTTTTGAAAGGCCTGACTTAAACTTATTCTGTGATTGATTTCATTTTGGACATAGCTATTGTTCTGGAGATTGCTTCCAGGATACTTGAAACTGTCGATTTTTTTGCTTCTTAGAAAGATGTCTGCTGGTGTAATGTTGACGATCATGACTTCTGTTTTAGTTTGGTTCACTTTAAGATCAAATTTTTTAGCTTCCACTGCGAAAGTGTTCAAGAGTTCTGGCAGTTCTTGGGGCGTTTCTGCAGTTAGAGCGCAGTCGTCAGCGAACATTAGGTCGGCGATGTTGACTTGTATTGTTTTAGTTTTTGCTTTTAGATTCTTTCGATTAAACATGTTGTAGTCACTCCTGAAGTTGATGGCGTCCTTGTAATCTTGAGCTGACATTTCTCATGATGGCTTCCATATGTAGTACAAACAGTAACGATGCCAGAAAAAAAAACCCTGTTTAACTCCACTTGTTATACTGAAGGGAGGAGTCTTCGTTTCTTCCACGGGACTGAAGCAGTGGTTCCGTGATGCATGAACTTCAGGATTTCCAGCGTTGTTGGTGGGCAGTTTACTCCTTCGAGAACCCTGAACAACATCTCTCTGTCCACGGAATCGAACGCTTTCGAAATGTCCACGAACTCTATTTATAGACCCGTCCTTTGTTCGATAGATTTTTCTATTAGTTGTCGAGCTATGAAGATCATATCGGTGGTTGATTTTTCAGCACGGAATCCGCATTGTGTCCCCCTCAATACTGTGTTGATCATAGGGTATAGACGGTTGTAGAGAACTCGTGATATAATTTTGCTAGGTACAGAGAAGAGGGAGATTCCTCTATAGTTTCCACATGAAATGGCTTTTGCTGCCTTTCTTGTTGTAAAGGAATGATAAGCGACTCATTCCAATAGTTTGGCACGGACGTTTCTGACCATATTTGTTGAAATATAGTGTGTAGCATGTTGATGGTTTCCAGATCTCCCGCTTGTGACATTTCACTTGTGATTTGATCTATTCCTGGACATTTGTTGTTTTTTTTAGATATTTTAGAGCATCTTTGATTTCCGTTAGGTCATGTGGATCATCTCGAGGAGTGTCATCAATGTTGAACGTTATATATACAGCGTGTGGATCTGTTTCTCTGATCTGCTTGAAAAAAATTGAGAAGTGTTTGGTCCATTGTCTCAGTCCGTTGTCCTGTGATTCTATCTTTTGGCCATTTTCGTCTTCTGTCATGTTAAGTGTCCTTTTTACTGGTCCTACTACTTCGTTGATTCCTTGGTACAAACTATAGGAATATCCTTGATTTCTAGAAGTTGTTCTGCTTTTCTAGTCCACCAGTCATTCCTCATTCCTCTGATTGCTTGTTGGCATCTTCCTCGCGCTGTTTTGAATTTATTCCATCTTTGAGGTCAGGCATTTGCTAGGTAGTATTCATGGGCTTCTTTCTTCTTGTTTAGGATTTCTTGGATATCTTCATTGCAATTGTAGAACCAGTCTGATCTTTCACGTTTTGTCCTTGGTAATGTTACACTGGCTAATTTTGAAAACGCCCGTTTTATATTTGTCCTTGTGTTTTCTTCTGTATTCTGGTGATTAAGTTCTGCAATTTTGGTTTTGAATTTTGATCTTATCTCTTCTTTCTTTAGGCTGTTGCTGTCATATACTGGTTCACGGGTTTGCTTTTGAAAATGGTTTGGTCTGACCGGTATAGTTGCTCGAACCATGTTGTGATCTGTTCCGCACTCTGCACCACTCATCGATCTACATCTCTTGACGTATGTTCTTCTTGAAGTTTTTTTGTGGTGTTTTAAGGCTCGTCAACGGCAAGGTCATTAGAACCTTTCTTCTTGAATGTCTTACTATTATGTAGTCTATCACGTGCCATCTCTTTGCTCCTTTGCTACCACTGCTGTTCTTCATGGTAGAGAGTTGCTATCTTTCATGTTTGAATCCAAGAGAGTCCAGACGTTCCAGGTCACTATTTTTATTTTCCGCTGTTTGCGTTTAGTTTTATTGAGTTTTTGAATATTCGAGCATGTCGCGTTTTTGCCTCCCCAAGAATTCAGAGCTTCCACTCCAACTCGCCTGGGGTATATAATCCGTCTGTTTGGAACCCGACATACTAAATATAATTTGGAGATGTGTATTGCACTTGAAATGATTATAGTGACGCTAGCTAGCGTCCAACAGTACCGTCAACTCACACTACTTGATAGGATCCAGGAATCCTTGGGGGTCTGTGAAGATCCATAGCAGGGAGCAGGGTACCTCCTGTTTTGGTTCTTCCGCCCCAAAAATAAACTTTTGTTTACTTGAAGCTGTTAACCGTTTTGACTCTTCGAACCGAGATGAGCAGACGCTGACTAACTTTGCTGTTGACAACTTGTCCTATTCTTCCCCTTTTGAATGTAATTTCTCACCTTTAGGACAAAGTGTGATGGCCGTCTCTCTGATTTTCAAAGAGGGTACCTTTATACCAAGGATAGTCGGTCGCCAGAACCTCGTCAGCGTAGCAGAGTGCACCAACGCGCAGGTGAGGTTGACAGTAGAGCAAGAGAGGTTATATTATCACATCTTACTCCTTACACCCCGCATACATACATGTATTAAGTGTTCATCGGATCCGATGTTGCCAATTCCTCAATTGCTGCTTTGCATGCCAGGTTCCTCTGGTGACTGATAAGTCCAGCTCTGGATTTACATATTCTCTGGCACGCTCTGTATTGATGTTGGTTGTTTGGAGGTGTGTCCAGTGGCTGAGATGTTGAATTTTGTCCCGACACTGTTGCTAGTTGTTGCGTTTTTGTTCGGTTGTGATTCGTTTTTGATTGATTTTTCGTTGTTGATTTTGATTGGTTGTCTTGGTACAGCTTGATGTGTGTCTTTGTGTTTCGTTCTCATATGGCTCTGCCACCCTGCCTTTGATTTATACGTCGTGTTACATATTGTACATTTGTTTGTTTGTGCTTGGCTTCTTGGAGTTGGGGTATCAGGATGTCTTTGAGTAATATGCGAGAGAACGTATCTTCTACCTTGTCTGCCTTCTCTAAGAAAGTCGCATAGTGGGCATTTCCAAGTGTATGTTTCCTCTAATTCATGGCGTATTATCCTATCTGTCTCTTTCTTTTTCATTGTTGTTTCCTGGAAATTTCTACCCTTATTTACGGTGTTATCTCTCCATTGGTTTCTGTTTGAGGCAAGACCTCTCCAGTTAGCTGTGTTTATTATTAGTTTCTTTAGATCTTCCTTTAGGACATCCATCCAGCGGCATTTTGGTTTCTGCTGTGATATTCTTCCCTCAACCAGTTCTGAAAAGGCTACCTGCAGTGGTACTCTGTCTTTGTCCATGCGACTCACATGTCCCGCCCACCTGAATCTGCGCATGCGTATAAAATTGTCAACTGATAACATTTGTGATCTCTTTAGTACCTCTTCATTTGCAACAAAATCTGTCCACTTGATTTTAAGTATAGTTTTGAGACATTTTATGTGAAAATGATTTAGCTTTTTCACATGGATTTCAAGTATGTTCCAACATTCAGAGGAGTATAATAATGTGCTCAGGACTGTTGTCTCGTAGATCTTTAATTTAGTTTGTAGGCTTATGTTGTGTGGCTTCCATATTCGCGGGTAAAGACTTCTAAAGGTGTTGCTAGCTGCATTTATTCTGTTGCTGACTTCTGAATCTATGTTGCTATTGTTGTTAATTACGCTTCCTAGATACTTGAAGGATGTAGTGATTATGAGGTCTGTTGAGTTTATTGATATAGGAGTAACGGGAGGTTGACAGTTGATATACATTACTTCTGTTTTACTTTCGTTTATTTTCAGCCCAAACTTGCCAAATTCTTCGTTAATTATGGTGAGAGTTTCCTGAAGTTTTGAGGGACTTTTTGTAATAATGGCGCAGTCGTCCGCAAACATGAGATCGAGTACGCTGTTGATTTCAACTTTTGTGGTTGCTTTGAGGTTTCTTCTGTTGAACAGATTGGAGTCTTTTTTTGAATTTATATTGAACTCCCTCAATGTTGCGACGATAAACGTTGTTTATTGCTGACTGGATGTAAAGCAAGAATAACAATGGAGCTAGGACGCATCCTTGTTTGACTCCTGTTTGGACGTTGAATGGTGGTGCGGTCATATCTTCGACTCTTACGATAGAGGAAGTGTCTTCATAGAGTGCTCTTAAGATTTGAAGGAAGTTGGGTTGGTAGTTTGCGTTTTGTAGGATTCGGAATAGCATGTCTCTGTCTACGCGGTCAAATGCTTTAGATATGTTGATGAATCCGATGCTAATAGGTATATTTTGCTCTATGGTTTTTTCTATCATCTGCCTGGTGGTGAAAATCATGTCAATGGTGGAACGTCCATGTCTGAAGCCAGATTGTGTATCATGTATTAGGTTATTTATGTATGGAGATAGTCTATTGTAGAGTATTCTAAATAGGATTTTACTGGGGACTGACAACAAAGAGATTCCTCTATAGCTCTCGCATTTAGTTTTGGACCCTTTCTTGTGGATAGGGATGACAATTGACTCTTTCCATTCTTTAGGTATTTGTTTCGAGTTCCATATTTCGTCAAAGAGAGTTTTAAGGATAATGACAACTGTTTCACCTCCTGCTTTTAGCATCTCACTGGTAATGTTGTCTTGTCCAGGGGCTTTGTTATTCTTCATTTGGTTTAGTGCTTTCTCGATTTCGTGCTTAGTTGGCGGATCGTCATTTGGGAGATCGTCTGTTGTATTGATTACTCTCACCGTGGGGTTTTCTGTTACCGAATGTTGGTTGTACAGATTGTCAAAGTAGGTTTTCCACATTTCTAGGCACTTTTCAGGTTCATAAATTTTCTCACCTGTTTGGTTTTCAAGTATACTGGTTTTTGTTTTCGTAGGTCCCACGAGTTCTTTTATGCATCTATACAGATTGTGAGAGTCATTTTGTTTGTTAAGTTCCTCAAGTTACATACATACATTCATACATACATACCTAGTAAGATTAATCAATTAAATTAAAGTAAATGAAGTTCCAAAATTCATGGATAATTCAAAATACAGCTTTGTCGAAACCCCAAAAATTCATGAAGGGAGATAGAGCCGATTCTACGGTACGGATGGTTGCGCTTATTCCCCGATTGTTCCCCGATTTTTCCCTATCCCCTACATCAAAGTATGTATCTCCTCGCAGGGTTTTATTTCGAACGCGGAGGAATGTGATCGTCCTACAAGCGTGACATGTGCGTTGACAGTGGAAGTTCGCTGAGCGCAATGTGGATGAACTCACGTGACGAGGTGCCGGGGTGTGGGAGGGAGAGTTGGGAGTTGGGGTGAGGGGCAAGTCGTGTGTGTATGCAGCATGTGAACGGCACAGCAGTGTGTCCAGCTGCCGACGCCGCCTGCCGGCTCGCTGCTGTAGCAATTGGAAATTTTTGTGTTTGCCTTTCCTTGTAACTTATTCACTCCGCATATCGAGTTCTCGTTTTTTTTCCAATTCGTTTCGGAATGTAAAACGGAAAATCTACAGGGTTTCGTTGAATCAACTTCTGAATTTATTGTTGTCTTGCACATCTCTTTATATCATTACTGTTGTATTTTAAAATTATTTTATGTCGGATTAAATAGGGGGTAACGGAGTCCAAATAAAATAAACACCACGTATTCAAACTAAAAATTAAAAGTAGTAATAGCAAATCCAAAATATTTATTTCATTACAGTTCGCTCACAAATTTGCAACACTTTCTGAGTTCACTTCGATCTTACCGTAAAAGTTTGTTACCCATAACCGAAAAATATTTTTCCAAAAACTGTGTTACGTCTTACAAAATATTGATGTGTAACGTTCCGTCCAAGATGATGAAAATGGTACATAATTTTAGGAACCTAGACAGCAGTTTATGTATGAATTCTTGTCTTGTCTAATATTACCCCACTTAGTTTTTATCGTACTGCAAAATTTTGCTAATTTTGGGTAAGTAAAAAATTGAATAGATGGACATAAGAACTAACTAAATTATTGTGATAATGATAGCATGTATTTCAATTTTCAAAAGAGGTGTATAATTTAATTCTTAAAAAAAATTTTTTTTTGTCTCTTATTACCCTTTGTATCTCGTATTATCCCTGTTTCCTCTACTATGTAAAAAAAACCTGTTAATAATTGAGTATGGCTACGTGGAAGACAATACTCTGTGTACTCTCCATAAGCAAGTAAGTGACTGTCCCATCGATCAAAGTGATATAGTAAAATCTATCCTTGTCCGGTACAGAGATAACGATCCAAACTAGAGAACAAATAACATCGTGAATCACTTGAGGTCAAGGGTTCAGTGATATCACTGCATAGGAAAATGTCTGGGCTACTTTAATCTAAGTTTGCCATGTTCCAATAAGTAGAAGGGAGTTGCAATTGGTAATAATAATACTATATTACTATGAATAAAACATTATCTATTTCACAAACTCTAAAAATTTACGTATTTTCTGAACTTTGTAAATTATCACTTCAGCGCAGAGGATTGTATATGAAATAACTTGTTAAAATACTTTATTTCATACATATTATTACATTATCACCTGCATTGGTGACTATGCATACTAACACATTCATCAAAGTACCGGTAACATACATAACTTGACATACATTCGTGTCCTGTGAAGCTACGCGTTCTCCTGTCACGTGGACAGAGCTCCTTTCGTTTAATGCATTGCATTTTGTATCCAGTCGATATCATTGTTTATTCGCGAACAGTGCGTATTGCGAGCTGATCCTAATGCACGATGTATGCGATGCATCACCACGGTGATCAGCGGCTGCTGCGCGAATAGACAAATGGACACAATGCGTAGAGTGTCACCATTGTTCAGTTCTCGTTAGATCACACGTCTGACACGAAAATTGAACTGGCAACAGCGCGGGCCGCAGTGGCCTTAAAAGGCAAAGGCGCAGATGGAATTGCGTTTGTGAATTGTGGAGGGAGGTCAACCCACAAAGACGGATGGAATAATAGAAGCAGGCGGTTGAAGCTGAATATTATTGTGTGCCGGGTGGATGCGAAGGGGTTGGGGAGAAAATGAAAAGGAGATATTTCGATGAGCACCTAGTTACAGACAACTGTCACTTCCCAAAAGGTCTCGTCAATCTGGGCTTTGGCTCTAAAATAGAACAATACCTATGTCGAAACTAATGGTCAATATATGACCAGACGTGCAGCCTGGGTGGGAAGGAGTCTATACTCTCCCGTGATAATTCTTATAACGCGCTCAATAAATTTTTTACCTCTTCATTTCCTGTTAACGTATCAATTGTTTACTAACTGATAACGTAAATTATACAGTTGAAAAACTTAAAATATGCTACAAAAATAAATGTTAAAATCAATAAATTCTTCTGGAAAATCTGATCCACCACAGAAGAAATTAATTTCTGGCGACGGACCTGTGCGGGACCATTTTCGTGTTCCAGTACATTTATGAAACATATGTTTCTTGAAAATTTTTTGTACTGTTTTTCTTGAAAAAAAAAAGGAAAAAAAAAACAAATACAAAAAAAAACGTAATTACTTTTATGTATGAATGTCTGGTAACCTTAAGCCAATATTTTATTACATTTTTCTCTTTTATAGGATAACTCTCATAAGTTTATATTTTTAGGATTTTGTTAATCGTCGAAATTCTAGTAAAACGCGTGTATACTTATAATGAAGATTACATTTTTCTACTATTTATTATCAAGAGAGCCAAAAGATAATGGATAGTGTGTCACTGAAATTGATGTAATGGAATTAGTATACATCAAAAAGTATCTGATAATGATGTGGTTTTGCAGAAGTAACTTATTGTTCCACCCCTAAACTCGGGAAAACTTGGACAGTTAAAATATTGTTGGAGAAACAATTACGTGTCACATCCATTTTGAGCTAAAAAATGATTGCTATTACTATTCTCTTTCCCTCCACATTTCGAACGTTAAGAAGTCAAAGTCTTCCGCGAGATTTGTGTAATTTTTTCGTCTTAAAAAGTTGTTTTAAACATACTTAGTTCACAATGAACAAAAATTTGAGTCCAATTTTCCTTACTTGGGGTTTTGCGATCTTCTTCATTCGCGGTCCATAAACTGTTGTATCTTTCATTATAAATTGACGTTTTTTATTTTAATCATATATGAAATTGATATCAGTTTACATGTTAATAATTTTTACATGTTAATAATTAATTTTGGATGACTTTTTGGAACTCTTAAGAAATCTAGAGTCCCGGGACATTTCATTTAATAAAAACGCCGCTGGTTGAAACTACACGTTGTAGGCAAGAATAGAATGACTTATGTCTTCCTTATTATACAAAGTTAGAGGTATCGAAAGCGACAGTTTAAAGAGCATATCTTCAAGACGTTGACGAAACCTTTACAGAAAGAAAATTAGCATTTAATTCAATATTAGTTCAGAAATTACCGAGAATAAAACAAAGAAATACATTTGGGCGATTAAATTTTTTTAACACAGTGAATTTTTAAAAACTCCATATCCCTGAAAGACCAGATCAAAGATACCATCATATTGGAGCCTTATCTCTTAGGTATACTGGATCTCAAACTTGGGCGTATGAACAGCCCCCTCCGAAGTACATATATTTCTCTCACAACAGGGGGAGAACCACATGAGGGTTGCAGAGGGTAGAGCTCCACAATGTCTTTAACCTCGGCACTAGAAGGAGGAGATGTGCTAATCTCCGGCCGGTTTGACCCCCAGGTTAGACCCTGGTACTCACAGCCGGCTGAGTAGGCCTGGGAACCAGTCTGGAAGTTGAGGTGTGATGAGAGATCTCAACCTCACTGGGAATCGAACCACCGGCCATGCAGCCAGTGCTACACTCAGCGCTCTACCCACCGAGTCACGCTGAGTCTCCTCATATATAGCTGAAATGATATTAATTTTGTATATATGTTATAAAGAATAAAAATTAACACTTTTACGAGTACAATTTCGATGCAATGAATAATTATTCTCTAATAACAAAAATACTCTTTTAGTTTTAGAACATTTTAAAAAGAAGCTGTTTCAAAAACGAATTATATATAACTTTGTGTGAGTAAAGTTACATTCATATATTCAAGGCAAAAACGATGATCGCTAATTCAATATTTTGTGTACGGTCTAATGTATTTGAAGTTACAAAAAAAAAAAATCAAAATGATAGACTGTACAAGTAAATCACGGGTATCGAAATACATCCTCGAAAAACTATCGTGAACAATTATTGTTCATTCAAATAATCATGGAATAATGGCGTAAGTTAATAAATAACAACAACAAAACATAGACGGGAACTAGTGGTGCGAGTCGCCGAGTAAAGGAATGAGGCGCAACTGGAATATGGATATCTGAGAACTTTGGCTTGAAATTCGAGTTAAAATTTCAATGAAACGAAACACTGAAATTACAAAGAAATTAGCATTGCTGCAAATGGTTTAATTTTTCCAATGCTTACTTGTTTATTTTTTCGTATTTACTCAAAATTGTATAGCAGAGCAATAATCCATACCACTAATAACAGTACTGATGATCATGTAAGTTGGTGTGGGACACTAAAAAATTGTATAGTTATCAAAAAATTGTTTGCTCAAAGCAGATTTCATAGTTAGTTTTGGCTCAAATTTATTTCCAGGGCTCAAAATAACTTGACTATTGTTGACCTCGCATATTAAATATTATTTTTTGTCTAATAAAAGAACAATTTTTATGTGCGTTTGTGGATTGTAACATCAATTATCATATGTCTTCGTATACAGGGATGCCGCGTTGGAAAGAACTAAAGGAGTGGTTATCACAAACAGATCCCTACAAATGTTGTACTAAGTGGCACAAATGAAGGCTCTTATTTTGTACAATCGTTCGTATTATTGTGTCAGTTAAGACTCTGGTTTTGACAACAGGACATCAAACAAACATTTGAAATCTGGTTATGAACATTTTCAGAATGTAAGATTTTTTTTGGTGGGGCTTTAAGGGCTCGTCAACAACATGAGCCCATAGAGTGTAAGATGACCGTAGTGCGTATCATCATTCTTCGAGATAATTCGAGATGGTACTCGAGGAAAACCTCTTTGTCAATGTGTTATTCGCGCACTGCCATTGTGAGAGCAGGTCAACGAGCATCCGAATCAATAGCCATTGTCCCGACAGCTTCATGATTCATTCGTTCGTGATTCGTTCACCAGCGTTGGGACCAAGAGCTGGTCTGGATCTGACCGCCGCACACCACGCTTTGTGGTCACATCATGCTGTTCGCTAATCCGTGTGTGATCGGTGGTTGAATTGTGGCGGTGGTCGCGTGCTTTTCGCATTCGTTTTGGTCAACAGTCAGTCGCTCGCGCGTCCGGAGACTGTGGCTTTCCTTGATTCCGTCGTGTGCAGACGAACGGACGGAGGATTAGGGAGCACCTGGTGTCACTGACGCAAAGCTGACAAAGGGTGAAACAGAAATAGCGTGGGGTGTACACACATTTTAAACATTCTCACTGCTATGTGAAAGATCAATTTTTATTTTTGAAAGAGTTGAAAGTAAAATATTAAACCCTCAGAGACAAACGAGCAATATCTTTGGTAGGGGGAAACAATGAAGTATAAAATGAACTTTCGTACCGAAATATCTACAAGATCATTTAAAAATATTGCCAAGTGTCTCTTATCTCCTTCCTAATGAGAACTCATAGTTATTTATTGTTAACCAGCCTGTTTCTATATTTAAGATATTTTTGTTCATCATGAGTGTTTTGATTCACAACCATTTTGACAATTTTATTTGACGAACATTTTTATACATACGAATGTTCATTCAAGATCATTCATATTCATTAATACTATATTTTTGTCTAGAGATTGTTGTTGGCTCTATTTTATGCGGACTGGCTTCATACCGACTATTTGGGATCAATGAGGTTAATTTTTAATCAACCGGGAAATATTTTGAAAAGCTTCAAAGATGGTTACAAATAATAATATACAGATACAATATGGAAGTCGATTTGTAAGTAGATTATTCCTTTCTTTATAGGTTTAGAGATGGCCAAACAAGAGATGGATATTCCTGCATTGGTGGTTGTAGATGATTCACTACCCTACTCCCACTAAAATGTAAATAAGTAAATAAACTTTATTGTCAAACCAGCCGTTAAAAAACCCGCGTAAGATCACTTGGGGGGGGGGTGCAATAAACTAAGTTACTCTCCGGACACAAGCAAGGGACCATTCCATCAATTCCGATTAAAGGCCCAAAAGTAGTGGCGGTTTAAATACTTATAGAAGCAAATTTTTAATCAAATACGTACTGTTGTCAATTTATTATTCGAAAAATGATCGTAGATATTATGTGCAGTCAAAATTCGAGATGAATAATGACAAAAGTAGTAAATAATATTCTCGCCCATGGAAAATCCACCTGGAGGAAAACCGGAGAATAACGCGGGTCAGGATGGGGCTACGAGATAATGTACACACCCGTGCCAAGCATGCGTACAGATAGAAATAAACTATTATCAATAAAAAGGATCAAAAACAACAAGCATGAAAAATGAATTTAATCAGTATCTAGAGTACTATAACAATGGCATGACAAAGTATAAGAGAAATTAACGTCAAATACATATTCCGGAATCATATGAAATACAATATTTATTGGTAAATTGAATGCCTCATTAACTTCTTTTATTAAAATGAATAAATTATTTCATTCTACAGAAGCAATTGAGCATTAGAACACTTTTAACCGTGGATTTGAAGACATTAAATTTATTAGTATCTTTTATATTTTTGGAAGGGAATTATACAAAATTACTCCTGAATGATATGTGCCTTTTAGACAAAGAATGGTTGACCCGCCAGGACTATGAATATTAGCCTTGTTGCGAATGTTGTGCTGTTTCTTCTAAAGCAGAGGTGGGATTTTAATAATTCTATCTTAACAAACACAACTAATTTCCTAAATGTATATGCAAGGGAGAGGGAGAATATTTAATTCTCTACAGAAAGGTTTACATGAATTTCGGGGGTGAGATTTACATATAATCCGAACTATTCTCTTTTGAATTCTAAAAGTTTGAATGCTCAGAGTGAATTGACCACAGAAGATTATGCCGTATCGTAAATGTAAAATTTTCAAAATACACGCACCGAGAAACGTGTTGACTAACAATATTGGCTAAAATTCGGAATGCTTAGTATATTTAGCTTAGTTTGGAATTCAAATTATCAATATGGCAATTCCATTTGAAGTTGTCCTGAATACGAAGCCCTAAAAAATTTGTTATCTTGACTGATTTTATTTGGGTTCCGTTTAGCGAAAGGGATGTAGGAGGAAGAGATTTCGTTACACTTCTGCGAAATGACATGGATACTGTTTCATGATGTATTAACGATGAGACGATTTGAATGAAACCAAGACGAGAGGTTAGATAGAGCTTTTTGCGCGTTGACATGTTTACATAGAAGCAATGTCATTAGCAAAAAGAACCATTTTGCAATCGGATGTGGTGGATTACATATCATTTACGCACAATAAAAAGAGGATAGGTCCTAAAATTGAACCTTGAGGAACTCCAGAAGTACATGGCTTTGTTTCTGGAAAGTAATATTGACATACTTTATTTTCAACATGGGAAATTTGTACTTGATGTCTGACTTGTAAGTAGGAAGTAGCTATTTTTGTGCCAATTCACGAATTTAGTTTTGAGAGAAGAATTTCTTGATCAATTACATCAATTACTCTCGATAAATCAAGAAAAATACTTTGAGAATTATCATCACGGACAAGAGAAATGGTTATATCATAAAGGAAAATGTGGCGCTGGTAGTAGAAAGGCATTTCCTGAAACCGTGCTGATCGTTTGAGAGAATATTATTATGAGATCTCTCATAGAAGTTTTTTTCAAGGACATTTGAGGAAGTTGGCAAAGTCGATAGTTTGCAACGTCACTTTTACTTCTTTCTTTGTGTAATGGTTTCACTTTAACTTTCTTAAATATGTCAGGAAACACACCTTCAGACAAGGTGTTATTGAAAATATGAGTGAGTGGATTTAATATAACGCGAGAGCAAGATTTTACTATAAATTTAGGCATGTCTGCTGAATATTTATTTTTTAATGAATTGATGACACTCGTAACTTCAACATCGTTAGTTAGGGAAGTGAATATAGTATGTGGCACGTGTGTGGATGTATTTGTAGGACATTGATTTTGAGATACTGATTTCGATATTTTACCTATTTTTGAAAAATAAGAATTAAGGAAATTTTCGATGTCCTTTGGATTTGATACGCTTTTACCATCGTCTAGTACGGAAATGTTTTCTTGGCGATTTTCTGAAGGGGATATGTAATTTTTTACAATTTTCATCATCGTTTTAGTACCTCTTTCATTTTCCCTTACTTAAGATGCATATACCACTTTTCTAAGAATGGATTTATATTTACGGAAATAATCATGAAATTCGGGTTGTTGTTCATTGTAATTTCTACAGTAGTTTATAATCATGGATATATTTCAATCCTGTAAATATCATATTTTTATTAGGTCCCCCAACGGAGTTATAAGATTTCAAAAATTGAAAAAAATTGATTTTTGGTGATAATTGATTTTTAATTCAAGGTCATAACCTGTAAAAGAGACATATCTCAAGGATGAAATTGTATACATATTATCTATATATACGCGTGTGTATGTACAAAAAGATTTAAGTCTGAGACTTCATCCCTTCCTTGAGAAAAGTAGTTTCGAAAACACAAATTTATTCATTTTCAAACGTCTAATTCAAGACGCAAAATCAATTAGAGACAGATAACTATAGAAGTAAAATATATGTTTAAACTGTAGTGTAGAATATTCTAAACAAAATGTCAGTAATTTTAAGGTGATAACTGAACCAATCTTGAGATATTAAAGCTTAGTGAAAGCTTACAAAGGCCAAAAACTGTGCGCGCAGAACGAAAATCCCCCGTGAAGTGGGGATTTTTCATCACACCTCAACATCCAGACTGACTCCCAGACCTACTCAGCCTGCTGTAAAAAGAGCATTAGGGTCTATCCTGGGGTCAAACCAGTCGGAGCGAGATGGTGACCACATCTCCTCCTCCTAATGCCGAGGTCAAGTAATTGCGGAGCTCTACCCTCCGCGAACCTCTTGGGCACCTTCAGGGCCTGCTCAGGGATCTGGTTGTAAATGATGTAAGTTTGAATTTATTCAAATTCTCAAACCTTTAAAGTCATTGTACCTTATTTCTGTCTTTCAGGAGGCAAAATTTTTAAATTTAAACTATACTGTAAAATACAAAACTATGATAATTCTTCTTGAAAGTATATTAGATCACTTGGGATAAGTCACATGAATTGAATTATTAATTTCATAATAATATAAACGAAAACAATACATATTATCTTACCCTTCATTCGCGACAACGTTGCATTTTACTTTTTCAACCTAGTAGCGTTGTAATTCGTTGTAAACAACGTGCGAAGAGATTAAACTTCTTGAGGTTATATCCGACGTTGATGATTCGAAGAATGTCTTTAAAAACCTTTTTTTATGTGGAAAGGCAAAGTTACATAATGTCTGTGAGAAAATATTCCACCGACAAGTAGCTCCAATATATTTATTTCGATTGAAATTTAAAAGAAAGAAAAATAATTCCGAGAAATTTTAAGAAATTCCAGCATTTGCTTATACATTTTTTCCCAAATAAAGTAGAAAATTCGTGAAATCTCGCAAGAGACCATTAAAATTGCAATAACTCGTAAAAATCTCTGCATATTAATAAAAGCTACATATATCTTTCATACGTCAAATTATACATACAGTTTATGCGTCAATAACTCATGTATTCAAACGTCAATAATGTTTTCATTTNTACATACAGTTTATGCGTCAATAACTCATGTATTCAAACGTCAATAATGTTTTCATTTATATTCTGATACGTCAATAACCCCATGTCGCGAATTCATGAAAAGAAAAATGTGTCTCCTTATCTTTTCTCACTTAGGAGATATTTAATTCGTCTTATTAAATCATCTAGTTCAACAAATATTTTCCTAGTGTTTCTACTCGGGTACTTCTTTTTACATTCTCTTCTTCTTTAAATAGGTAAGAACACTTGTTATTATTGCGAAGACGTACATATTGTTACATATTGTTACATATTGTTACATATTGAGCACGAATGTTTAAAGAAGTTAGTCATTAAAATATTCCTGTAATTAGACTATATCTTCGTTTCCTGACATCTCTTATTAAATTCCACCTTATTTATTTCTTCTTGTAATTTATTTGACAATATTTGCTGGAGTTCTCCTCCCATTTTATGGATACGGAGTCGAATTGCTACAAAGCGTTATAGTTTGGAGCCAAAGACGGCCATGAACACGGAATTGTTTTGAGTTAAAACTGCAGAGTGGAAATACAATCTTAGTTGTTCTAAATTTGAAATTCCCAGAATAGAGGTTCTTTTCCGAATAGGATCATTCTGTGCTTTTTGAAAAAACAGGTAGGAATAAACGAATTTAATAATAATACCAAATATCATTTTTAAAGTAGTGCTGTAGAAAATGCTAACGAATGAACTGGAGACTTCTTGTTCGAATCCTGACAAGGAATATTTCTTATTTCTCTTCGTGACATGGAGCATTGCACATTAGTACTGTTTGTAACATCATAAATGATTAATGTACAGACCTTTTGTACATTAGATTTTAACTATTCATAATCATGTGAGTGAAGCTAGGTCATGTAATATCAGAAATTAAGGGTAATGTAGTACTTCTGAGAATTGCAAATCATTGATTTTCATTGTTCCAGTATTGCCAAAACTGCGTCAACACAATAGCTCTTTGTAATGTTATGTTTCATATCCAACTTGAGTCAATTAATCCTTCAAACGATCTGCTTATCGACAAATAATGCCGTGGTCAATTGCCTTCAATTCTCACGTACCAAAGAGTATCAATCATCTGATTGGTCCATTTGACTTTGGACGACGACTGTCAGTTTGTTCTCACAACAAATGCAAAGGAATCTGCTATTTCATTCCGTGAGCTGTGAAATGTATGTCGCTGGAGCGGAAAGGTCGCTGACATATTGTGAAACAATGCACGCTCTGCGAAACAACAGACTCCCAAAACACAGGCACCGAGCTAGATACGGCAATTGTTTTCTTTCCGTCGTAGAATGGCCAATCACATGAATAGCCCGTCCGCTGTTTTTGTGCCTGGTTTAAAGGCGCGTAGTTTTATCGGAATATCGGAGTGTAGTTTTAGCTCCCATTGAACTAGAGGCACTGTAGATATAATAATGGTGGAGGGAACAAACAACTGGTCTTGTAGAGCAAACACGAAGAACATTTGCCTTTTCATTTGCGATTCGGGTAATGAACCTCTGTAATGACTGTGTACTCACCTCGTCCTCAACTTCCTAGGCACCTTCAAACGACCTTCATGATGGGCTTTGTGCTTATTATTAGATGCTAAATCGATGGGCTTTATCACCATATGTAGGTTAGAGGCGAATTTAGCGCTCTCGTGAATCACCATGCCGAGTTAACCACGGATTACGCGGACAACAAATGATAGAGGTAGTATAGTCACAAAAGCAGGTTGCAATGGTAAGCCGCCTCTTTCAACACATCGCATTATTGGTCCGTCACTTTCATTTTCAAAATATACAATACTCTATGCCGTCAATTTAGATGAATGTAGTGCAGAAAATAAATTTATGATAGATTTAAATGCGACAATAGAAGGTAATAATTCACAAATGAAAATTAGAAGTAAGTACCCATACTTTAATATCCCCCATTAGTATAAAAAATCCACAAAAAGGTAAATTAAAACTCCCTCTTACCAGGGTTATAAACACTATTGGGCAGTTATTTTATGAAAAAAAAATGCAGTAATTTATATTGAGACGATAAAGTCTAATTTTATGCTCGCATTAACGTTTCATACTTATCGATCTCTGTTTCTGCAACTTCTGTCCGCTCTTTCTATGGATTGTTCTGCCGTCTCACTTACATGATGTACCTTCATTTCGAGTATTCTCCTTAGAATGTTGAAATCGATGATACGTTGTTACAATTTGCAGAATCCAATAAAATACTTATAGGGCTTATATAACCCAAAGGGTTAATTGCACTTGCTCTCATATGGTTGTTCGACATCAATTCTCTCTTACAGAGATATGAGGAAAGCTAACAGAGAGGTATTGTATGAAATAATCGATTCATTACCTTAGAGAGATGAAGAATAGTTAAAGAAATTTTTCTTTTTCGAATTTATTTTGATCACCGAATTTAATGTTCGTTTCACGTTGTGTAGGAAATTTTGCAAATTCCGTTTTCTCATAGACTAGTCCCTACAGAACACCACGCGAAGCCTCTGAGTGAAGAAGTAATTTCCATTACTGTTATTTTGAAATGTAATCAGTTGTTTTCCTACATTATTTACTGAAAAAAAAGAAAAAAAGAGGATACTCAATAACATTCACACAAGAAAAATACCCATCATACGGACAATTTATTAAAAAATGGGTCTATATCGAAAGTGAAATTATATTTTCAGGAGATGATTGTTTTTTAAGTACACTAATTTTCACTGTTAAATATTAATGAAAATTTAAAAATAAAAAAATCGATTTGACATATAATGCGAGTGGCATAAACCGGACCCGTTGCAAAGACATGAGGATCATACTAACTCAATTGCAGAGAACGTCCAGAGATGTATTAAACATTTGGTATTTTGTATTAAACAATGTGCAACACAACAAGAATTATTGTTTTAAACATGACGTGTAAGTATGTATTACATAAATATTATAAGAAGATAGTACATTAAATGCAATAAATATGTGGATGTCTCTGTAATTGAATAATCTTGATGATATAATCATGTAAGATAAACGGAGGATTAAAGACCGTGTAGAAATTTTTCTTTTTAATGAGTGATTTTTATGAAGGTACTTTTAATTGTTTGCTCACCATATACTTTGGTGTGTCCCATTCACCCCATTTCATGAACGTTATTCTTGTCGGAAGCGAGAGTGCTGCCAAGTGTGTAATTGCCGCCCTTCTTACAATCTCTGTCGCTCTTTATGTTTGATACGGAGCGTGCGATATCAGGAGCGCTTTCCCCTCCCCCTGCACTATTCACCCTTCTCCCTTCATCGCGTAACAATCTCCTGAGGAGTAAAATATTCCCTGACGCAAATAAACGCTGCTGGTTGTTACGTCTTGCGGCGAAGGCTTATTGCGGCTTGAAAAAGCCGTCACAGGGAAAGTGTTGTAAAGATCTTTATCCGCTGGCGTGTCTCTAGGATTAGTTGCATATAAAGCAGATTAAATCGCGTTTCGGGAGGCGTGGGGATTGGGTGAGAATTCCCGCTCCAAATGCTGCTGCGGGATATTATTTTGTATGAATTGGCTACAAAAACATTTCGAATGAAACGGCGGAGGGGTCTATTCCACTGAAAATATTGGCGAACAATTTTGCTAGTTCGAATAATAAACACAACAGATAGATTCCGTTACATTTAAAATCTCGGTAATCAAACTTTTCGCGCTATTACTTCTATTTAAATAATATTGGATTCAAACTACTGTAAACATCAATCAATGGTAAGATGTTCATTTCCGAGCTCACAGAGATAATTCGAGTTCTCGCCTCATATTTCGTCAGTAGTAGATATACAGCAAATGGAAGAGGTTAGGTAATAACTGGCGTTGAAAAAGAAACTTGCGTAAGTATTTTGCCGTAACACTTTCATTACACATATTGTGTGGTTCGATTTATGCCTTTAACACTTTTCTTTTGTGATGACCTTCTATACAAATATATCAGATCTATTATGAGCATATTAACTTTAGATTACGTTCATAATGTTTAGTGTTAGTTACTTTTGGAGCAACATTCGTTTTGGTTTCCTTTCAAAATTTATTCAATTAAAAATATAATTTCATTTCAGACTGAATTAATTTAGGCTAATTAACTCTTTGTTACTAATTTCAACCAATCAAAATCAATGACACAAAATGAATTTTTTTGATTTATGGTGAGAAAATATATTCTGCAACATTCAGAGCTTCCTGCGAAATACCAAGAATTCACAGTTCACCTTGAACATACTGATTTGATGTAAGTTATCTCGAATCGCGGAGAAATATGTTTAAAATGTATTTTAAGTTATTAGCTCTAAGGATACATTTCAAATTTTCCAAAAATTTTGATATATTTTTTCCTAAATACTTGTATGTCAATTGATGTAGTTTCTTTATAACTAATGTATGCAATTTCACAAAATATAAAAATATAAAAAATTGTATTGTGGATCTTACTCAAATTCAAAATGGTCACGAAGGGAGTGTGGTATTGTATAGGTGAGGAAATTGTGCGATATTACCTCACCCAGGAATGAATCATGCATGCTGTGAAATGCACCGAAAATTAAGAAGAAAAATGATATGGAATAAGAAGTTTCTTTACAGTATTTTTATGTAGCAACTAATTCGAAATGAATCAAATTAGTATTATATTAATTCGAGTGTTCTCAAATTTATATTTTAAAGTTAATTAATCCACATGAAGTCATGATCACTTTGTTCGCAAAAATCAAATTTATAATTCGCAAGTGACACGTACATTTATCATGTACGATCAAATAAATGTTCTAAGAACAAAGATTTTGGTTATGTGCTCTGATTGAACAAAAGGTTGTTACTGAAATCTGGCGATAAATCCGACTGATTCTGGCATAAACTGGTATCAAAACTATAATAAAATACCGCCGCTGCCAATGTTACAATTGATGTGAACATAATGGGAAAATTTCATATAACTTCTCCGATGTGCTATATTTTCTCCCGTAGCAAATATTTGTGATGATTTCAGAAAAAGACATAAACATCATTTTGAAGTCTTTTTGTGCGTTTCATGGAGAATAAAATGGTTTAATTATGTTTTTTCCGGTGTTACATTTCTCTAGTTTTTTTTGTTTGATTTTTTATTTTTGTATGGTCTATGATGTCTTGATACAATACAATACAAGAAAAATAAATACTTCCATTCCAGAATTTTATTAAATTCCTTGCATTACACGCGAATTACGAATTCTTGCATGATACGAAGAAATTAGCTTAAAATGTTATAAAAATTCACGAAAATAACTTAAATTAAAGAAGTGTGAGATAATTAATATATAACATGAAATAGGTCATGTCTAAATTCCATTTATGAACGAATACCCGATGAGTTATCATAATGTTTTGAGTTGTCATCAGGTGTCACAAATCATAACAAGAAACAACAACAGAACAATTGGACGTGATATTAAAATAAATATAAACTGAAAGTATGACAAAAACAAGCAGAAATAACCAAAAATATATTTGTATTTTTGTTATGTTTCACTTAATTTTGGCACAGTCGTTAAGTAATGTTATATTCATTTTTTCTGCGAAACTCTTTTTTTCCTTTCTAATGAGATTCTTTTCTAACAGGTACTACATTAGTTTATAAATCAATTTTATCTTATATTATCTTAAATTATTTGTTATGTTCAGCCTTAAGCCGCCATCCTGATTGAGGTTTTCGCTGGGTTTCCCTCAATCGCTTAAGGTCCAATAGCTGTTTTCCCAGTAGTAGATATAGTAAATACCCTGAGATGGTCCTTAGCTTGTTTTCCCAGTAGTAGATATAGTAAATACCTTCCCATTCAAACTAACTTTGTAATGATATTGTAAATATTTTTAAAGCGGTTAATAGGAAGAGCAGACCACGGTCTGACTCTCGTCACTAATAAAGTCATTTATTTATTTATTATATTTTAAAATAAATTTTATTCGTCCGTCAAAAGGTCGTAATACCTAAATCTAAATCCAAATTATTTAATATTTGAAGTAATTTTTGTTTTGAGTACCAATGAATAGCTGCTTTTAAATTAAAATACAGCATCTTGACAAATCACTGGTGATAAGTCTGAATAATACTGTGAGAGTAGCAGTGGCTAAATGTGAGTGGAATTCGGCCTAACACACACGGAAACGCCGTGCTAGAATACGAGGTATATTGTACACTTGTAATGAGATACAGGGAAGTAGATGTCCTTCGGTGAAAGCCATTTGGACGATGCTCGAAACCTTGGAATTCCTTCAACTGAGCCACAAGCAGAACTTACGTGTCCTCATTTAATCCAGAACATTCCAAAGTTATGTTCTTCATTAATTTCATCACATAAACGTAAAATCGAATTGGAATGTCCATTAAGCAGGTGTTAATGGAGATTTTTGTTTTGTGTAGAGGTATTACAAACAAATAGCAATATTTTTTCTGTCTTGCACATATATAAACTTCACAATTTTGAGATATGGTGGTTTTTTAATATGACGAGTAATTTTATCTCTAAATTCCTTACATTCAAAATTATATCTGAAATAAACAAAATTGTCAAAAGAAACTCCTTTATGAACTTCTAACGATTAAATGATGTTAGAATTTATTTATTAATTTAATATAGTTTGTTTCTACTTTCCACAGTATTCGCTTGTTCACTGATATTCAGGAGGTCGCGTTTTCTTTACACGCACCGTAAGGGTGAAGTGATGAAGTGTATTTGGGTAAGATATGAAGGTCTTAGACTAATAAAATTTCTTTCTGTCTCTTTCACGTGAAATTTGTCATCATACTAATGTCTTAGCGTATAATTCTATTAAACGGTTATGTGGAATAGAGATATTAACAACACTTCGCCTCGTCTAAGAACACCATTTTGTTTAAATATTTTATCCTCTATTGAAAATAAAAGAATGAAGAAAGAATTGAAAAGTTATATAAATAAATTTAAATAAATAAATTTATTGACAAAAAACAGTACAGACTGCGTATGACCACGTGGAGGACAATAAACTAATTTACTCTCCGGAAGCAAGCAAGGGACCATCCCATCAATTCCGATCAAGGGCCCTAAGGCAGATATAGTTTATGCGATTGACCGTGCAAACTATGTTTTTGCATCAATAACGGCGTACAATATAGAATTAATAACTGACATTTAGATTTTTCAGGCTAATTTTGTAATGAAATGGCTATTACTGTTGACAAGATTTTCTAAAGAAACAAACTTTAATTGTAACTTAACTTCACCTTTTTTAGAAGCATGTGTTCGCTGAATTTTTTTCTTTGCATTTACCATCTTAGGAAAATGTAACAGAGAAATTATAGATACCATGACATAATTCTTCATAAAAACTGATCTGAGATTTTTAATATGAATATTACTCACGTATTACCAATGAAATTTTACATTATGCATCAAAAAACGGGTTCCTTTCTGTCGTTTTGAAATTATGTTGTAGTATTAACTCTAGGGATAGAATTCATCCGTTTAATTTCTTTGGAGTAGTGCACCTTTACGTTTTAAAAATTTGTCGTAGAAAATAATTTTGTTTTCGAAAAAAAATAATCTCAAAGTGAAGACGGTTTTATTCCTGACATGGTTACATTTTCATATTTAAGCCCTTTTACGAGTATTCTGAAACTCTATGTTAAAGACATTCTCTCTACGAGATACTGAAGCCACGCATCCCTAGACGATGAAAATAGCGGAGTGTCACGCACCGTATGCACCGACTCCGTGCGACGAGCAGTATTCGTCTGTGCACTCGTCGAATTGAGGCATCACTGGCGCACTCTGTCGAGAGAAACAAGTGTGAATAGGGACGCGTCGCCCAATTACACGGTGGGAGGTTTTGGAGAAGGGGATGGCGTGCAGTGGGGAAAAGTACCCAAAAGCCTGGTCACAATCAAAATAAAAAATGTTTCCTTCGAAACTCCTTTTTTTTGATGATCACTATACTTTCGTTTTACAATACATGAAGTAGAAATTATACCTCTTTTGCATTCTAATTTCTCGACTTATTTTAATAATGGGGTGACGTATGGAGCGTGACTGGGTTGGCTTTATGCACATTAAATGTATATTAATTTTTAAAAATTTTGATTTTTTTTAGAAAGTGCGGGTGAAACGCGGGAGGTAAATGAAGTGTGAGTAAGCTGTCCAGAAATGTCTCTGCTACAAATGTATCCAGATCAGATCTCATGTTTCGTTACGTTTCGTACTCTAATTCGTGCGAAGGGAACATTACCTGTCCCACACATACAACATACATTCACACATACAACATTGAAATTCGCGAAAGTGTGTCGATTCCCTTAAATCCACTTTGTATAGATGTGAAGATACAATTTTATAATGTCCTTATATTTTTTTGGACGATAAATATCCTGCTATACTTCGGAAGAAAAAGTTGTAATTGGGGCTTCTTAAAAGCTTGATTGATAAGACTAATAGTTGTCAAATGTTTCACCGAAGTAACTGATAATTTTGTGTAAAAGTTGTCACGAAAAGATCTGGAAACATAAAAAGCAAATGCTGACTAATATGGTAATATTAACAAACATCCATCCTGTATCTGTAAAAGAATAATTAGTGAATGAAAAGAATAATAGAAAATTACAATAATTTACGTATGATGTGTGCAACATATCAGCAAATGTTTCTTTGCACGCAAGATGAAGTATTCTTTCATAAAATATTAATCATTTTTTGTACTTCTCTGTTACTGTACTGAAGAGAATATTGATAGACTCTTATACTTCACGATAGTTTTTAATAAACAAAACGGGTGAAATGTAATCACCTAATTGACACTATAAAAGTTAAAATCAATCACAAGATTTTTATTGACATTTTGTACATTTAGTAATTCGAAAATGTACCTTGCAAGTTCGTTCAAGAAAAACTACAAATTGCAAATGGAATAAAATTTACATCGAATCCTGAAATTTGAAAAATGTGATATACTTTCCTGTGTATAAATGATTATGTGTCATCCATGCCGAGTATAATAACTAGTAAATACGTACATGCTATACAAATATTTTTTATATATCATGACAAGTACGTGAGAACTTCAGACTACAGAAACTTGTTACGAGTCGGGAAACAAATCAGAAAACTTGTGAATTTTTTCTACGTGTAATCACTTATCTCCAATACATATTTTTCCATTGTCACTTAGATCAGCCAAAAATTAACCTTCAAGTGTGAATTTGGAAACTCAAAACCCTACAAATTAAATTCGGCAACTGTTCAGTATTTCAATAATAAGTATCTGTCAACTCTAAATATACTGCATGTCTTAACGCGAATTTCAGACCATGATGCCTACTCTTCCAACCAACAATTTTTTTGAGCGATATTTGTAGGAGCGGTATTGGGTTGCCGGAGAACTTATAGTACCGAACCGACAATAATGTGGAGTAGGTGAGGGAAAACATAGCTAAAAATCTCACCTATTTTAAAGGGAATCATACCAGCGCTCTCACGTTCAGTGGTATTCTGGAAGTGAAGAATCTACTACCCAACCGCTGTCGGTATTTTGACCATCATCCCACTTTCCGGACCCATTGTGCAGTGATATGGGAAAGGGAGGACACAATGCGATATAGAGCAGAAGTACATACCTCCGTGGAATTCGATGCGTGGAGACTGAGAAGGGATGAGGTGTATGGGACTCGTGATACTGCGTGAGAAGACGTAAGGGATTCATGGGGATAGGGATAAGCGTATTGGAGTGATGCGGGTTGCATCAAATGGACGTGGAGTAGGGGTAGGATGGGACGAACAGTCGTCGGTTTCACTGCGCCGGTGGGGGGCGGGCATTGGGGGAAAAATGAATACACATCCCCCGGAAATGCAAACAGAAGTGAGTTACACTTTTTGAAAATATTTTAAACGGATGTATCTGCTGTGATCACTTTAAAGAGGCTATTTCGTAGAAACAGCCATCGCGTAATAAGAGACATGCCACCTTTTTAATGCATAGAGCATAAAAATCTGCGTGATATACAGTCGGTTCCGACGGAGAGATGATATAAATCGTTATGGTACGTAATACATATCAGTCTGAAATTACTTCTGATTTATAGATTGGTCTCATTTCATGTTTAATTCATGTTTTCTCTGATTCTACAGTTGTTAGAACTTCCAATCTGCTTTTCCAGTCCAGAATTACACGATATATGTTATACAATCTATTTTTACATAACATTAATCAATTTTTACTTCTCTCGCTTAAATTATTCTTTCCCTATTACGTTTTTTCACATTTTTGTGAAACCAGTTTATAGTTTACAGAGAGAATTCTCTTCAATGGTTCAACTTAGATAAAATAGCTAATAGTAAAAGATATCATGCCAAAAAAGCAAATATTGAATAGCTTAAGCCCATGTGGATGACAACATACTAATTTACTCTCAGGAATGAAGCAAATTTCCATCAAAGGAAATCCGGAAAAAATTTCGGGTCAGGATGAGACCACTGATATAATGTTGAGAACCGTTCCAAGAAAAAAATTATCATTCTGCAAAGAAATAAAAGAAAAAAAAATCATGCATTTAAGTAGTTTTTTATTTTAACACAGTATATTACAAATTCACATGAAAGTTATACTTCTAGTCATTCTTGAAGACAAATTGAAAGAACAGATTAGAATCGAGATGTTTGAATCGAAGCGTTGGGGCGTAATTTTCCCTCCTCTCATAGTGCGTCACTCGGTTAATAGACGCGGAGACGAACGAAGCCAGAAGAAGCGTCGTTGGGATCCTCCTGCAAAGAATCGAATTATTCGGAACCTCTTCTCACAAAGGAACAAGACAAACTACCCTTGTACAACTTTCTCGCCCCGACACGACGCCCGCGAAACTTTCATTATGAATACGGCAAGACGACAGCTTGACTTACGGCTTTCTCGAATTATTTTCGGCTGGTGCCATCGCTCGTTTGCTTCCCTTTCACCCCCATCCTCTACGTCACTCACAGTGGGTCCAAACATCAAGAAAAGGAGAGTCGAAATATGAATTTTTAAAAATAATCATGATTTTAAGTGCATATGGGTCGATGGAAGGACGAAAATCCATTATGAATTATATGTACTTAAAATACCATGAACTGTAAACTAAAAATATTTATTTCTGTTTTTTTTGCCAATTTGAAGCCACAACGCTAACCCACACAGTGTATGAGAAGAGACGTAGGCAAAGATATGTTGTCAAGTAAAAATACAATTATTTATATTAATGTTAGTCTTCTGTTTCTCGAATTGCAATAAAGATGTAAAATTTCATACGTAATAAATAAATAAATAAATAAATGATTTAAGACTCATAACCTAATGATGGACGAATACTATAAATTTTGTGCTATTGAGTACACAGACGTTATTTTAAATAAATCTCTACGTAGTATACACTGTGAAGATATCTGTGGTTTAAAATACCGCTCCTTCAAATTTTATCAAGAACAATGCATTAATTTCAACGTGATTTCTCTCCAAATACGTGGATGTTCATATTTACTATATGAGTGAGGGTTTTGACCATCTCGTTGACGATTGCACCCACTGCTTGCCGTATTGGTTGTCGTCTTAGCGACCGGGCATCTACCATCGCGGTGAACACGTGAAGAGCTGTCGCATCTCTTCTTTCCTATCCCTTTCTTCCCTTCCCTCTTTTCACTCCCTCTCTTTTCATTCCATGTTGTACTTCGTTTCTCCCGCTGTGAAGTATCCCTAACTCGTCAAGAAACGAAATTTCTCTCTAATTTATGCGAGTGACAATACTTCAGGTACTGACTTCTGAAACGTGTCATCTCTTCATATCACAATGAATGAAGAAATGAATAGGATCCTCTCTTCACAATAATTGCCAAATCACAAACCATCAAAAGTGCTGAAATGGCCGACTTTTCAATTTCTCTGCAAATAAGATGATTGATCGGTAAATCTATTACTGAAACGAAAGAGCTTAGATTTAAACACTTGGATTAACCATCGCTATTGTACTCATTAAGTGCTCGGAAAATACACATATCAAGGAAATTCATGACGCCGTGGTGCAACTTATCACAGTTTGTGTTAGTTCGCCCTCTCTATTAGGAGACATTGTCAGATATGTTTCTTACCGTAATTTCTTGCAGAAATCTTATCCCGCGACGTACTCAGGAAGATTTTCTCGATAAAGGATTTCACACCCAACTGGTTAGAGCTCTTTTGTATTACCACCAAGTACAGGCACATTTTAAAGAAAACTTCTCTAAATGTAGAAGAGATGCAGATATTTTGTAGAATAATCAGGAAGATCACCGGGACATTTTCCCACCATACTTTCTTTTGTGTGATTTCCTGAAGAATCTTTTCTGCAGTCGTTGTGTACGGAGTAAAACCTACAACAGTTGATGAAATGAAATATTCGCCATCGTAGCCTTTGAATTGATAATGGTACGAAGTTCCGAATAAAATATATTAAATATTTAGAAATCTATAGCTCGCCAATAGTTTTGATCTAAAAGAAGATGTGAACTATTTATCAATAATTGTAGTTCGTTATACATATTGAAAGCAAATTGTACACATTTCATATAAACATTACAAATAATTGAAGTGTCCGACTTCCTGTATTATATGAAATAAGAAGAAAATGATAAAAGAAACATTTTACTCTGTCCATTTTGAAGACTGCATGGTCAATGAATTCTTTCGTATCCATAGAGGCGACAGCCACCAAACACCTCTTGTTAGCTACGTATGCTGTTCTCTGCAAATTGAACCTCTAAACCTCGCAGTAGATGTAAACATTTGTTTATAATCCGACAGAACATGATGTCTACCGCAGTGAGCTGCTACAATCTTATGTTTTCCCTCATTACAACCCTCTACAAAGGATATTGGTTCGTCAGATCGATTAGTAGTATTTCTGCGTAAAATGATCTAGGGGAGAATGTTTGACCAAGAGGGTGAAGGGTTGAGAGATAGGGGTTTTGCTTTATACGGAGATCGTCCGGTGATTTAACGGAATATGAAACATGATGTGTGTTTGTGCAATGTACTTACCCCTGTCCTTTGTGGCGACGTTGAAAACAAACTCCAGCGAATTAGGTTCAGTATGTAAGAGATGAAGCGGACTCTATGCAAACGAGCAACACAGTCATAATGTCTTTTATATGATTCTTCTCTTTCTAATCTGTGCTAGAACAAAAACGAAATTACGGATGTGTTAAATAACAAAAATCCTTCAAAAATCATAGTTGTTGTACAATGAGAAATTATATTGATAAAATCTTCATCTTGAACTAATCTTAGAAAGTATGATAGTACGAATATGAAGTTGTATATGTTTGTTCGCGAAGCATATACATTTGATACACTATTTAACAAATTTGGTGAAATTGTTGGTAAGTCTAAAAGAGGGACGACGGAATGTATATTTTTACCCATCACTCACGCAAGAAAATTTAATTGTTTCTTTTTTCGTAAAAACTCTATGAGGGTACTGGCAGTTCATTAACCATGGGCTTCATAAAAAAACAAATAGGGGATGACTATGGAGTTATCAACAAATAATTCATTTGCAATTCAAGGTTGGACAATGTTTAAAAAAACCCAAGATTACTTTTTCATGATTACAAGTTAAACAATTAAGAGGTACTCATGTACTATTTTGATTAAGTCTTTAAACGTCTTATGATGGGGTCATGACGTAAATAAATGAATACGTAATAAAATACATTCAATCATATGTTTATGGTTTACACTGTCTGATTCGTGCTATTTCTATGTAATTAATGTAACTATGTAAATATAGAAAATCTTTCTATATTTACACAAAACAAAATCTTTATATATATTTGGGTGAGGGGTGGAAGGTAAAGAAAACTAGTGATAGAACAATTAAATTTGGGTACTTGTTTGTAATTTAGTGTTTTTCAACTGTTGGATCATAGCAAAAGAAAATTATGGCACAGGTAGTAGGGTTTTCTGACCCTGGATCTATTATGCGAGAATTTNTACGTCCAACGCAAAATGAAGATAAAGATAACATTTCCAAGGGATTTTCAACTAAACCTGAAAGTGAAATGTAACACAAATACTTTTGAAACTGTCCTTAAAAAGAAAATATTGCAAGGCAGGTGCATGGTTTGTCCAAGATCGAAAGATAGGAAAACTAAATATTGCTGCCGCAGTTGCAGTTAATTTTTTGTGCTTAGAAAATATATTTCCAGAGTGAATTTTGTTTCAGTAGTGAAAGAGACATTGAGTAAACAAAGCTTGCTGCAAACTGCACATGCACTCAACTATACATAGCTGCTTCTGTTATTTCTCTTCCGTTGTGAAAATTTGACTATTGTGATTACAAACTACAAAACTTTCCAGAACTTTAAGAAAATAATGTTTTTTCTGTAAAATGAAAACTTTTTTGCGGTTTATGTACGATATTGTATGTTTGATAAGTTCATTTGACATGTTTTAATAGAAATTTGAAAGTAAAAATGTATTTTTGTTCCGAAATAAAAAAAAAGATAAAAAACTTGGTATAAATTCTATTACAATTAGCGTCCATTATATATTCTAATTAAATAAATAAAGATATATTATTTATTTAATAAGGGATAAAGTACTTTTGAATTACAATAACTATGTTATATTTTTAAATTTTGTGTTATAGATTTCGAATAATTGTGTGAATTGAAGATATCTACGTTCATAAATAAAAGGAAAGTTTTAAACAAAATAGCATTCGAATGTAGTGAGCTAGACGAGGGAGTTCATCAATATTCTCTCCCTTCTTCCAGAACTGTTGAGACACAAGATGTTCCTGCAATCTGTTCGTCTTCTGTTGCTGCTAACTATTCCTCGTATTCGGAATCCGAGCAACGGAGCTACAAGTTCGACGTGGTCCGTGGAGGTAGGAACAACAACTCCATCGCACTCTGTGCCTTCAACTTGTGCCGGCGGTGGTCGACGGAAGCTGTCATGAAGCTCAGAGCAAAAGCAGTCCTACCCATTACGATGGATACGGGATACAACTTACATCACGTATTGTGTCAGGTAATTAAAATTTTAATAAAACGGTTTCGATTTAGGAACGGTGCGGTATAAGAGATTTACTGTATTATTACTGTGGTTGAAACATTTATGGTACGTCAAATAATACAATACTTTTACATTGTACAAAATATATTTTTCTTTGCTTTACGTATATACTAAATAAACTCACCCGTCATATTGAATGGCCTACCTCCGGTCGTTTTCCTGTAGATTTACTAAATGAGACGGAGAAAGTAATACTTCGCCAGTATTCTACATATATATGGTAGGATAAACATAGGTCAGTACATAAACATACATTTACGGAACAAATGAATTTACGAAGTTTATTTGAAAATCACGGGAAATACTATGTTAATTATCAAAATCATTTAAATAACTGCCGCCAAGAAGTTCCGATCTTTAAAATCCGATCTGTTTAAAACAAGAAACTAAATGTATTTGTTTGAAGTGTTCTTTGCGTCATGTCATAATTGATGTATAAACACATTTGATTTCACTTTTGAAACTTTTAAGTTTTTAATTCCTCAACAACGTCTACATGAGATCCACTCTTGAATACACTTCGAATATTTGATGTTATCATTCTGAGGAAACTCAATTTAGAAAGGGTATAAGAAAAACAAATGAGATTAGTATCATTCCTCTAGTGATTCGTCATGAGAAGTAATTGCCAGCGCAACCAATTGAGAGAGACTGCTTCTATTGGTCAACCTGACCCTCCAATGCGTATCAAGCAGCGCAACATTTCCGACAGGGAGATAGACAATACACGCTGCTTCATATTGCTATCAGGGTTTGGCATTGATACAATCAAATGCCTGTTTGGCATTGATACCTCAAATTGGAAACAGTTAATCAATGTGTCTCAATTAACACCTTTAGATATTGGTCAATCTGGGCCACCCCGTGCTGTTAAGCTTATTGCACTCTCATTGATCCTGTGGTGACGGTGATTCTAATCCTGGGTGATGTCTGCGCATACGTTGGACACAGTTTTCTCTGATCACTTCCGCATTCCTCACATGAAATACGTATTAATATTAGTCCGTACGTCTTTCGTTTTTCACCCTCGAGAAGATGTTTCTGGAAGAAAATCCTCAAAACCCGGTTATCCCTCTGGTACAATAGAAGCACCATCATCGTTATTAGTGATTTCTTAGGACACAGCAACTATCGAGACATTAGTGAATCGAAAAACGTCAAATGATGTACAAGTATGTCACTTTACTCGTAATAAAGGTAATAATTTTCGTCTGTCTATTGAGGCATGAACGCTGAGTCTGGATATCTGGGGATATGATCCGAGTACTAGTAATAAATAATAATAATAACTGCTCAAATATAAAGACCTGGCTATTGAGTGCCAAAGAATGTGGAGAATGAAGACAAAAGTCTGCACTGTTATTATCGAATCCACGGGAACAGTGAGCAAATATATAGAAGACATTCTTCAGAAAATTCCTGGAAAGACCTATCTATCTGAGGTTCAAAAAATAGCTAATGTGGGGACGGTTCATATTATCTGGAAAATGTGCACCTAAAAATTTCTCATGGGCCTTAGGGAAGTGGAACTTCCTTGGACACAATCCGAAACACTTACCAGCTATTCTGAGAAATAAATCCAATAACGGTAATAATAATAATAATAATAATCATCATCATCATCATCATCATATTTCTCACCACTTATTTTAAGGTTGAATTTATTGTTGGTTCTCTTATATAATTATGCCGTGTTTCATATTGATTTTTACTTAGATTTCAAAGGTAACAGAATAGCAACGATGTCTTTATGAATAAATAAAATCAGTTTTGCACTCCGATATAACCACAATGAACGCAACGAATGTTCGGTTAACAGAGGGATTACTCAGGTCACATCAGCAAGAAGGCAAAGAACCAGCGCTCGCCCCTATGAAGACGGACTATTGGAATTTGTTGATGTGCATGTTTGGTTGTCATCTTAGACCTCAAAAAACGTAATTATTGATAATTCATATAACAAATTAGTCAGATTCAAGGGTTTATGCACTGTTTCACAAAATCTTATGAGATGTTAAAAAGAACTACTCTGGTGGTAACTTCAGGTATTATCCCCTTTAAGTGTCGGTCAGTCTCGCAACAGTGACACCACATATCCGTAAATCGTGTAGAGTTTTGAGGAGACCATGAGCCATACTTAACCAACGAATTGCAAATATAAAATCTGATTTTTTTAAAAATATATCATCCACTCCAAATGAATTTTCATCATACATTTAACCTTGTACAACATATTTGTTTAATGTTCTTTAAAATTTCAATTAAAGTCGAATTGCTGGAAGCCCGTTAACGGTCTCCCAACTGGTGATTGCCCCTCTGGTGACTCAGGTGCTAACGTCTTGCTCATCATCCCGGGTTCAATTCTCGGTGGGACCGGAAAAAAATTGTAGCTTTCCACGTGAATGTCCCAGTACGTATAGCAGTGACTACTGGAAAGCGAACCCTCCTTCCTCCATCCACCGCCTCCTAATGTCAATAACTCTTACTAATAACCCTCCGCGTGGGAGTAGTTGGTAACCCCAGCCAACCGATAGCCTACCATCTAATTCTTACCTCCTATCGCCTTGCAGATAAACTTTAATAGCACGCTACATTTCCCATTTGAAATACAATAAAAAAACTGTTGGTCAACTCACATCCCTCAGTGTATAGCACTTACTCTAGGGGGTAGTAATTAAAACGTAGATGTCGTATGTGAGGAACATTAGAAGGTTTTGTTATCGAAGAAAATCGTTTCACTTAAGAGCCATAGTTGGAAAATATTTTTGATTTGGCGCTTTTTTACTGATGTAATTCGTGACGGTATTCTATTGAGAAATTTGTAGTGAGTATTTAGTATCTCAAAAGTGCAAATTTGGTATTTAACAAATGACGAATGCAAACCCTTGTGTTCGTTTTTTCACCACCTGGTTCCTCGTGGCGCTGCTAGCGCTCGTGGAATGGATGTGTCTAGGTCTCCTTATCAGGCGTGTGCCTCCTTTACCCCCCCCCGCCGCATTCTGCAACCCCCCACCACATCTGTCTGCACCCGCATCTCATCCTCCGTTCACTGGCGTCTGCAAAAACTCACCGCTCGCTTCCCGTTAATCTCCGTCAGGCGCGACACTAATGCCCTCTGTTGACGGAACAGAGAAATATCCGTTTCCACGATCTTTCTTCTTTTTTCTTCTTCTTCTTCTTCTCATTCTTCAGTCGCTCTACCTTCGCAGCTCTTTTTCAACGCCTGCCCGTTCACATCTCCTGGACGTGTGTCTGGGTGCTCCATGTAAATGCGTTTCCCCTTTTTCTTTTTCTTACAAGGAGGCTTTCGGGCATTTTTCTCAGGGGACGCTCGCCTCGACTCGCGAGCAACTCGCCTCGCCTGGCGCTATCTGCCGCCGGAGCCGCGAACGAACGCGAGTCGTCGACGGGTAATTTTATTTAGCGATGCCTCCGCCTTCCCCTTTGGCTGTCCTTATCTGGCGATGCTTTTGTCTCTCCGTGTTTTTTTTCCTTACTCCGTTCGAGGCCGCGAGGGGCGCTAGCGTCGACACGACCACCGCATCGTTCTTTTGTTCGTCTCCTTTGTCTCCCGTGAGCCGTTTACACGCCTTGAGTGCTCGCGTCTCCTCCGAGCGGTCTTTTTGCGAAGTGCTGCGCAATTAATCTTTAGTGGCAGATTCCTTTACGCGTCCCACCTGCGGGTGGCCTGTCAGCTAAATAATTTGTTACCGAAAGTTGGCAGCGCTGCTCACCGCTTTCCTTCCACGCCCTTCATAACGAAGCAGTTGTTCTTTTGCAACACTTAATTGCTTTGATTATCAGCTTCAAAGACGGGTGGCGCGTAACAAGAGGCGATGAAGGTGCTTCCTCAAGACCTCCTTTGGCCTGCAGGCTGCGACACTTGCATTTATTGTCCGCAATGCTGCTAGAAACGGGGGGTCTCTTTGAGGTGTCTCGACGAGAATGTTCGAGAAGAAAGTTTCTCGTTTCAAGTGACTCAATTACTAAAATCTTGCAACATCAAAACACTTTTTGTTAGTGCAGGGTCACCATAATTTAGGAGTAAATTACAACGAATGTGCATTAAACGATAGTGAGCATTATCAAATACACATTAAAACTTAGTAAAACCAAGACCAGCTATACTAGGTATTACTACTCTAATAACATAGTCACACGAAAAATTATTTTTCTCTGATTTGGAGATCAGATTATGTCTACTACATGTTTTTTGGGTCCCTTAATCCTAATCCGCGATCCATTTAACCCCATCACGTCATGTTTTACCAATAACCCCATAACCCAACCTATCAACGATTTCTAGTCCTATTACACACAATGATCTGGTAAAGGGATCTTTGCATCCACAATAATCCCATAACCCTATACATTTAACCACAAACCCCCTAACCCCATAATCCTACTACCCCATATCTCCATAACTGATCCCTCCAATAGCCACGTTACTCAGTAGTTTGACTTGATCTATCATCGCGGGATGTATCATGACTCGATACTTTTTTGTGTGGGTGTGCAATCTATTTCTTGAATTATGAGAAATTACTAGGGAAATGTTTTTGAAACCTTTTTTTGTTTCTTTCCAAGTAAGTAATGTCAGAATTATAATTTGTTCCTCTACGATCAAAAAACATTCGTTCAATATTATAAACGATGTATTGACAAATGTATTTTTGTCTGGTCCAAAATTTGAACATTGTTTCTGTAAAGATCATGACAATGTGATGTATTTCTGAATAATTAAACTTTATCAGGGCTACATAATTTCATGAAGAAACGAAAATTATTTCATAGAATGTGATAATTCGTCGTATAAATGACATCTGTATTTTTGTAAGAACAAATGGAATTCTTGCATTCTGTTACAAATTGTCTCGAACTGAAGATGACACAAACTTTGGGGTGAAATTGAAATGTGACTGAAAAGTAGAATTTTCGCTATAGTTGACCCACACAAGTAGACTAGTACAGAAACCTTACAACACACCTATCAATACACACAAATGCACAAACACTAACACTGGCGCCTGCAAAGACCATCACACATGTAGAATGATCTCGTAGGAATAATAACTCGAAATAAGAATCACACACACAAATGGAACTTGTATTTTGGAAGTCGAAAAGATGTAAATCAAAAAGATACAGAGGAAAGTACTTTATCTGAAATTATCGTAATATTTACGAACACTTTTCTATTCTTATTTTAAAACACTATATATCTTGTGTCCTTCTATCTTGTGAACAGAAATGATTAACATTCAATAGTGCATATTTCTCGAGCCTTGCACTACAATATTTCCGTTGAAAATCTTGAATATGACACTTCTTTCATGTGTTTGCTAAATTTTATTTATAGTATACATCCAAAGGCGGATCCAAGGAAGGGGACTCGTGGGGCACGTCCCCCCTCCCCCAACAAAGATAGAAATATTAATAGTAAAACGAATATTTTTTTCACTTCGAAAAAATTCAGTATGCCTATCGAAGGTAACGTGAAAGTCTAAGTAAATCTATGTAAAATGACAGCTCTTCATAAGCCTTACTTTGCTTTTATAGATTTCCACTCCTATATAGGAACATGAGCATAAAGCTGCATTTCTCTGTTCGTAGCACTCTCGCTCTTCTAGCCACGTATCTAATGGAAAATTAGTTAGATAAAATTAACAGTAGAAATACAATCTAGAAAGGGGGGAATCATAAATAAAAGAAAAAAATAATTTGTAATTCGCATAATGGAACTTCATTAGTGAAATAAATTATCGATGAAAATGTTTTATTGCTCTTTTCTAAATTGTGTAATAATATTTTACGATTCATAAATGCACAAACAAATATTCATATGTAGAAGCACCTTTCTACATATACAACGAAACACGTACCTTAAATACGTATATGAAGAACTCCCTCGTGTATCTCACGCACAGAGAGATACACGTTGGTACCCCGAACCAAATAGCGCCATACTGTTTGCGCCGTTGTCATGACGACGTTTCAGCTACGTAAAATCCATGTACGGCGAGATACACCACAGAGTCTCTACATACGACGAAAAGAGACCCTATCGTACACATTAGAAGACTCCATGACGCATTCGGGCCGTGTGCACTACTAAGTGTACGTCATCTATTTTGTTAAGAAAATTCAAGAACATCAATAGACGAGCCTCGATCTAGTGTTACGTCGTCAACGTCGTCAGTTGTCAAAGTTTAGCTTATGGCAACAGCCCCAAGCTCAGGTCAGCACGACGCAAAAACTGGTCGAGTGAACATCGAGTCCGATTTAACTTCAAACCAGTTACTCAGCTCTGCGAACAATTCTAAGTTGAAACTCGGCTCTGTGAGATAGTTCTATCTTCAAGAAATCACCTTCGGCTTGTGACTGAATAATTTCCATCAGACAAACGTCGAAATATTCTATGTTCAGGAAATCACTTTCGACTGGTGACTGAATCATTTTCCAACTTCGAAGAACCACGAGGCTCTATCTCGTGGACTGCAGCGAAGTTAACTCTAACTTCGAAACGCCATCGCGAGGCGCCCTCACACGGTCAACGGTGGAACTAACTACACGATACGAGGACACGACGCGCCATCCTACGAGGCTACGCAGAAGTTTAACCAGCAGCGTCGCCACGCGCTGAGATATCGTGCTTCATCGGCTAACTAATTCGGGATTGACCACCAGCGACACCATCTCGTGACGAAGAAGAGAACTTCTTCAACGACCACCTGCTTACCCGCAGTCGTAAGTTAGACGGGATAAAAGGCGTCATTTACGGAGCTTCTTTCTAACGCCTGTAGTTGTCAACCTGATGTCATTTATTGTTTAACCACGTGTTCATATCAATCCTGCATAATAAATCTTGTCTGTTCAACCTGTGAGTGTTTATTTTGAAGAGGAAGAGTCTTATTGTAAAGCTACCTCAGCATTGAGATTTGTGAAGCAATAAAAAATCTTCCCCGACACATAAAGTCATATCGATACGAGGAGTATTTCATTAAAATCAAATATCTTAGGGTGTTTCCACGGGATTGTCTTTCTCTGTCCGTGCATTTGGTAAAACAATATATTCCTTATTTTCGATATCCCAAATTATATTTCAATATTACGATCTTCGTTCTCCTTTTTAATACCACTGAGTTTGTATAATTTCATCTGTATGATAGTTTTAGAGAGAACACCGAAATATACCGAACACCGAAAACAGAGTAAATTAGTTTATTGTCCCCCACGTAGTCATACGCAGTTTGTACTGCTTTATTGACTATAAATTTATTATTATAAATTTATTATTATCCACGATTTCATGAATTAACATTGAAATTGTATTGAGTACTGAAGTATTGTCTTTTCAGCGGGGACGCCCGAAGTAAAAATTCTGCTAAAAACACAAATTATTTTTAAAACGTAATTTTCAATTTTATTTATAAAAACTGTAATTCTAATTATTGCGTTTATTTATATATGGGAATTTCTTTAATGCAGATTCAAGAAGTTATTTTTTTTAATTTACTGTATACGGACCCTGACACCTTGACATTTTGGTATTTACGGGTTCCTCCCAAAATCGAATTTTGGATCCACATCTGTACATATTCATATATCTTTCCCATTTAGTGATATTTCGTGCAGTGTCTGTTTGCCAGGCACTTGTATTCCACGTGTCTAAGTGAACGCGACTCTCGTGTCGCGTGGCTGTTCTTGTAGCCATTTACACTTCAATTATTCGTCTCGATGCGGACCATGTGCTTGGATTTGTCTGCGGGAGGAATCTGCCATGAGCGCGGTGTTGTGGCTCAATGCTAACAAGGCGAGCCTAATGACTCATTCATTCTACAGAAACACTCCGACACAGAGATTAATATTTCTTATTGAACCCTTTGATAACTGACTGTACTTACATTAATCTGTATTTTTTTACTTTAATACGTATATGTTCATAATTTTAAACACGTATAGTTTTGCTGATTGGCTCTCAAGGGAACCTACAAACAATTCGGTTAAAACCTTTGCACGACAAAAATATGATTTATATGCTAATATGTTCGTCGTGGATCGCAGGAAGTGTATCTAATTACTCTTATGGGACTGAATATAGACGACCAAAATATAAAATTCATCGATTTTCAAAATGCATATTTAGTTAAATATTTTCAGGTGATAATGATATAAAATTACTTAATTGTACTACGCGGTTGATGCCTAAATTAGAATGAAGTTGATTTTTTTGTTAGATTAATAACTGAACTCGTGATTGATGTCGAAGAACGATAAATATGCCTTGTGATTGTCCAAAACAAGTTGAAATTTTTAATTTATTTATCTTTCTAGGTTATATAATGAACAAAAAGTAGTATAATTTTTCTGAGATTGTAGATTTTTTTGTAACCGTCTATGTGAAATAAAACAAGACGAAAAAACCAAATAAACACTTTTTAAGACCATTTCAGGGAAATTATGTCGTGGAGTTAAAATTATGGAAAAAATATCTATTGTATTTTTATTCACTACTAGCTGATTACTCGACTTTTTTAACTCGGAAAAAAAATCTATCTATATTGCAACATCAAAATAATTTTACTTACTAGTTTTTAAAAATATGTACAACATCTTAATTTTTTCAAATTTATAATAATAAAAATTGAATACAAAACTTGACTTTACAATATTGACCCTATTTCGAGGGAATCGCACTGGTCGAATTTTCTCTTTCGAGGCATGACGCGGCTGTATCATTTCATTAAAATTCTAGTAAAATCTAAACTATTCGTCGGAATTATACGATTTAAAGAGTTTTTTATGTTTCATAAATGCGCAAGACATGTAATCCATTAAATTGGATGATGATAGATTTTTTCTTTCTTAAATTACTCTTTAAATTGAAGTGTTTTAACACTACCATTTTATTAAGGTTTTATCAATAATTTAGGTTAATTTTTGAAGATAGATATGTGCTGTCCTGGACTTTTTTGTAGAACTCTTTGAGGCAAACAAAAATTAATATTTAAATATTAACGTTTTTTATCAACATTTATAGTAAAAACAGTTTTTATCTTTCTCATTACACATTTAAAAAATAAGAGTTAACCTATGTTCATATTGGACATCTGAACTATCTCCATGCCAAAAATCATTGCAATGGGTTTAGTAGTTTAGACGTAATCAGGTAGCAAAATGGTAGACACGCTTCTACGTCACACGTATTAGTATGGATTTTAGAACTCAGTTCCTGTAAAAGTACTTTTGTGTTATGGGATCGTAACCCATTGTGTTACGGGATATTATAATGGTGACATTTTGTAATGTTTACACTATCGGCAAATTACATCTTTTAGAAAATGAATAGAAACAGATCATCTTAAATAACTGTGCATCTATTTACAAGTTTTGAATGTTTTGTGATAGAGTTTCGAGAATAATTTAAATGTAAGGAAAAATTTAACCACTCATTTCGCGGTAAATTATTCCACTGTACCATGGAATCATTATTTTTATTTTATTCATATGAATGCATCAAAAGCAACTTCAGTGATGAACGCACGAAACGACAAAAGAAATCTTCACAATGATTCCCCCTTCATAACGTCTCCCCTATCGTATTCTCGCGTGCCCTTGGCGCAGTATGCAAACGATGTTTGGTGTGTCAACATAATTCCTTCGGACCCTCTCCTTCTTACGTAGCGCCGCCTCCTCGTCTTAATTTAATTATTGTCTGGAGTCGCCGCCAGATGTCGTGCAGCTCGCGACCTTCGTCGTCTAAGCCACAGATGCCGCCACCGCCGCCTCCAGAAATTAATTAACGATTTAATTTACTTTGTGATCCCATGCGGACGTGAAGGCCGGACTTGGCTCAAGGCGTGCGTTTCCGGACTCAAGAGTGGACGACGGACGGAGAGGTCGAAGGGCGGCATCAACGGCGTTGGAGATATGCAAAACAAGGTCTTAGTTTTAAATACATCGTGTAATTAGGTTTTGTAATTTGCTCTCGGTGAGGAAGGAAGTGCATAGAAGTGTCTGGGAGGAATGGAGAGGGTTCAAGGCATGCTTCCGGGGGTTCAGTGTTTAGAAGNAAAACACACACATTAATAGTTAGAATTTGATAATTAAGTTGGGTTGGACGGCGCTAAAGGGTTCGTTTTACGTATATAGCCTCATAAAGATTCACTTGTCTGGATTTTGGAAAAAAATTAATGAACATGTGACGTAGTTACTTCTTGGAGTGTACATGACAAGAGCGCGTCTACACACCATGTATTATTGATATTGAAAGTGAAATGAAATGGATTTAAATGTCCCGTAGATGGGATAAAAATGACCGTGAACACGATAATACCAAGATAATTCAAATTTGGTAAGTGAAGCAAATAAATATAAATTAATTGTGTAAAATAATGAAACGTTAATAAATACGATGATAATAAATATTAATTTTTGGTATAATAAGACCGTCAAATATTTAATAATTGTATTTGTAAATGAGCATTAAAGATAGCTACAGCATTCTAGTCTTAATATGTTATTAAGACTAGAATGCTGTACCTTACCTGGGAATTTTTAATACGTAATATACTCTTGAATATTTTTGTGAATAAGGTTTATCTAAGTATATCTCTTTTTTTTCTACTCCATGTTATACTAACCCTCTGAAATCAATCATTTCCTTTGGATTAATTTGATAAATACATTTATTTGAGAATAATTCAATAATATATTTATTTAAGAATATAAGGTTTGAACAAATTTTAAATAGGAAAAGACAACCGCGAATACTGAACGCAATCGTTCAATGAAACATTTTTATGTAAACTAAAACATTACAAACATATTTTTTGAACATTGTAATAAATGCGCCTATTGATGAGTATATAAGTGATAAATAAATAATCCAGAATTATTTTTTTCTAATATTAAGTTTCTATTTTCTTTGTATGTGTTTACGCTTATGTAAAATTTGTTCAGTGGACGTTTTTGTCTATCTCTAAATTGAGAATTATTTATTACTAAAATTTATTTAAGAATGTAAATAATTTTAAATTTAATCCTAACCTTCATAAATCGTCTATTATGATTGTTCTTGATTATGAGATCATTAATTTACTCTCCGGAAGCAAGCAAGGGACCATCTCATCAATTCCGATCAAGAGCCCTAAGACAGAGGCGGATTGAACATTTCAACATTCTTCTAACGATTAAAAAAACCCAACATTTGTGGAAGTCACTTAATTAGCTTGAGATTGTGTTAGAAATAATACCATTTTTGATAACTTCATTAATTTCGTTATTTGTTTTTCGTAAACTTCATTCAGCATTCCCCTTCGCTCGCTATGTAATCAGAAATCTTTTGAGTGCGCCTCTTCTTCCGACTTACAGATACCCAATTAATTCCCGCGCAACGCGAGCGTGAGGCGGGTTGCCTCATGTAGGAGTGTGTGGTCGCGCGCGCGTAATCGGAGCCGCGTTCAGAGTGAGTGGCGGCGGAGACGACCGACGCACGGCGTGTTGGACATAGCATCGAATGTCACGTCACAGGAAGGGGGTTGAGGTGGTGTTGGGCGAGATTTGGCTGGAGAAGGGAAGGGACGAAGGGGTTGCATGACGTCGCTTCAGGGAAGATCTGACAGCTGGCGGAGGAGCGGAGCAAATACCAGAAGTGGCACTTGCTGTAATTAGAGGATTCTAATGACTAGCGGGGGATAAACGTCGTGATTCCGGAAGGGAGGGAAGAAGGAAGGGAAGGAGGAAACGACATGGGTTGCGCTGATGAATAAAGAGTGAAGCAGAGGTAAGAGAGAGGTTACGGTTCCATGCTCCATGTTTGGAGAGTGGGGAAAAGTTCCAAGCATGTTGTTCCTCTGATTTCATTCGTAACTTATGGACCGCAGCTATTCTACCAACATATCCCAAATTACGCTACGTTTAACATGGTCAATTATTCTCAGAAATTCTTCTCCCTCTATTAGGAGTCATTAATATTTACTCTATATTATTTATGCACATTTTCACAATCATCTTTGACCAGAAATAGGCGTATTTAAAGTTCATTAAATATAAATTAGATATTTATTTGTTGGTATTCTACTCGTAGTTTCCGTCCACTATAGACCAAGAAAACGAGCACTATTGAGGTCCCACTCTAAATGCGTTTACTCACTAGACATTTGTAATATACACTTAGGGGGCTCACATCTAGATATGTTGACATCGCTGTATTCAAGTTATTATCAGTTGTGAGCTGTAAACTGACAACATCCAATGAGACTGAGGAATTGATGTGAGTAGTTTCAAGACTCTAACGAAAAAGACTTTGTTTCTCCGCAGACATCTAGAATGCTCTCCTTGAATAACCAAGGTAGTAACCTACCTTCATTAAAATGTTGAGGGACACGTCAAGAATTTACTCTTTCTCTAACTGAAATATATAGATGATTTGCTTTTTTTCCTCAGTCGGTCACCCATAATCATTTCTCGCTTTCCTTTTGATGTGCACCTCAGTGTCTCCTGATAAGATTTCCATGCAAAAGGAACGTGATACGAGAGCACTCTGGTGCCAGGCAAAGGCATCAGCCCTCCCTCAAAGCATTGGCCATGAGTGACATATGGTGTGGCAGCTGGTGAATTCACATTCTTCCTCTGGTGACCGTGGTTGAAAAAGATGAAAAAAAAAACGGATGGCACAAGTTGAGAATTCATGTTTTCCATTTTTCAATTCATTCTAAATCTTTCACATGCTCTCATTTACATTTACGTTCACCTTTACGATCATCTTTCCGTTCACTCCTAAGTAGATTGTTTCGATTCTGGAAACACTGAAAATGAGCGCGCTGTAGTGTGAAACAGTGGAGGTGTGATGGTTTAGCGACTGACAGCGACTCATTAGAGTGTTTTTACAGAAAGTACACAGTTTCTAGGGTATAAGTTACCTTGATGACGCTAACTGCGTAACGCACATGGAAAGATCTAGTGTAATCAATGCATTTTGCGTAGCGTACTTTCGACTCAAATCATACGAATAATATTTAAACCCAAACAAACTACTTCTAAGTAAGCATACACGCGGAAACTGTGCTGTGAGTACACCAGCACGTACTCATATGGCACGCATAACCAACAAATCTCTCGCATACACTCCCAGATATCACCATAACCTCAAATCCAGACCAGAATCCGGCATGACTTTTCTCACTAGCGTGCCACTAACAACATACGCAAAAAGGGGTGTTGTTACGTACTACGTGAGTTCTTTAGTGTTCCACTGACTTTTGAGCATGCGCAGAAGTAACTTACATGTGGATAACGTACGCGATAACTCGCAGGTACGCTACAAAACCTCCCAATTGTCGATTCGTGAAAGATACTCATGCTTTGACTGTCGCTTTGGACAAGACGCAAAGAGCATTTAGACTTGAAACGTACCGGAGATTTCGCGAGTAACTCCAAATAGGGGTCTGGGGTTAATATCCCAGCAAGAGTCGTTTGAAAAAATGAAGTAATGAACAAATGGACCAAAAATGTTATATTATTACGATCTCTTAAAAGTTTTTTTGGTAGTTTCGCAGCTGCTATGACTTTGTTTTACTGATAAAAAATTGAAGCATTGAGAAGGCGTGGAGAAGTGAACATAAAAATTTTTCTTCAGTCTTGTCCTTAATTTTTTATTCACTTATTTTTTTCTCTAAGTACAATATTTAAAAAAAGTGAGAGTTTGCAATACGAATTTAAAATGACGAAAATGATAGTTACTGTTTTATTACATACTGGATAAAGAAGATGAGGGAGTGATGATATACAATCTTAGTCAAAGATAGATTAATTATTAGTTTTCCGTGAAGAAAGATATTCTCCTCATCCTAAAATCTTTAAACTGTCTATTAGCAAGTGCAATATCTTTTCTGATGAGTCGAGAGGCTGTCGCATCCTTCGTTAAGGGTGCTCCTTCAACCGGACGTTGTTGGGGATAGAGTCTGCCGGAATAGGGGGTGGAATGAACTCGCTTCATAGAAGGTTAGCGGAGATGGAACACACTGGCCTCGAATGGAGTTGGCAACGCTAAAGAGCTCATGAGGTGTTGACCTACGAGGGTCATTAAAAGGATCTTGATACGTTTTACTTTCATATGTTTTCTTCGTGCTATGGTATTATTAATTTAATTATTTATAAAATTGCACAATAAATAATTGCTGGTTAAAGAGTATTTGAGTGTATATGTGATTACCTAGGGGATTATATACTACATAAACCAACTAGTTGCACTTAATTTACTCAAACAATTTTGGATTTACTACTGGATATATATTTAGATAATATTTATTGTATTAAACATATTTTATATTCGTGGTATTAATTAAAAATAAAATAAAAAGAATTGAAACGTTTGAAATTGCATCTCGTAGAATAAAATACCAAAACTGTATTCATCAAAGCATTTTTGGATATTTTTTTAAAGCACTGAAACAGATACCTTCTAAAAACACTCCGTCTTTGTGTAACAATATTTTGTATAGCACCATAATACCGGACTGTATTATTGAAAATATTTCTTCAGTTTATCTGTAATATTGACGAAGTTATTGAACGATATTAAATTACGATTACAGATTATGTTTTCCTTTGATAGCTTATGGCTGGCGTTCGTAAAGCGAAATGTGAAAAAATGTTATAATAATAATAATAATAACAATACTATAATAGGCTTAATTTTTATCTAATAATGTTATTTGCATATTATGAGAACTTTCGGAATATTCGTGAATATTTTAAGAACGAACGAGCAGCAAACCTAAATGAATTAGAGAATCTACATGAACAAAAAACGTTTTGTTCTTAATCCTTGTGTAATGAATTCTTATTCGTTTTATTTAAATCTATGGAGTAAGATTTTCTTGCTACATAGCTATATTTTAATTTTAATTTCATTTGTATCTGAATTATTTGTAATAAAGCGGATTTAAATTAAAACGGGCTTTGCTATTGCACCAGTCCGTTAAAACGAGGTTGTACTGTATTCCATGGTCAGAGACGGATATGTATAAGAAAAGAAGCTGTGGAGAAGGACCAAGGTAGTGTAAGGACAAGCATCGTACCTAAGGATGCAGCATCGAGGGAGAGATACTGGGGGTGCCACAAGGGAGGGTAGCAAGCACTGCGACCACCCAATCTCCATAGGCAATCAGCGCGGGTGACGTGCGCGCGCTCTGGAGGTAGGCGCGTCTAACTCGATTGCGTCGTCGATGTGACTGCCCCTCCTCTCCTATTGTGACTGATTGCATAGAAAAGCATCGCGAAATCCCTGTGCGGGGAGGTGGGATCTCCTTCCCATCCCCTGAATTTCAACTTTTTCCCTCAATTTCTCATACATTCATAATAAAATAGGAGTAATATAGGTTTGACTCTTCTTCAACTGGAGCCATTCATTGTTGATACTTCTTTCAGTGGAATTACGTTACCAATTTAGACGTTACCATATCGCATTGCGGACCAGAACTCGAGTTGTGCGCCTCATTCTCAAATTGGGCATAATCATACGACGTATCTTGTACAGATTTTCACACCCGAAATGTCTGGTAACGTCGACCGGGGGTTGAACCTGTTCCCTGGGACTTACGGGAAGCGTAAACAATTTAACCATTCATTATGGGCATTAGTATCCATTCCAGTACATATTCGTGTCGAAACACTACCTGTTGGTTGAATTGCAACAAGTTTTCCGATGCCCTAATTGAATTGAAATTTTCCCATCCCACAAGAAAAGTTAAAGTATCCAAATTTGGAAAACTGGACCTATCATCTCCAAATTTGGAGGGTGTGCATTTAAGGTCTAGGAAAGCCATCTAAGTGGACAAATGTTTAAAATTTCCCACAAAAATTAAATTTTCAAATTTAAAAATTGTTTTTTAATATAAACACAGTAACGTAAAGTAATTTAGACTTTCTTTCTTTTAGTAATATACTGCTGTATGTTACGTATACAAAATTACAAATTAGTAATTATTTTCTTATTTCAATCACGCTTTTAGAAAACCTAGAAAATACGGAATAAATGATCAGTGACGATTGAAAAACACAATCTAATACTAGTTCGCGTAAATAAAGAAATATTTCCCAATGAAAGTTTGTTAAATATTTAAAAAATCAATCTTTTCTAAAATGAGGCACTTATTCGACGGCGAAATCGATATATCACGAGATCAGAGATAATTAAATGCTGCGAAGGAATTTTCTGACTGTACCTCGTAATTTAGTTGAAAGCTGGTTATCTCAAGTATATCGAAAGTAAAGCTTGTTAAATGGGTATAATGAAAAACAAAAAATTGCGATGACTCATTGACGATTGCATTAGATTGCATTGCAAGACAACTATCCTTATTTTTCTCAGTTTCGTGACCAAGCACTATATCTCGTACGAGTTAAATATTTAAACCCTCTTTCTGGTTATTAACACGTTTCATGTTATTGAAAATATACTTTTCGTGAGCTACAAATACATTATCTGTTTATTGTTGTTCCTAAAGATATTGGTTGCAAGCTGTAACGGAACGTTGAATTTTAATAACATATTGACACGGCTTAATAACCCGAAAGAAGGTTTAAACATTAAACAAGATGTCTGTGAAAGGCTTCTCATACAACTTGAGATAGTCGATATGGAATTTTGAAAAAAGAAGATTTTTCAAGCCATCTTTTCTGAGGACGTAACAACTCTCCTTAACCAAGTAAGCAATGAATCGTGAAGTTGATTTTCTGCTTTTAATCCAACGACACAATGATTCTCCAATCATCAGGCTGTAATCCCATCTGCAGCATTATAAACGACGTTCCTTGTATCCTTTTAACATTTCGCTAATTAATATTTCAAGCTCTCATTTCAGAACGCATTGAACATTCCCCGGGGTCATAGGATTGTCAAAAGAAAAACCGCAATGACAGATAAACGTATTATAAAACATTTCGGATAACGAGGGGAGTCCTTTCCGACTCATCCATTGGCTTTGTTTGACAAATTCCTTTGATTTCAATGAAACATGTCCTTCAGTTTGAAAATTATAAATTCTTATACTGTTTCTGCGTAAATATGTTTATTATTACCTATTTAGTTCAATACGGAGCGAAAGTTATTTTAATTGGAGATGATAAGGAAGAGTGAACACAGATCAGATATTTATTATGTTCAAGCAGCGACGTTCAACATTCGTTTCTGTCGTGAACGGGTTCTTTCTAACAAGTCACAGGGAATCACACATTTGTCAACCATATTACTTCCCGCTGCAATAGTGTGACATAGGGGGAATAAGGTTTGCAAAATTTCTAATACTATGTTAGCACTATCGTGTGTAGAATTAAAATATCTGGAGTGTGCCCCACACAACTTTCCAATTACAATTCATATAAAAAACTCATGGCACTAAACACCTTATATAACACTAAAATTTTAAGAAAAAAATAAAAACACTTCAAAAGCGGAATAATACTATATTATAATTATTAAACAAGATGATATATTTCAACGATCAATCGATTTCAAAATATTTATCATCTCAATACATGGTAAACTCCTAAAAATTATGATAACATAATCAAGAATAGATTGAATGAATTATTTTCCTTATTATTCTCTTTGCAATAGCCATATTGACAGGTATAAAAAGGCGTATCCAAGAGCACATTCGCAAAGATTCGAAGAGATCACAAAAAAATTTTTCTTGAGTGATTATAATACTTTCCTTACTCTAGTTGGAAACTAAACTAATAACTCTTTTTTGGGAAATAAAGTTTCGTTGTATCTCGAAAATGGTGCGAAGTACAAGAATGCGGTTTTAGCAATCTGTATGCGGAATTAACGGACCAATCAAAATGTTTTAATGCATATTTTCAAAAATTTTAATTTCGAGAAGCCGGAAGTGGAGCGCAGTGTGTACATGAAGAAGATATGAGCAGAGTAGAAATAAGCATCTATTTCCAACGCATTCAAAGTAAAATCTCAGGTTTCATTTCGATGCATCAATTTGTTCTTAAGTTATCTGGGGAACAAAATTCTTAAGATACGTACACACACAAACGACATTGGACATCAGCGCCAAAATTTGAAAATATACTCTCCTGGATCCAATTCGCAAAGATCCGAAGAGATCGCAAATTTGTTTTTGGATCTTTTACAATACTCTGTGTAATTCGAAACTAAAATCTGAACTATCTGAAATCGGCGTCAATAGACAGAATACAATTTACTTATTGTGCTTTATACTAAAAAAAAACATACCTTGGCGACCATTTAAATGAATTAATTGGAGTCTTATGGAGGAAACGATTATTTTCAAACAGATGTCCAACTATACATAACGAAAATGATGGAAGTTTAATTTGACGTATAGTACATTTTCTATTGTTTTTTTATATCACTTGCATCTATTTGTAACCGGATATTTCAAAAAGATATTTTATTTTTTCCCACGTGTAATGCATGAACCACAAAATCTTTGCGTTTGATCGCCATGTTTTCACATGTTCTTCAAACGTATCAAGATATTTTGTAAATATTGTGTATACTGTACTATTAACTGAAATTAAATAATATTTTTTTGATCATTATAATTCATAATTTTTTGTTATAAAACAGTTACAATAAAAATACAGAAAACATTTATACTACTCAGTGATTTCACTAACCTGGAGCGCTAGTGCTACCTTAAAGTAACAATTATGTTTCTAAAAATATTTATTGTTAAATTAATTTTTATAAGCTGAGTAAACGACAGCAGTGGTCTAGTGGTGGCGTCTTCGCCTCCGCGATCCCGCTGAGCGGTAGAGCATGGGTTCAAACCCTGCTCGGTCGAACTATGTGAGGTTTTCATCTGGGGGTATCCCTCACCTACTCGACAAATGTCGGTTCGGAACCATAAGTTTCCCGGCAACCCAACATATCTCCTTCCAAATTTCCTTTTCTGAGTCAAACATTTAGGTGGAAGAGCAGGTCTCATGGCCTAACCTTCGCCAAAAGGAACAAAATAAATAAATAAGCGATTGATCGACTTCAAAAAATAAAACAATTAATTGATCAAATACAAAAATCAAATTAATAAGTAAATAGAATGAATTATTACTTTCTCTATTAAAAGGTAAAAAAGTATTTTTACTCCATTTCTATTCCTGAGTTTTAATTGTACGATAATTAAAATACTCTTATTCAATCCCAAAATAATATCTTATAACATAGTGAAATCATTATCAATATTATAGAAGCGTATCTATTGCAGGAATAATATTATGTGTTATTATTTATTGCTGTTGTAACTTTCTGTCTTCGAAGTGACCCGTAAATAATTGGTATAAATGCGTAGAGAAGAAGTAACATTGTATGTATTTAAAATATATTGTTAATAAAAGTTTCGTTACAACAAACTTTTTTCTTGAAGTTAAAACAAAAATAGTATTACTATGTTAAATATCCGCAACAATAATATTTAACCTTTGCGTGCGGTATTTCAGATGACGTGTATGTTTTTACTTTGATGGAAAAAATTTCGCCTATTGCGTCATACATTGCGTAAGTACCCTTTTATTCGCAACATTATTTTAATTTTTTTTCCATAGATGGTTCAGGCGAAATTTCTTTTGCGAATTTTTCTTGCGCAGGACAAGGATAGCCGAGGGATTCTTTACGAACGTATTAGAATTCAAATATTACTTGAATGGTTAAAAAATAGTGCAGTGTTAAAATATTGAGTGATGATTCTGTGGAACAGATAAGGAATGCCTAATTTTTAGAAATTAATTCAGAATCACGCGATAAAAACACATTTACTAGATGTTCCCTTTCAGTTATGCGATACAGCTATTACCTACCGCAAAAATGAAAGACGGCTGAAATATTTTTTAATCGTTCTAAAGACTGTTATAACTAGCTATGCCATCGGGTGCCAAAATACATTGCAGACGTGTTTCATAGTGATATATTCGATATGTTTGCAAGCGGGAAGCCAAACAGCTGGTAGGTTGTAAATTAACATACAGGCGTATAAAATAAATAGGGTTTGTTTAATAAAATATGATGCTCTTGAAAATTCGGAATATGGGGGGAAAGAAAATTAAAATTTTCAGTTCCGAAAACTTAAAACTACTTTATCATAATTTTAAAATTTCGCTTTTATTGTTGAATATTATAATTATTGTTTTTAACTATGCTTCGTTTAATTTATGTAACATCGAAATTGCTGAACAATATAATATTGAGTAATAGTGAGTTACACATCTTTAGGTTTCACTTAAAGGAAAAAAGGTCTTGCTATATTTTGTCAATTTTTTGAATGAATGTGCGATAAATTTCACAGGATCACTCGTAGTTTTAAAGATATTAAATTTTTATCCTTCTAGAAAAAAATTAAGAGTTTGAGAAAAAGAATTCTCTATTTTTATTAGTTAAAATATATTTTCTTCCCCTTCTCGTTTCGCATATAACTCACTCCAATCATCAAAACCTTTATTTTTGAATAAGAGAAGAGAGGAAGCTGGAGATGAATGATGGAATAATAAAAAGAAAGGAGCAGATGGAAGAGAAGAGAAAAGACACCTGTGGGTTTCCTCCAGTGGGCACAGCGCCAGCTCCTTGGAGAGTAGAAGCTGCACCAGGCGCCTCCGGAGCGGAGACAGATTTATTAAGAGGAGAAAATTGGAGCTTTCTTCAAAGTCGTGACCTCGCCGCCATTTCATGCAGCTCTCGGCTTTTACGACCCGCCGCTAGGGGCGCTGCGCCATCTACGTCGTCGACCAATTCCAACCGAATAACGGAGTCCGTGCACTTCATGAAATGAGGGAAGACAGCTAATTTTTGAAGTTTCCTCTCATATCCTTTTTGCATTCGTCTCGGTCGATGCTCTCAACAATTCTTATTCAGATCCCGCCCACAGTTAAAGAATAATTTTTTTGAACGAAGTGAGTAAACTCCACAAACAATTGGTCCAGATTCAGCTCCGAGAATTATTGTTTTTTATTTGTCAATTTCTATTGATGTTTTTAAAGGAATTCGACTTCAAACGTCATAAACGTTCTTACTTTAGAGAGCAGGCAATATTACTGACATGTATTGAAAGATAGATTCGTAATCTTTACACATTCTGCATATAATTCTTCCATGTACCCTACACGTGGAGAAGATGTGTGATAACCTGTTCTCCTTTCACAACTGCACACCATTTCCACTCAGACCTAAACTTCGGAAGACCTGAGACGCATCCCCACGCAGGAGATAGATCAATCCTAGTGAATGTGGGTGTCTAAGTACTGGTTAACTCGGGCCGACGTGTTAAGGTTCGCTATGCATATATTTCTTCCGTGTATGCGGGTGGTGTAGTGGTTAACACATTTGCGATCAATGCAAGGGTCTTGGGTTTGATTCCCGACTCGTTGCCATTTTCATGTGACCGAAAGTTATTTTACAAATTCTGTCCAGAAAAAGTTATTTCAGCATTATGATTATATTATCTTTAAATCAACATTTTGACAAGAAATAAACAATATACCTTGATAACTAATTTGTTTGGCGATTATATGATCATTTCTCTTGTCTGTTGGACAACAACCCAAATATTCCTACTGAAGTGTTCTAACATAATAAGATATAGGATTATGTCAAAATAGAATAAGCAATATAATGGAGACAAGTAATGACGATAATAAATAATCTTATTGTTTATTTATTGACTTTAAAAAGGTGAAGGAAGGTGGAAAAGAATGAAGAATATTTCTTCGCACGAGTGAAGAAAATCTCTGACCTACACAGCAAATAAAATTTTAAGAAAATTATTAGTGGAATAAGTCCTTTTAAATATTTAGTGGAACTAAGTCCTTTTAGAAATACAAAAAAATAGAAAAGTCTTAGGATCACTATTTGAATGAAATTTCAAAATACCAACCACTCCAAAAATGCGTGAGATGTTTAGTTTTCGTGATTTTTTTCACATTTCACGATCAAAATAAGAGAAAAAAAATACTCTTTAATGTCATTTAAGTCTTAATTCATACCTCAATGGGATAGAGATTCAAGGGGTGATCTGAAAAAATAATGAAAATCGACCAGTATGTATCCAAAGCACAATTTTTTTTGTGGCCGAAGAGATGAACAGTGAGACAACCGAGGCTTTAAGAATACATTCTGTTCCGTATAAGACATCCCGGCAACTATCTGAGTGTAGTGGAGTCGAGTCATTAGGCAAATAAGCGACGGTTTTGTCCGTAACTGCATACGCTAATAAATCTTATCGGAATGTTAAAGAGTAAAATTACGAGTAAAAACTCCCGGCAACAACGGAGTTTTTCAATTAGTATTAGAATATTGGAGAAGAGCTTTTGGAGAAATAGTATATAATGAGCAATGCATGTTGATGTTTTCTCTTGCTTAATGCATGTCATATTCCCCAATTCACGCAGTTGGAAGAGACCATCAAAACAGTTTCGTTACTGCGCCGTTTCCGTCCTGGAAGCTCCAACTCTTGTTCCGCAACAGCAGCGGTGCTGGTGGTGGTGCATCTTGGGAGCAAATCCTCTAGCAGCGTCCTTTCATTAAGTCCAACATGCAAATAAAGCTGAAGTGCTCTACTGCTTCCGCCCCCGCCCCTACCGCTGCCGCCGTCGAATTAAGAGAAGGGCATGACGTCACGTGTCGTCACCCACTCTCTGGCCAATAGAAGCACGTCTTTGCTTTCACGCTTTGTTATGCACGCATCCAAGTCTTAGGATCATTTTCGTAGCGATGATGGAGCTTCGTGAAATTGAATTTCGTATTTATTGTTTTCTACAGCTGTATTGCAGAAGAACGTTTCAACCTCTCATTATTCGTCTCGTCATATTTGATTAATGCCTTGATCTCATAGACTCGGCAAAAATCGAATGACTCATGAATGTTCTTACTTGTGTCAACTGCCAGGTAAAAATTTCGACGTACCTGAAATCGAACCCGGGACCTCGTAGTCTGACCGCCGATGTGCAGAGCAGGAGGTTCTGAGTTCGATTCCGGGTCCGTCGCTAATTTTACCTGGCAGTTGACGAAGCAAACACTCTCCCTCGAGCACATACTCGGTAGCTGTGATTTATAATTTCTTACGTGTGGTTTGTCTATTTTCTATCTCGAGTGTGTCGTGGTGAACTTGCATAGAGCCACGAGCCTTTGATGTCGGAGAATTTACCTACATTTCCCGGGGAAGGGGGCAAGACTTCCCAAGTCGACAGCTTAGACAAGTCTTAACTATCTCGCGGCACGAGGTACGACAAACATCAGACTAGGCTCGCAAAGTCAAATACCGTGTGAACAAGGATTCAGCAAACCCTTGATGAACAAATAATATTGAATTTGTTGTAAAAACCTTGAATGTAAAGAACAGTCACTTTCTTTGCTTTCATGTGTTCCTAAATAATTTCGTAAAAAATCAGTGTATATTACACAAAAAAAACAAACAATGATAGCTGAAAAAATTAGTTTTTTTTGTTACTGCGTCTAATTTTGTTCTATTCTCAAATTCATGGAACTTCACAGAAAACTATGCAAAATGGCCACCTAACACGAATCCCTAACTCCTAAGAATTTGAGTAATATCCGAATAAATATTAATAGTAGTCCCAAAACCGACTATTTAGTTTAAAAAATATAAGTTAATAACCCAACAAACTAAGACACAAGGTAGTATTTGTTCCACACACTCAATGTAGAAGGAGCAGAATAACGCTATTAAAGCTAATGAATTGAATTGATTAAGTGAATTGATAAAATAAAATAAAAATCCGAATGTACTGCCATTGCGAGGTACATTAATCATTACATAATGGATGATTGCAAAGTGGATGCGTTTCCTACTGTGTGTACTAGCCCTACTCTAACATCAAGCCAGTTAGACTGGCAGTAAATAAATAAAAAAAATTATAATTTATTGAGGAGAGGGCAGTTACAAAATTCTCATGAACACGTCGAGTACGTTAAACTAATTTACTGTAACTACTTTACAATTAAATAACAAACATGGTATGTTCCTGTTTATGCTTTTTTTCGTTGAGTCAAATTACTGGACTTAAAATATATGTCTGTGTAATTCTGCTTACCTGACAAACAAACAAATCGGCGGTTTTGAATTATCTCTTTTTTTGATGCCCCACCTGTGCCTTCTTCGATCTGTTGTACCTCATGGACTAAAAAATAATAAAAGATATTTATTCACCAAATGATGCTGGGGGTAAAAAAAACAAAGATTATTTTTTCTGGGTTTTATTTTGATTTGTGTCAGTTCTATCGCGCGATGGTTGTACGACTAAGGTATGGAATTATCACATCAGTTTTCTTCTGAGTATCATTCCTATGAATCAATGAACGAAATAAAATCAGCAGGTGTTCCTAGTATTTATCTCAAGCGACTATATTGCACGCGACTCGCGAGGGGTCATTGACCTCCATCCCTTGCTCATTCACTTGAAGGCGCATCGCGTAAATTGGACGCTTGTGGTAGGTCTGGCGATGACAGTTGGCTGCCATGCGATTACAGGCAACTGATGGCTCTACATGGATACGACGCGAGCGATGATTATTCTTTATGTTGTTTCTCATGAAGCGGTCATTTCGCGGAATTATTACGGAAATACCAGCACAAAACCGACTGAAGATGACATCATAAAATTGTGAGCCACATTTCGTTTTACAGAAATGAAGTCAAATATTTTTCAACTGACATAATCTTTGTTTAGATATTTCAACTCAGCATTTCATTTGTACACGGTTACATGTCTACAATAATCAAGTGTTTACGTTACGAAAATCAAATCGGATAATTTATTAAATTTAACTCGATCAGAATAAGCGGGCAATACGATCAGAGGTGGTTAGGGAACAGTCAATCCAATGAAGCGATCGAGAGGTAATCGTATGACTGTTTTACTAAGTTTAAAATGTCTCCTCGCACACTTATTCTCATTTTAGGATCTCAAAACAAATTTTTACAACACATTTTTGAGATGTGACGTCACTCGTCGAAATGAAACATAACAAAAGTGTGAGCTATATATTTGGTGTTTTAGATATGGTGGCCATTTCACTGTCGTTGCACATGACTTTTCTTACAATTGGTAGCGCTTACTAAACCAATAATTCATGATATGTGCGTATTCGAAATGATTGATCCTAAATAATAATCCATATTGTGACCGAAATGTCCCCGGTTCTAGCCTTGTGCACAGCAGGTAAATGTTGAGTGCCAGGAAAATGAAGATTTCACCATTCACATGAATAAATATGACACAAAATAAACATAACAACAATATATTAACAATAAAAAAATTCACATATCTTTTTTATACTAGTTTCTCTGAGAAACCCCGCTGCCACAGGGCATCGCCACAGGTCCCACACTCACTCAAGGAACCCGAACAACACAGCATATGTTGGAGAATCTTGGTTTCACTTTGGAATTACTAGGAAAACTTCACGTGCCAGTAGCGACAAGTTCTGTTTACGACAAATAACGTCTCCTTCTTTTGAACAGAGGAAACAATTCAAAGCGAAAACAATGATGATTGATCACATCACCAAACAGTTGCTTCTCAAACAGTGGTTTTGGAAACAATTTATTAAAAGCCATTATTCCTGGTACCACACATATTGAACTAAATACGCGAACTACTATCCCTTTCGTTGTGGCTTCATAATCCTTCCGCGCATCAACACGTCACAGCGAATGGCGCGCACTCTTGCGCAACCATCAACTATGAAAGTAATAAACTTACTTAGCAGAGCAACAAGCTCTTCTCTAATCTAAAAAAATCACTATTGATAACATATATTGTGTTAATCAAATAACTCTAATTTGACCCAGTGCTTGACAGCAAAGGTTCATTGATAGTTACACTGAGAAAACTCTTAAGAGTTATTTTCACTCTGCCATAGCGGTGCTTTGTCATCAGAAATTTATTTCTTAAAATTCTCCCCTCGATAGTGGGAGAAGCTCTATACGTGAGCATCTTGATAGGACCCTATGTGATAGGGAACTAAGCTCTGCGTACATCTGTCAGATTAAATTAAACGAAATGTTCAAACACATAATGAGAGGGACTGTAATGTACGTTTCAAAGTGTTAACTGGCATAGTTTTATTAAAAAACCCTAATTGGGCAGTATCTATACAATTTTTACAGCATTCGCAACTGTGTAACCGTCAAAATAAATCTTTAATACACAAAGTTTAGATTAATAAAATAATCCATCATCTCTAATGAAAACTTTTTTTTGAATTATTGAATTTTTTCAGAAATGTATTCGAGCATTTTATAATACTTTCTCTTCTGCACTTGTATTGGAAGCGCATTGGTAATGTTTTCTTTTCAAGATATTTTAAAAAACGTCCAACGTCTCCCTTCGTCGTTAGAAGTTAAAGTTTGCTTCGACGGAACGTTTTAAATAGAATGAATAAGTTAATTCAAAAATCGAGAAGTTTTAAAACGATCTCTAACCTAAACTATCGAATTTCCATTTTTTTACTTTCTTCGTCGTCGCGGTGCACATGGGGTTTTCCGCGTGTACGCTTTCAGCCTTTACAACCCACTTCATCGCCTGCTCCATTCCATCACAAATATCGACCTCTGAGTACCTCTGAGGGTTTTTATTCATACTTTTCATACGAAGAGCGCTTCGTTCGTTTTTTAAAGGCGCAAAGTGGCACGTTGTGCGGCTGAAAGCAGCTAACCCCCCCTCCCCCTCCCTCTTCACCCGCCACCACGAACCCATCCCCCAACCACCCTCTCCATCGGGGAATCGACGCCTCGGGTTACGCTTTCACTGTCAGTTCCTTCCTTCCACCCCCTCTTCGGACTTTTTCTTGTTTTCAACGCCATCTCCATTACCAGAGGCCTTTGATACTCCTTGGAAATCATGCAGGAGGAATTCGCACACTACCTTCGATATCGAGATCGGAATCGCCGTGGATTAAGCATTGACGTAACTTGCACCTTCACACAATACATGAGAGGCGCATGTTTACTTACATGGAGATTTGCCAGTAACCGGATTTGTCACAGTGCGACTTTCATGTGTTCTTCATTGCACCGACTATCAACAAAACCACTGCGAAACAATTTGCTTTCCTTGAACATTTCGATATCTCTAACTTTAAACTCAACCCGAGAACAAAAATCATCTCACTCTCTGTGCATTTAAATGTTAGAGCGTTTTAAATTTATTTATTCACAATAAAGCGTAGTACTTTAAAGTAATATTTTAGACTCTGAAAAGTCTAAAGTAAAATATATATCAAAGTTAGTTGTAGTGATTAGTTGTAAGGGAATACTTATTTAAATGAATACCTTTACCTTCGTGGTGACATAGTGGTTGTGTCTTCGTTTCGTCGCGTGCTGTTTCGACCCCCGAAACGGATGCCGTCGCCTTAATACTTGATAAAATATAGTTAGAATAAATCAAAAATATTCTTGCGCATGTATTATTTTTATCTAGGAGATAAGAAAACGTTACATGATTAAATTCTGTTATTGAAATTGCAGTCCATCATTTTCAAGGTAGCATAGTAAATCAGTCATGTTAGAAAACGATTGTTGCTTATTATCCTGTAATTAACGGAATGATCGAGCGAAGAAGTTGCAGAGACATGACCGCGGCATGTTGACACGTTAGAAAGAAATACTTCAAATATCTCTCGATTCCCATACAGCCATCACGAACATAAATACCCCGACAAAAATAAATTCTAGTTATTCATGAACAAATGTAGCCATCAACACTGGAATATTTACACGGCGATATTCCCATCCGCCAGCGAAGTAGTGCCGCAAGGAAGCGATAAACTCGTAGCGTAAGAGGTGAAAAGTCCCATCGATGGAGCTTCGAGGGGAGAAATGGCGATGGCATGTCAAAAGGACGCAGCTGACACAGGGGTTGGGGGTGGGATGTGTGAAGGCGGAGAACACAGGGAGAACTCCCAAGGGAAGCGGAGATGGGAAGCGCTTCCGGTGTTTGCAGCAGGAAAAGCGAAGAGGACGTGGGATTATCAGGGAAGGCGATAAGCGGCGACGAGGCGAGGCGGGGAAACGCAGACGAAAGAGGGATGAGCGTGTAGCGCAAGATAGCATTGCGTTGCCGCTGAATGACGGAGAAACCGCTTCACGTAACACGAGATAAGACGCGGATAATATATTGACAAATTTCTCGGAAAAAATATGGACTTCGCGACGAAACAATACAACCGAAATAAGCAGGACTGCATTCACATTTACCAAGTTTTACCCAAAGTCATTGACATTTATCAAAATTCATTAATACTGTTATTATTATTATTATTATTATTATTATTATTATTATTATTATTTATCTTCAATTTTATTAATTATAACTAATTAGCATAACGTTCAGAAAAATTTAATAAAATATAACCGAACGTATTTAGTAAATAACTGACCCATTGTAACAACTAATATGATTTTTTAAAAATATTCTATAGATATTACAAATAGTTAACTATTCATCTTCTTTAAGCGTTTCTATAAAAACGTGATTGTGTTTTAAGGTCATTCGCAATTGATGGAATGAAACCTTTTGTTTATTTCTAAGAGTAAATTAGTTTACTAAAGTAGTGACATTCTGCTTTTCACAGTAAACTATTTATTTTTGCACGATGACCACTAGGAACAAAGGTCGAGAGCGTGAACTTTCCAGTGCTCCCATGAACTTTTGCTACTTTTGTACAATTATCCTCTCTAAAATCTTCTGTGATATCTAGTGAAAATACGTTGGAGGTTTGATAGTAAAACTTCATTAGTATAGTTTTTTACCGATTTACTGACGTAGAAAGTGCTTGTTTATTTTAACAAGTTTTTGATAAATAAGAAATTTTTTATCGAGGGATATAGTCTTCTTGAGATCCACATTCTTAATTTTTCCTAATGCTTTGCAATTATTTAAACGGCCCGGGACAAAACATAGACCTGACCAATATAACTGCCCCATAGGTTTAAGAGGTAACTTAGAACTAGTACAATATACTCACACTTAGAAGAATTACATAATTACTCGGAGTGCAGAATTCTGAATAAAGAAGTATCTTTTACATCACACGGAATTCACGAAACAATACAGAGTTAGAAAAAATGTACATTCCTGTGTTATCATGTTACTTATTCTCATCTACTTGTTTATAAATATGCGTGGAGTATTCATAATAATTCCAAATGTTATATTATCTTAGCCTTTACGAGTGACTTTGAATAATTACTACATTATGCACTTCTTTCCACGAACGTTTCTTTTGAAACTTTTTTTGATTTGTGCGACGCCAAAACTGCTTAACGTATAGAAACGAAACTTCCAACTTCGTATTTTGTGTAATGGGAACAGGATATAAATGTAGCTTCATTTTGATATATCTGAGTTGGAAGTAAAATATCCAAGTCTCAGTTACTGCTTTATTAAACGTATGCAACATATAGACACTAAAACGCTTGTTTGGGAGGTGTTAAAATATTGAGTTACGTTTTTCTACGTGTAATTTGAAGAACAAAATTTATTTTAAATTTTTTTTGACTTATCTCAAACCATTCACTCATATTTTTAATAAGTAAAGAAATGTGTTTTATTAGAGTTTAGTAATTATGGTTAAGACTCGAGTAACGCTGTCTGGGAGACATTTTGATTCCGAACACGTTTTTGTTAGTGACATATATACTTGACATGTCATTAGCACTTAAATTATTTCCATAATCATGTATATAAAATAAACAGGTTTCACTAACTAAGAGAAGATTGATTTGGATGCTAACCAAACACAAAAGTATTTTCAGAAAAATAGTTTTTTTCTTTTTGATTCCGATTTTGATCATAATTCCACGGAAAGTGGAATCAGTGAAAATCGGAATAAAATCTAATCAATTCTTCAGAAAATAGTGCATTGACAGACAGAAGCAGAGGACTTGTTTTATAATATGACTTAATTTAACATTAAATAGAATGAAATTAAGATTTTGCACGATAGCTTGAAAGTTTTCTTCTATTTATTAAGATTATTTTGTTGACCAGAATAATATGGCACTTATACATTCCCCCCTTCTACTAGCTGAAGGCAAGTTTCAATGTTTTCATATTTAGCATTAACAATGAAAATAGGACATCGAACTATCATGAATAGTATATGATAATATACAATAAAAAATTAAGTTCACCACGTTTAAATGCCTTAGAATACTGTTCATAACTTAGCTGATGCGTCAGAGCTGTCATTTTCAGGACTGAAGTAGTCAAGTAACATCTTTTTGAAATAAGTGAATCAAGTAGTTTCTGTTCTTGATGCAATTTTTGAATGCTGTTATCTCGGACAGTATAAGGTGAAAGATGAAGCAATAGAAACTCTTCGCCATATCTTTTAATCCTCTGAAGTACGATATCGCATTTGTGTGGTTTCCTGCGTCCAGTTACGCAGAAGAGAAACGCAAATTTTCTGAGACATTTGGGTATTAATGTATGCGGTGATATTGATTGGTACACACCGGTGGATTGACTGACAGATTTTTATTAACAAATTTTTCCGTTTGTGGGGTCTCCAAATCTTGCGATCTTAATTAGAATTTACCATGTTGTATAAACATTTCATAAATATTATTACCTTCTTTACAACATCCACGTATTAAAAGAACTTGACCACTGGTTTGAATGTTCTTCAACACCTCAAATTTATTTGACGATTGGGAAAAAAAATGTGGATTAGCAGTAGAATGAAACTTTTTAAATTTATAAACACGATCTTCCTTGTGTATTTCATGCTCGAGCTATGGACTCGCGGAATTCAAAGCCTCCTGCTGTGCAACTCCATCGCATCCAGCGTGGCGCCCTCTACAGTGTTAAAATCAACACTCCTCCCCATCCCCGGCTCCCTGAGGGGATGTAGCATGGCAATGGTGTTAATCCACCCTTGCCTTTGTCGGGTCGTGGGCCTGAACCTCCAAGATAATGAAAATCCAAACAAAATCCCTGAGTAGGCAGGGCACCCGACTCGCCAGCTTCCGTGGCACGAGTGACTTTTCGTTACAAAAGCTTCCACTGCAGGATTGCCACCTGCGAAAAAAAAACATGAAAAAACTACCATTATTTTGTTTTGTGTTCAAATTATCTCGTTTTATTGTATTTATCATGTTAAGATAGAATGGTTGCTTCAGATGCTAGTAAAATGATTGACCATATATCATCTTACTCAAATTTTGTTGAAAATATTTTAAGTATTATTATATTATGTAAAAATAATTCTTACTTTTTTACAATGTGAAATTCTAGTTTCCATATTACAAATAAATTTTTTGTGTATAACATGCGCTTTATGAAAACTTTCTTACGCCACGAAATTGGTAGCAAAGGTTAATATACTTCATTATTTTCTTATTACACACTAAAATTGGTATACTTTTGCATCATCAGATTCTCAATTTTGCTTAAAAATTTCATTATGATATCCTGAAATATTTGATCCGGCGAAAGGTTTACCATATAAGTACATGGAACCTTCAATTCTTATTGTTTAAAAGTGGTACGGTAAAGACTAGAATTTTATTAAACATATTTGATGGCAAAAGTTTTTTCTTTCCTTAAAAAATATCCCATAGACGAAGTCACCCCAACAACCATTCTACCTTAAACAGTAGAAAAAATATCAGCCATCAGTCATCAAATGAATGTTAGAATGAAAGAGTGCGGTAATCAGACGAATAAAACGGAAATAAAATACACAGACCATTGGTATTAACAGAACAGATATTGTAAGGGCATTTCCTGTCTGAAATGATATTAGAATACTAATTCAAACAATTTGTAAATTCCTTGTGTGTCTTTTCCAATTATTAAACAACTAGCGTAACCTGGCGTTGCCTGGGATTTCTCTTGGACTTATCTTCTTTTACTTAGGAAAAAATTAAATCTATATATACAGAAAGATCAAAATACTTTTACCTAATTTTTTAAAAAAATACGTACCGCATCCTAATTTTTCAAATTCATAATAATTCAAATTTAATACAAAACTTGACTGTAAACACTATCCAATCTCGCGGGATCCCCACCGGTCAAATTTTCGCTTCCGAGGCATGACGCGGTTGCACCACTTCATTAAAATTATTGTAAAATTAAACTATTTGCCGAAATTTTATGATTTTTAAACGTATTTTAATCTAGAAATCTCTTAAATTGCGGTGAACCTAACCGCCAGGTTTTTATGTTATGTTGAATGAAATGGGAGGCGGGATTCGAAGTCGGGACCTTGAGATTAGCGCGCTCATGTGGTTTCCAACTGCGCCATCCCGTTCTCCTCCTGGCCCCGGCCCCATCTTCCATTTTCATTCAACATAACATAATTAATGTGTTACCTGACGGTGAGGTTCACAGCAATTTAAGAGATTTCTATGTGTTTGTGAACCAGAATTGGAAAATACGACCCAAAACAAAGTACTTCCTAAGGGAGTCGCCTCATATGAGGAGTGTATTCTCTACGAGACCACCTCAGAGGTCTTTAGGTCTCGCAAGTTGAATGAAAATGGAAGACAGGGTGGCAAACGGGATGGTGTAGTTGGAAAGCGCATGAGCGCGCTAAGCTCAAGGTTCCGAGTTCGAATCTCGGTCCCGTCTCACATTTTCATTCAACATAACATAATTAATAAGTATTTTTATCTGTTAAATGTACAAAATAATCAATTCATTAAATTTGATGGTGATTGATTTTTCGCTCTTAAATTACTCTCTTACACTGAAGTATTAACGATCTATCTATAAATTAAGTAATTTTTGTGGATAGACATGTGCTGTCGCGAACTTTTTTGTATAAATCTGTACGGCAAACAACATGGTCATTCAGAGTTGTCACGTTTCTCTAATTGTTTAGTCAGTGTAAACGAATGTAACTCTCTTTTTTCTCTCCAAATTTCGACATTTATTGTGAAGAGCTATTTCTATCTTTATTGCAACGATAACAACTAGGTGAGAATTGCGACGGACCGGGACTCGGTACCTCCTGCTCTGGCCTCAGGCGTGCTATCCAAAATAAATCTACATTTTAAAAATACAAGTTAGTTTCTATGTCCAGGATGAACATAATCTATCTCCTTGCTAGATTTCATCGCGATCGATTCAGTGATCAAGTAGTAAACAGACAGACACACACATTTTCGCGTTACGCACTTATATATTAGTACGAAGAACCAAATTTAACATTACCTTTAGCAGAAATATAGATGCAAATACTTAAATTTCGTTTTAAATTGTAGTTAAATAATATTAATGTTATCTATTTGTTTCGAAGAATGAAAATTGATAACACTATTAAAAATCTTATATGTGTGGCTTATTACCATATTGTCCAGTAATTTGACATGTTACTTGGAAGTGTGACAAAAACTTTGGGTAACGTATAAAGGAAGTGAAGCAAATCAATTGAGGTCTATGAAAGTTTTGTGCTTTAAATAAACTATCGATCAAAAAATGTAGCAAGAAGGAAAACGGAATATGCGTTAACGTTGGATAATGTTGCTATGCAACATGTGAGTTATGTTATTCAAATGTA
>NNCF01125898.1:1329448-1350019 GCA_002313205.1 Laupala kohalensis | reverse complement strand
CTTTTCCCCCCAGGGGTCTTACATCTAGTAAGTACGTGTTTGGCAAAAAGAGTCTGGCAAAGTTTCCAGTTACTTTTGCTAGGTTCCGTCCTTTCTCTTTTCTGACCTTTCTTGGTCACCTCCTGTTCTTTTCGATCCCGACGCTATTAGGGCCAGGGTATCTTTCATTTTCCTTATTTTTTTTGTCCCCCGATTATTCTTTGTCCCTCCTCATTTTTTTGTCCCCCTCTTATTTGATGTTTTGATATTTGGTTTTAAGATATGTTTTGGTGTGTTGTAAATCAGGAGGGTTTTTAGTGGGTATGATTGAGTCATTCGGCGAGTCCCACACANGAGAAATTATTACGATTTTTGTCTCTTTATTTAGACAAAGAGCATTTTTGACTGCCGTGTCTTCAACATAGTCATCCCCCAGGGGACTTACATCTAGTAAGTACGTGTTTGGCAAACACTGGGCCCCGAGCTGAGACTGCCATTACTTCCACTTATTTGTGCAACAATCCTTCCTTTCTCTTTTCTGACCTTCCTTGGTCACCTCTTGTGCTTTTCGATCCCGACGCTATTAAGGCTAGGGTATCTTTCATTTTCCTCATTTCTTTTTTATCCCTCTCATTTTTTGTCCTACCCCTCATTTTTTGTCCCTTCTTATTCTTTGACCCCTCTCATGTTATGTCTCTCCCTCATTTTTTGTGCCCCCCTCATTTGTGTGTCCTCAATGTTTTGATATTTGGTTTTGAGATATTCTTTGGTATGTTGTAAATCAGGAGGGTTTTTAGTGGGTATGATTGAGTCATTCGGCGAGTCCCACACACGGGGAGAGTCATGTTGGCTCTCCCTAGTGCGTAACTGCATTTTCCCTACCTGTACAAGTTATTAGGACTCCAATGACCTTTGATGTCGACATGAGCCGAAAAGCACCCCACCCCAAAAAACAACAACTAGTCATTACACAGCACAGTAATTATTACGCTATGAATAAGAATTAGTTCTGATTCAATCACCATGATCGTACATGGTGGATATGTTGAATCGTGAATATCAAAAGTAGTCGCCTCGTAGGCATCCCTCAGGAAGGAAAATGAAAGCTCAGTTTGCCTTATCTCTTTTGCATGGCCCGTATTGCATTTGCAAACGAGAGAGTTAAACCGGCTTTGCAGTATTTTCGTTTCACTGAGATGATACAGGACTTTGAGCACACTGCATGTTACTGTTTCAAATTAGTATTTTTGTCGTTGATAAAGTTTAAGTATTAAAGGATAATGGCGAGGACGCAAAAATATGATTTTTGTTTAGATGAAGCCTTTAAATTATTTCGAATGCAATTTATGTAATTGGCCATTTTTTAGAATGAATTCTTTGACTCAATTTCAGTCAGTATTTGCCTGAAACACACTAAGAAATCTGTAGATAAGAATCAAACTTGAGAATAGAATTTGGTTTGATTTGAAAAGACTACTTATTCCGACATATGTTTCGAGTACAGCACTTCCAAGACCCAAAATGATGAAAAACTATTATTTTAAATACAATAAGTTTACAGTGCTGAAACATACGAGTATTTTCTTACGTCACACCATTTCCAAACTAAACACGGAATACAATGTGTATGCTGCTAAATACATCATTCTAAATACATCAAGAATGCACAAATATGGGAAAAGTGTTTTAGATACATACTTTCATTCCTATTATGCATCTCACCGTCTCCTAGTCTAAACAACAGTGAATACCAGGGTTCCTTTTTCATCTCTGTATCGTTGCGTTGTATTTTCTCTCTCTCTTATTATTACATGTCGTTTCTTTTATCATCATTCTCGTAAACTGGAATATTTTGATTTTTCACTTGCTTTAGTGCGGTGTCTATTAAGGGCTCTAATGACCTAGATATTGGCGGGACCAAAAACCCCAATAATGATAATAATAATATTAATAATTACAGTCTATCGCCGTCGCTCAGAGTGACATTGCTCGTCCTTAATCCCGAGGCTACACGCTGTACATCTCTAACTGCCATTCACAATATATTGCATCGTCTGCGACCCGGTGACTCGGTCCCAGGTTCGAGTCCCGGTCCGTCACAATTTTCACGTGGCTGTAGTCGATGCATAGTTCCCTCCCCGAGTACGTATTCGGAATTTTACTACAATTAACGTCCATAAAATTGACCACCTGACGACGGCTTAAATCCAAGNTAACTGCCATTCACAATATATTGAAATCGTCTGCGACCCGGTGACTCGGTCCCAGGTTCGAGTCCCGGTCCGTCACAATTTTCACGTGGCTGTAGTCGATGCATAGTTTCGGCTTAAATCCAAGCCGAAAAGTTGTGAAGTCTTCACTTATTATTTATTTACCCGCGCATAAATATTATTTATTTAATTAGGTATTCGGAAGTACAGAGTTCAAAAAAATATCTTGTTTGCAAATTCTTGAAATATTCATCATACACATTAATACGCAAATTTTCCCTAGATTTTTTGTTCCTTTTCTGGGCACTGGTCGGGGAAAATCACACAAGTTTTTTATGTTAGAGCATTAAAATATTTGTTTGTGGTTTCCTATTATTTCATCTTTCCCCTTTTCTTTTCCGAAATAACATTTTAATATTACATTAAGAAAAAAAGTTACTTCACTCGTTTATTTGAAAAGGACGTACTGGTTTTCTTGGGTCCTCAAAAATGAATGCGTCTGATGAATAATAATCAATATTCGTTACTTACTGAAGGTGCTCCAAGTTAGTCAAATCACTCATAACTGTTTCCTTTATATTTCTTGTAAGAAATTTTTGGCACCACATTATGAATTCTTATGATCTAAAACATTATTTAATATATATCTATCATTAAAGTATAAATAATATTCAGGAACTCACTTTACTCGATTGAAATGCGCAATATAATATAAATTTATAAATATAAATTTATTGTCAAAAAACAGTACAAACTGCGCATGACCACGTGGAGGAAAAAAAAAAAAACTAATTTACTCTCCGGAAGCAAGCAAGGGACCATCCCATCAATTCCGATAAAGGGCCCTAAGGCAGAGGAGGATTCAAAAATTTCAGCAAAAGTTCCTAGATAAGATAAAAAGTTGGCTGCGAGTTATAATACTAATAGAATGTCAATATGTTTGTAATTTTAAGCAAAAAATTACATGTACAAGTTATTATCGAACTATAGATTATTCTGAGTATAGTGTTTAAAAATCATAAGAATTGAAATAACACTAAATTCACGATTTATTGTTACAATAAACACGCCCCTAGACAAATAAACACGCCTCTAGACAATAAAAACATGGCGGTGGTTTAGTGATTTATGCATCACATCTCGGAAAAAGTGAAATATCTTTTTTGAAATGTCCGGTGTCGTAGGGATGATAAGAGGGATGTAAAGAATACTACGTACAACTTACTACAATTCAAAGTAAACTTCCACCACTTTCGTCATTTAAAACTTTGTCCTTTTTCTTCTTCTGAAAATTAGATATCCTCCATTAGACGTAATGTATTACACTTCACTAATAATAGCGAGTATTTCATTTCAATGGCCGGCGAGGTACACAACAGATTGAGGTCGGAAAGTTCGAATCACAAGTACTTGATATTTTGTTTATTTTTTAATTGCTTTCAGATATTTTAGTGGTTTAATTCTACCTACGTCAGTACCACCTTAATGCTCCATTGTATATCATTACGTGTTATATCTATGACACGTTCATAACAGTAATGAACTATTCGTCCTGTAAGTAATCACGAGATTCACCGTGGAAATATATCTGCGTCTAGAATGGAAAATGAGTTAACTCTAATTTACGACAAAAAATAATTTTTATCGTAACTCATGTTATTTTCTTGCCTATTTTGTGTGACAAATTGTAGACAGTCCGGAACAATATTATTTTGAACGTACTAGATATGAAAATATTTAAAAAATCCAAATTACGAGTAAAACAATTTAACTACAATAATAGAGGGAATAACAAGTTTAACTTCAGGTTAAAGGGTTAAAAACTGTTTCTGTTTGGGGAGGGAGGATTAAAATATAATAGCTATTATATTTATTTACAAGAGTATAAATATGTTTTTTTTAATAAATCTGTCTACTTGATCTACTTTTTGTTACCTTGTATTTTCTTTCTTGATGTTGTTGGTCGGGTTTTCCTTTCTTACCATCTCTAATCTATTTTTTGCTGTCCGATTCATCTCAACTTCCAGTTCATAACACCATAAGATATCAGAATTTGATTCAAATTGTTTAATGATTTTTCTACGTCTGAATCATAGTTAATGTCAGCATATATTAGACNAATCTATTTTTTGCTGTCCGATTCATCTCAACTTCCAGTTCATAACACCATAAGATATCAGAATTTGATTCAAATTGTTTAATGATTTATCTACGTCTGAATCATAGTTAATGTCAGCATATATTAGACGAGTAATGATCTGTAAAAATCCTCAACTTATGGTAATAAAAGAGACTGTCTTCTATCTTCTCATTAGTGCTTTAAAATTTAACGTAGAGGAAGGAAACATAAAAAAGTTGTAAGAACCAATCAACTCCAATAAAAATAAGGAGAATTAAGTTAAGTGACATTTTTTAAAAATATTCAGAGAACAAAAATTTTTCTGTTACAGCGCAGAAAAATCATGTTACCAATACCAATACATCACAAAATACCAAAAAATTGTACTTCTTCATTCTTTCCTCAAATCCCAAATCAGTATTCTGAAATTTAAAGCATGTTTTTCTGGTAAACATTATAAATGGTGTAAATTCGTTTTTCTTTCAATCCCCAAAAATAATTTCTGTGAAATCATCTTTGTCCACATTTTTGTCCAATAACACATTACTGATTTTTCTCACTCTTATTATCTTTACTATAAATTTTTTAAGACAATCGTTTGCAATTTTTTCATTTTTCGTTTAATTATGATTTTTCACATCTACTTATGTAAGTTAAGCTTTGATAAATCATTTTACAATACAGAGTATTTTGATACATTTCAACTCTCTTAAAATGTTTCTTTCTTTAACTCTTTGTACGTGAATTATTCGCACAGAAAAAATCACTAGACGTCACGCGATTGATCACGGAAATGAAATTGCTTTGTAAGTGAAAAGGCTTCCCCGTCCTCTTTGAGGATATACTGCCTCATTTGCGTGAGGAAGGATGCGTGGTCGCTTAATTGCGTGCATCGGCTCCCCATTTTGATGTGTGCCAATAATCTCCGCGTGGCACACGTTATTTATGAGGATCGTATCAAGAGTAATGTGGATGCCACTATCCGCTAACTTTTCGCAATCACCTGCGAGCGGCTATCGCGTGTGGCGACAGCTTCCATCCTACGCTATGGACGTTTCTGTGGTCAGCCACGTACGCCATAGCCACCAACTTAACAAAAGTTTTTAATTTTAACAGTTTCTGCGAGTTCAGTCGCGACAGATTTTGAGTTTTGGGCGTAAATAATCGGTTTTCAATCCCATTGACTTAAATATAAAATAGACTCAGCGGTCTCTGTTGTATGTTGTCCGTGGTAACATAAGAAGATACTGTGAGGTGTCACCCTCTCTCTCGCACAACCACTTGGAGGAGGGATAGAGGAATGGAGGTGCGCAATGGTTTTGAGCAGACGTCTGCAGTCAGAGAGAGGGATCGAATTCCTCAACCCAAGTCGATGTGTGAGAGACACAGAGATACCGAACATCGTTTAGAAAAGACCGCAAAGTCTATTTTATATTTATGTCTATGCTGAATCCCCATACTTGTCATGCTCAATTGTCAAAATAAATCGTGAATTGAACAAAACAAAGAAAATGAACATAGAAATGGACTGGTTAACAATAAATCACAATTCGTACTCATTAGTACTACCTGGAAGGTGGAGAAAGACAGTAGTATGTGCCGAGAATCTACACTATGCTAATTTAATTCTCATTTCATAGTTTTTTTAAATAACCTAGCTCATATTTCTGCACTGAAGTATATTATAAACATTCTTCAGTTTTTCTCCGATCACATGAGTGGTTCGTTTGTGTTGCGTGCTGATGTTTTTACGATTACTTATTTCGAAAATTCTCTTTTTTTGCGGTGTTATTTCAGGTCATCTACGAGTAAAATGATAATTCCCGATCTCGAAGTACTTTCTTGGGATTATTGAAGCCACGTTGGTAAACAAATGGTCGTAGATAAGAACGAATAATGTTCGGATCCCTGGAGTCAGCGTTGCTCAGTGGATAGAGCACTGAGTTGCTGGCTGGATGGCCGGAGATCGATCCACAGTGAGGTGGGAATTTTCATCACGTCTCAACATCCAGACTGGCTCCCAGGCCTACTCAGCCAGTCAGGATCTATCCTGGGGTCGAGCCGGTTGGAGCGAGATGCTGACCACATCTCCTCCTTCTAGTGCCAGGGTCAAAAAATCGCGCGAGCTCTACCCTCCGCGAAGGCCGAAGCCCACAAAGGGCTGTAGTGCCAGATAAGAAGAATGTTCGGAACCCAGAGAGTGTAGTCTAAACTTACGTACGAATGCACAGAAGTGTGTCATGACTATACTTTTCTGCCAATAAATGTTAGTTTCTCTAGATATCAATGGAGATTCAGAAAAGAATATGTGGTGATTGAGGTTTTCGTCGGTTGAAAACAAAACATGTGCGTAACAATTTTAAATATTTCAGCAATATGGTAACTTTGAATTACCACTCGTTCGTACCACTGGCAATTTTTGATTTATCAAGATCAAAGACATAATTAGAGGTTTCATCGGTTTGTCTTATTGTTTTAGTCAGTAGAAGACACCGAATAGAAATAGAAGCTACGAAACATTGTCTTGAGGTGGAAAAAGAGGGGGGTGGTAAGAAGAATGCATAAGTACAGTGAAATTATTGATAATTATCTAGATAGTAATTTTTTTATCAAGGGTGTTTCAATATATCTTTGGTAAATTATTATTTAATTCTGTTTGGAATATGTTCTTGTTGTCCTAAATTGAAACATGTTGTACTTGGACACGAAACAAGTAGCTTATAGAGTTTTGTAGAGATATTAATTAGATGGTCAACTACCGTGATGAATTTCTTTACTGGGGATGAATGAAGTACTACAAATAAGCTATATCTTGCACTTAATGTTTGCATGTGCTGAATAAAGCACTCAATATCAAGTTAAGAAGTTTTTTAAGAGTTCTTATAAATATTTAAACCTCTGTAGAGTCGAAAGGCCGATCGGAAAGTACCTGATGAAAATACAAAAAATTATCTTTCATTTTGTTCCAAAATGTGTCGTCCTTAACGCGTTGTCAATAAGCAGTGGCAGCACACCTGCGGCCGTAGCAGGAGGTCCCGTGTTTGAGTCCCGGTTTGTCGCAACTTTCACTTGGGTGAAGGCATAATATACGGGATTTCAAGTTTTAAAAAGAATTAAAACAACCCTTAAGGAAATAAGACCACGTTTTTACGCCTTTTCATCCTAAGACGTCTCCATTCAAAATCATTGGAGTCGTTTTCTAGAAAATATACATCAATATATTCTAAAATATACATCACTGTATTGCCCGTTTAGTAGTATAGAATACTTCCCGAAGAATCATAAAATTAAGGCGAGCGAGGATTTGATTTCTCACAGTGGATCAAAAATATTAGGAATTTTTTAAATTTATTTGAACTAATAACTTAGACTCGTTGGCCGAGTTCTTTTTTTAAACTCCGTCACTCTTCACCTGATTTAATACACAAAATAAAATAATTTAACCGAAGAAAATAAAGTGAAGACGCAGTTCATCTACGAGTTCAATCCATTGACGAATGAGACATATTATTTTATTATTACTATCTGAAACTTGGCGAAAAATTTAGAAACACCGCTAATTAAAAAAAAAAAGATAAGTATGGCAAGATGAAAATGGGATAGAACCAGGGCAATCCTGATTTGATCGCATGTGTGTTATCCACAACATCATCCGCTTAACTTTTGTATCGAGACATGTCAATTCGGTGGATACGTAAGGGAACCAAGATGGTACACATACAAATATAAATATGAAGACAATGTAAATGTAACAAACTGATATATTTTTGAGATAATTTATATATGAAAACAATGATAATGTAAATGTGATAAATAAGGATGATAATAAATTAATATAAAACGAAACATTAGTATAATATGAATCCGACAAGTATCTAATAGGTCTGATAAAGAATTTATCAAAAATATGAAACATTCTAGGGTTCCCTAACACGAATATACTGTACGTCACAGAATTACGGAAACAGCGTGTGGTCTATGCACGAAATTATTCAAAATATTTCTATACCCTTGCAAAACTTGGAGAGTCAAAGGGTGCATTTTCAAACCCACCTTCAAGTAGTAGTGTTAATCTCACCGTTCAATTTATGTCCATCGTTTAGGAAATACCTTGCACGCAACACGAATCACTGCTAGAACCGCAACTAATATCCCTGTCTGCATAGACCATTTGAATGAGGAGTGGAATTAGACGGCGGCAGTGTAAAGGACATCGTATTGCAGCGCCGAGAACCGCTCGTTCGTGAACAATTAAGTTCCACCTCGTTCCCTTCAGTTATTACGTCAGCCACGGACAGAGGTTTGGTCACTGAATCAATTGCCTTTGTCAAAAGGACATACTCCAGTCTCCACGTAGCTCTTCATTTGCACTCTGATGCGGCAGACATGAATTTAACTGAATCATTTGCTTCAATCTTACTTCCATCGTATTCCAGAAACCACTCATAGCCACAAAGAGGATATTGAGTANTGCGGCAGACATGAATTTAACTGAATCATTTGCTTCAATCTTACTTCCATCGTATTCCAGAAACCACTCATAGCAACAAAGAGGATATTGAGTGAAAATACCTTTGTGGAATAAATAAATGTCGCTTGTCTACAAAAAAATTGATTGTTTCTCAGAATTATTTTATTTTTTTAAGTAAAATTAACCAACACAAAGAAGTGTAAGAAATAATTTTTGAATGCCAATTTTTGTATCAAATCATATGTTCTTTATATCAAAACTTTCATGTTCTGCTTCAGAGATTGCACATATGGCCACTCTCTAGAATATTTCCAGTTTGTGGCATTACCAAAGGAAAGTTTATTTTGTCACTATTGCATATGATTGTCCCTACAAACTGATTTAACACATAGATGCAGTCGATTTTATTTTCACTTTTTTTTGATCAGTTGATTTCTGTTTGAAGAACAACATACATGAGCAGCTCAATAGTAGTTTCACCAAGGAATTCAATTTACAGAGCTATTTATCTCGGCGATGTATTGTACATGCAACAAAGAATGCATAAAACCTTAAATGTAAAGTAACTAACCGTTGAAATATGCAGTTAAAAACGCATTTCTGGATTCTTAGGCAAGTGGTTCGCTTAAGATTCAAGTAGCGCCTCACTGGATCAATGTTCTTTATCTTCTTTCACACCAAGTTTTCTTTGTGGATTGAAGAGTATAAATTTCGAGAAATGTAAATTTGGAAGCAAAGTAATCTATTCTGAATTTCTGGGAGTCAATAGCCATTTTGACAAGAGAACTAGTAACATAATGACTTTATTATTATGAAAATGACAAGAAACTCGAAGTACAATTGAACGTAGATTCTTTAAAAAATAACATTTATTTCTTTTCAGTCTTAAATATTTTCGTTCTTCATTACTTTAAATATTCCATCCAGCTTTTTTTAAATTTTACTTTACAAATACGTTACTGGTGTATATTATACTATTTGTGAAAAGTTCTTAGAATTATACTAATTTTATTACATTTTTTTGCGGAATAACAATCCAAAATTTCAATACTTTATATTATGAAAAAAAGGCGAAACTTTTGAATTTGAAAATGGTTTGCACTCCGCATAGTATCAAACGGGTTTTAGTAGAGTTTTTCAGCATCTTTAATAGTCTATAACAAGTGCTTAATAAAGACTGCTGAAGTTATTTTGAGTGAGTTTCGTTATATCAATGTATCACATAACTTGAGTATTTTTTCCTCTCCGAGTTCAGATACTTCAATTCGGAGAATCTGTATGGTTTTGGAAATACAGGGTACTTTCCACGTGGACAGCGTCGAATTCATATTAAGTGACGGCGTACAGGTAAATTACTAACTTTTCTTCATATTCGAAGTATCCATATTTCTTTCTTATGATTATTTTACCACATTTATCGTCCATTTTTTCAATTAAATGAATGCGTAAGAAATTTCTTGCAATCCTGAAAAAGTCGCTCGAAATACACGACCCCGGTCATGTGTGTAACATCTCATAACCTCAATTAAAACACCTTTGCAAAGAGGAACCAGTGCTCCTCCAACACAGATGAAGTATCGTAATAAAATTATACCACACGTAGACATTTCAAGTCGTAACGACGTCGTTACAACGTCGTGGTGACGTCAAAAAACAACGTCGTGAAGACGTTACCAAAGAGTACGCATGTAACGTTGTTTTAACGTCGGAGAACGGCGTCTTTACAATATCGTAAAAAAAACGGTTATTCGACTCCGGGTAACGACGCCATAACGTCAACTCATCTATACACGACTTTCTTGACAATGTTTAATTATTTTTATTACAACTTTTATGAATATTATCCATCGTTTTACCATGTTAAATCATATTCTATGAGGTTTGTAACATACATTCCTTTAAGAACGTTGTTTTACGACTTCCGTCTTCCAAGTCCGACTACGGCGTAGTTGGATCCATGGTGCTTTGTATCTCAAGGCGCGCACGCTACCACTGTGCTTCTGCAAAATGGTGATAAGTGCTAGAATTTTATCCTCTTGTATTGCTCTGTCTTACTATTGGTACCATGTGTGGTAAACACGTGACATCGAGACTGCGTAGATCTCTACCGTCTCCAAGCAGTCGATTATAATCCACTTCAGTTAACGTATTATTCAGTTCTGAGAAGAAAGCAGAAACGCCTCTCCACGTAGAGAATCGACTCTGACATGACGTGATCCATAGTTTCCAGTGTTGAGTTGTCGTCATGCCGGACAGGAAGAGAGATGCGAAGCGACGAAATTTTTTTGCAAAACCAACCAACTTTTGAGCGTTTTTGTCCTCCCGCGCGATTTCTGAGGATTTAAGTAACTAATTGTATCACTCGATCTGGGTAAGATCGGTAGGCAAAAGTGCAGGTGACTCCCATTACACAACTTACGTTACGTGAGCTGTTTTGCTGGGCAGTTGAGGGACAATATCTCACATACGTATCATTATAAAATTATAATGCAAGTGGTTGATTAATTCATTTAATTCCATTTATTTATGATGCAATTTTTTAACATGCCGAGGTTAAAACCATGAAACCGGCTCTTCCACTTAAGATGGAACTAGCGCTCCAATATAGTCGAATCATTGAGAAGTATAATTGTTCCTTTATTTTTATTATAATTGTTTTATAACCCAAGGTTATGAATTATGTTGATGAAAAAACATAATATAATCTATTAGTTCATAGCAAAGTATAAATAATTATCAGGTACTCGCTCTATTCGTTTAAAATGCGCAATAACATGTAAAAACATGGCGGTGGTTTAGTGATTTATGCATGACACCTCGGAAAATGTGAAATATTTTTTTTGTAATGTCAGGTGACAAATAGATAAAAGTGGTGTAAAAAATACTGCGGAAAGAATAATACAAATCAAGGTAAACTCCCACCACTTTCGTTTTTGAAAAGGTGATTTTTTTTTCAAAATAAGTGTTTCCTCACTAAAACGCAATAGGTTACACCGTCTATTATAATTGCAATTATTTCATTTGAATGGTTTAATTCTTTCTTACGCTGGTACAACTTTAAACAAGTAAATTTGAAGAAACACTGGGTTATTGAAGAAAGCGAGATTCAGAGCTGACACCAGTCTGGAATAAGTTAGGAAAACAACTACTGAAAACCTCATCCACAAGGCGAGCTCGGAATCGCAACTATACCCTACCGTTGGGGGAGAAATCGATACCACTACGCTACTGCAGGCAGTTAAATGAAGGTTTTAAGAAAAGAAAATATAGGATACAGATGAAGATTGAAATAATGAGTTGTATGTTGTTGAGTTTTTGGGATGGTGCATAATTTTATTTTACTATCGCGAGTTTCCTAATCTCCTCCTTGCATTCTTCGCGACTACGTTTTACAGTTCTCGTTGAGACATCTTCCTCGTACTGCATTCCTTCTCCATACACCTCCTCTCTCTTTTCCATCCTTACTTGATCATACGGGAGACTGCCTTTATTGTAACCTTCTCCCCTCCCTCCCTTGACAAGCTGTCATGCCATTTGTCCAGCATCCGGAGTTTACTGGCCGTGAATAGTAATCTCCGGCTGTTTGCTATGTTTCACGGTTCACCCGCGCCATACATATAAACGTTTAATTAAATTTAATTCAAATGTTAATGAAGTAGCGTTGGTAGCGTGTTTTTACATTTAACTCCATTTGTAGCATTCTCTCGAATAAAACGACGGAATTAAAACATATTTCACATTTAATAATCTTTCATTTAAACATAAACAATTTCATTAGACAGGAATAATAAACAGTTGCCTATTTTATGAATAATTATACTTTGTAACATAGATTTAAATAACCATTTTACACAGAAAATATTATAAATATTATAATACATTTTGTATAATACAATAATTATATTTTAATACATTTTCATTTTAAGATAAATCATGAAAAAATTTGAACCATTGATACGGAACAAACTCGACGAGAATTTTCTTAAAGATGTGGTTAATTTGGTGCGGTATAGATACGATACTTTAGGAAAAGATGCGGACCTTTATCGATGACGTAGTATTACATTAGATTTTGTGGATGTGAATCTCCCCCTCTATTACATTTNTTATCGATGACGTAGTATTACATTAGATTTTGTGGATGTGAATCTCCCCCTCTATTACATTTCTCTAATCATTCTAGAACCACCTTCATTCTGATGAGTAAAATCGTGTCGATGTGCTATTCACCATTTCAGCCTCTTGTGGAAGTATGAAAAAGTTTGAGAGACAATTGTAACAGTCTCACAAAAGCATAGTTTTATGTTACATAATTGTTAATAATTGACGGGTAGATTTTGTAAAATTAATCGATTAATGCGTTTCTCAATTCTTAAGATTGTCAAGACGTTACCATTGTTTCATCCAATCCACGATCAATCGCACTTAAGAATTACCCGATCGTCATTCTATGCTTACATTTATTCACTATTACTCACTATCATAGTTGAAATTTATTCAATATATGATAGTAAAATCAACGACAACATTCGCTTTTGAAATGGGACCATCATTCTTTATCTCTTCGCCGCATCTCACGTTTCTCCTTCCTCTATTCTTTGTTCTCTCATTTATCTCACTGTATGAGATTTGCTTCATAATTTTGAAGAAAAAGTTAATAATGATAAATCGTAATTATAATAAGATATCTCTCTTTTAATAAAATCAGTAATCCCTGTTCAAAAGAGACTCAATCTCTTTCACATATTCAAGCTTGGGAAAGTAGCCAGAATTATCGCAATACAATGTTTATTTATTAAACAATAAAAAAATACCTTCTCCCTTCTACTGAAATTTTGACTCAATACATTTTGTCACTTTTTTACACTTCTCTGAGATGAGGGAAAGATCGATTTTTCATCCACAAACCTCTGTTCTGTAAATTGAGTCCAAAGCCACATCTGAGAAAAGTTCTGAAACTAACTGAATTTAACGAGACAACCTAACTGATATTTTCCTTTGTATTTAACTGTTTGTTCTTGCACCACATGACATAAAACTGGTTCTTCATCCTCCACAGACGTTAGGAAAAAGTGAAACAAGAAGTAAATGTCTGCAAATACAGAGTAATTTTCGAGCCACGATCACAAGTCAACAAGCGTCTTTGACATTTTCCTCGTTGAGCTAGAAAGTCTGCTTCATTCGCAGACGGAGTGGCGTTCACCCGCAAGTGAAAGAGAGCGTGAAATTGATGAGAGTGGAAGCGATGCTACCTTGTCATCCGCTGCGTCACATTTGCAATTCGTTTCGTAATGTCCTCTTCGTCGCAGCTTATGCACTCGCCATCGAGCGCTTCTACGAACGAAGTAGGAAACTTCTGGGCAGATCATAAAGCTCCAGCGCGTGACACTCTTCACAACGTACTCACTGCTCAGGATACTCTCTAATCTACAGCTTGAACTCGGTTTCTCTGCGGTTTTCTCATGTTCCCGTTATTTATGAGACGATTCTTTTCTTACTTCCGCTCACTTAAATACCATTGAACTNAAAAAAAAAAAAAAAGAAAAAAAAGAGAAATGAATTTGGAATAAAATTTTAATACTTTGTTCGTAATAAACTAGAAATTTTTTAAAAAAATATTAATAATTTTGAATAGAGCTTTCTTTATTCCGTTTACAAATAGTTTTGGGTTCTGATGAGTAATTTGACTTGCCATCAGATTCTCATAAATTTATAATACAATACCTTGGTTTAATGTATTGACTATTTGTTTCCTTTCACGTGTTTCATTTTGAAATATGTTAACAAAGAAAAGTATATAAAATTAAACAAAAGTATAAACAAAAATAAATTTGAAAAATGAAATAACAATATCATGAAAATAACACAAACACTTAAAAAAGACACACACTTTTCACTCTACAAATAATAATAATAAAATAATAATAATAATAAACCCATGAATTCGGCTCCCGGGTATTTTCTGGTACATTGTTGTTGATTCTCCTTTCGGTTATTCGATTACTTTACCAATTTAGACGTTCCGTCTTCTACTATGAGACGATGGCAATGCCTGTCGGGACTGGTAGGGAGCCTTTTCTTCATTTTTGCAGAAAGTATTCAATGATGCTCGAGTGATCTTTTACTCTTTTTCCTACGTCTTATGGAGTCTCTACAAAAATGTTTGAGCCATCGTAACGAGAGAAAATGTTAAGAATATACAGAATATTTTTTGTTATGGAAGTTCAAAATGTGAATAAAAAAATTTACAAAATATTTTTTTAATAGTGGCATAGTAAAACATTTTATCTCGTTACGATTTAATAGGGGTATGATCGCTAGTACTAGTCTTCTATTGGTCCGCAAATATGGAAGCAGTTTAAAGTTTGTCTACGATTGGTCGAACGAAAGTGAGGAACTTTTCCCCCGTCGCAGAGACGTGGCGTTGCAAACCTAACGGCTCCAAATTTCCAAGCGCGCGGGACTCAATATTTTCCTGAACCCTTTTATATTTCCAGCAGTATACCATGTTTTTTTGGATCCATCCAAAATTGTAATTACTGGTTTCAGTTTTATTTTAACTTGAGGACTTGAGAAACCAACAGTCAATATTTTAACTTGAGAATTTTTCTGAGCGGTATACTCCTGAAATGCTATCAATAGACCAGTCGTGTTACGATAACGACTTCAGTATTTATGACATTCCGCTATTTGAATTAATTGTCATAAATATTATAATTCACAAGATACACATTTGCAGAAATAAACACAATTTTTAAAAATAAGTACGTTGGAAGTCCAGTTAACTTCATGGAAAGTTGTAGATACGTTTTATCAATATGTCACCGAACACGTGTTTCATTTATGATACGTGAATCACGAAACAGTGGCTCCCTGTCACCATGCTTTCCCTCCTTACATAACTTTAATTTGAACCAAACTTGTTCCTAAATAATATTAATGATGTACTATTAACTAATAAATAAAACTTACGTTTTTTTCACCATTATTATTAATGATATTGTGTTACTAAACGAAGGACATAAAAATACAATTAAATTTTATATAATTTCAAAAAGCTGGTTTAATTGGTGATTTCCTTGCTAGGTTGCATTTAGTTTGTGATTTACAGGAAAGATGTATAACGTACGATACTCTTCTTAGTTTTGGTGACATTGTATCGCGTATAGTTTTTTTCCTATAATTTACTGTAAATTTTCGGTTAGAAAACTCAAATACATAATTGATGAGTTTTGTTTCATAATGATATAAACTTCTCACCCATCATCTCTTCTTCAGAAGTTTTGGTAGGGATGTAGGTCACTCAGTATTGTACCTGAGTTAGAAAATAACATTGTTTTATGTTATAATATAAACAGATTGCAAACACATTTATATTTAATGGAGTATAAAAAAGTTATTGAACAAATGGGTACTATTATATCTTTAAAGTATTCGTAAAATATTGTTTATAATTCGTTACTCTCAATTCGAGATAAATTACTACAATAGTAATGACGAGACTGTAATCTCTAGGCCTGAGCCTTCAGAGCTCATGTATAAAATCCACCTTTAACCGATGGAAAACTGGAGAAAACCCCGGTCCAGAAAGAGCTAGAGATATACTACTGAGTTTGTATATATTAAGACTAAATAAAGTATTATTGGATTNAAGAGCTAGAGATATACTACTGAGTTTGTATATATTAAGACTAAATAAAGTATTATTGGATTATTTAAAACTCGGGCTTATTCGTCCTATAGAGTAAAAAATTATTCTTAGCCCATTTTCCGTCTGTAACATCAGGTTTTATTCATGTCGAAGGACCGAGATTATTATTCCCTTCGGGATTTTCAGCTGTGTTTACACAGCTTTGTGTTTTTTTGGTGGTTCGTTTTTTACCTTAATTGTTGCACATCCGACCTTGATAATTATTGACATAACCATTCGCCAGTTTTAGAATCCTTTTAATCGCTTTCACGAGGTGACGTTGCGGTCTGAATTACTCGCAATCTCGTTAGCGAAAAGAGAAGGGCTCCGGGGAACAAAAACATTGCACTCGCTCGTATAAAACTTGACGAGTTGGAAAGAGTAGACGAGAAAAATTAGCTTTCAGAGCTGGATATGTGCAATTTAAATATTTACACCTATTGTGGAGGCATCTAGTCTAATTCGAAGGTCTTTTCGTTTGGCAATTGGCTGGTGGCAGCGGCGGTGGCGTATGGCAACAGCAGCGACGTTTTTCCACTCCACCGTGCCGTGAGAAAAGTCCTAAATGTGCAATCAGCCGATGGGTGGAACCTCATTCGACCGCAACGGCTCCGCACCGAACGATTCCCATCGGATTTTACATCATTTTGGTACAACTGGCGCTTTAGCTGACCTAACGCACTTCCACCTTGTTTCGCACATAATATCATTTCCGCTTCTCATCCTCAGAAGCTGTTACGGATCTCTCGGGAAAGATAAACAAAATGAAGGGTTTAGTTCTCAATGTTTCGATGTAATAGAAATGTTCCGATGTAATTTAGTTAACCTCTCCTGCATTCAATGCAACTAAGGGGTTGTTATCTTGATGCGCGAGAATGCAAAATTGTATGATTTTACATCCCTGTATTAGTGTGCTAAAATCCAATTTAACAATAGTCCAACAATTTTACACTTGCGTTGCAAGAATTATTAACTTACTTGCAAAGCATTTAGGAGAAATTCATCCTTTAAGATTAAAGACGTTTTCAAAGAAACTAAAATTATCTTTGTTTTCAGTAAAAATAATAGTCTTATCTCAAAATCCTCTAAATATTGCAACTGAGCGTGAGAAGTTTAATGTTCTTCTAGAATTTAAAAACTTTTATTTCAATCGTTATTTTTTGTTAGTGCAATTGTACCAATTAGGTCAGTTCGGTGAAATAAAATGTTAGTAGTAAAAAAGTTAAATGTTAAAACTTGCGTAAGGTAATATTTCTTTTTGTCTCTTGAATTTGATGTTGTGAATAATGTTACTACTCTTTTGTTGGAATATGTATAAAAGTAATTTTGTCCTAGTTACCAGTCAAATCTGTTTTTTTAATGTACATATTATTTGTGTCTAATGCTCATCCTATCACTCTGAAGTCTTGGCAATTATTTAATGGGGAATGAAATCCCGGCACAGGCTGTACCTTCTGGGATCCGTAATTTATTTCTCACTAAATTACTTCTTGTATAATTTGTCATGTTTTGTAATTGAGTTGTACAATTTATATTAGTATTTTGGAATGTAGATGCTTTAGAGAAATGAATTTGTTGTCAATTCAATTGTATTTTTCGCATTATGAATAGTTAAAACAAAATAAACCTATATTTTTAAAATTACAAAAACCTACTTCATTAATACGGACTCTGCATTTCCAAGGCATTGCATTGCAATAAATTACATATTACATACGAAAATATATTATATTTAGGTAGTTTACATTTTAAATCATGTTGTACATTAAACTATTTCAAATATGAAATAGTAGAGGTTTATATACCTTCGAGAAAAAAAATCGTTTACTGAACTGATAACGTAAGTATCTTTTCATTAAATACTGAAAGGAATTGGGGAAGGATAGAGAAGAACTCCTAATCGCGATGCCCATATTCCTGCTCTTTTTAGGCTGCTTTTTGTCTTCCTTGTTTGTTTAGGGGGACTAATTTTGGATAAAGGGGATTTCTTTCGGATTTGTTGGTAAAACTGGATCTATGGAAATTTTGTTTGGTTTATTGAACATAATAAATAAGAACATAAAGTATAATGTCAAATAACTAAAAATCTCAATGTTATAAAGTCACTGTGTCAAATTAAAAGTAAAAAGTGTTAATAAATAAAATAATTTGTAAAACATGGTGAAATAGTAATATTAACAGTTAATTAGTAAAATAAAGTTAAAACGTTTCCTACGCTTATAACATAAGTCTGTCGTTACGTAAGTCGCCGCCGCTGGTGTCCCCATGACGTATCAGTTTACTCGATCGAGTGATGGAGTCAATCCGTGAATTAATAGCCACGCATAGCTAATATGGACAAGAGCATGCGGCGTTTCGAGTGCGTGCTGACAGAATGTCACATGCGTGCTCCCCAGGGATGCGTCCGTCGCTGGCTTAGCGAGGCCTTTGGGAAGTTCATGGCATCTCCTGCCACGGATCACCATGGATCACCAAGCGGAAGGAACAAGGGCTTTGTGGCTCAAGGGATTCGTTGTGATCAAATCACTTGGTGTTACACAGATTCAGAATACTGGAGTGCGTTTGTTTCCTGTTTAAAGACGAGTTCTCTCATAACTCTACCATTTCTATCATTTCTGTTATCATTCTGAATTAATATCCGGTTGGTGATAGAATATGTAATATTCTATTTTGATACTATATGACACCATAAAACGTACAAATTATGAAATATATCTTACTGAATTTTGCTATATATACTTCATAGATTGTTCATAAAAGTTCACTCAGGTTGCACTATTGTGTCTCCCTGTTTTGCCACTAGAGAGCATTTACGTCGAACACATGTCAAGAAACAATGCGTGAAAGTAAAATTTGACTTGCGTGTATTCATATTTTGTTAAAATTACTTCTATCATCAAATATTTGTTGACTTAAATTAATAATTTTTACGGAATATATTTCATACATTTAAACTTTCTTAATATTTTTTTATTCTTGAACTTTTTGAGTGAAATAATCGTACAGCTTCAGCTAATAGATTACCTGATGCAAAATTTCAAATCTTACACAGACTATATCTTAGCCTGCGAATCTTATCAGTTAATTTTTTTTCTATTTCTTTAAATTTAGCAAAAGAGTGCAAAAAGGGTTTCATACTAAATACCATGACATAATAGGAAATGTGAATGTAAAAAGGAATATATGTACAAAAATTTCAAAATTTACCTGAGCACTGATGTAGTAACACACTTAGATCGTTATAAAGGTTATTCGAAAAAAATTGCCGTTTTGGCGCTCCGCAGAGTGAACTCCTAGTTAAAAAATGAAATTTGTTGTTTCCCAATTATTCTTTTTTAAAAATTTTTGTGCTACTTCTTAGTATCAGAAAATGCATTTCAATCATACGATTTCTGAATGTTTGACAATTTAATGTATTTTTGAATCTTAGTATCTCCAGAAAATATGTCGCAAATGTTACCTAAGTAAATGTATTTCATTTTAAATTTTCTTGTTAAGAATTTTATTAAAGTACTCCATCTTGTTTGTGGCCTAGATGATTACGTAGAGAGCGCGCAAACACGTTTTTCAAAGCTTGCTATGGAACACAGAAGTTATTCTGTCACAAATGTTAGCAAAGAAACTTTATATATGTTTCCATTTTCAAATACATCAGGTTGTTTAGCTCAAATCAGGAATGTTTGGGTTGGAATGTTTAACATATGAACCCTGCCATAACTCTGGAGTGCTAGGACTTCAACCAAACTTGGTACGTAGATGCCTGATTAACAGACAACGATCACTGTGGGGGTAAGACATCCCTAGGGAAGGGGTAGGAATAAGATGAGAAGGGGTAGGAATAAGATGAGAAGGGGGTGATATGTAAAAATATACGAAAATGACGGATATTTGTGATGTTTTCATATTGAATTAGCGGTGACATTCGCTTATACGCTTATGTTCACAATCAGCCCTAAAAAACTCAGCAACCCTAGATAAAGGGATGCCATGGAAGAGTTATCGAACATAACAGATACCAGTGATGAGTCCACAGTTTTCGGCGTCACCGAGTTGGTAGTGAAATCCCGATATCGCGCGAGTCTAAATTCAGCCCTCATGGAAG
>NNCF01125898.1:1277541-1320124 GCA_002313205.1 Laupala kohalensis | reverse complement strand
ATTTTTAAATCTCCCATTAAAACGAAAATTCATACTGAATAGAATTTTTACCACTTATAGGAATAGTACATTTTAGTTAGAACTTAATAAAATAATAACAAAGTACTGCCATGAAAACTTTAGGGCTAAATAGTTCAAAACATACTTGCTGTTACATACCCGCTTTATCCACTTACCCCTTCGATTTAAAGTGTGAATCATCTTCTCCCATTTTGTACTTTTTCGGGTCTCTGGTACATGAAACCATAAAAATTGTCTACTACTAAATGTGTTAAAACATGAATTATTACATGAATTATAATTTAGCTTACGGCATTATTCCCAGGTACCACGAAAACAAAACGTTTGGTTTGGTACACAAAAATAAAAATTATTTTAGAAATTAGGTTTTGTTTATTCATTTAAACTAATTACTATATATACTTGAAAGTTAAGAATTGAATTTACATGTACAGAGTGTTATTAAAATTGTGGTGGTCTTTCCTGTTTACAAAGATTTTACTAGATTAATTTACTCTTGTTCCAATGTTTACGTTCAAATGGATGTTTGCAATAATGGATTCATTATATAAACATTTGTGAGATGTTTATCGCGTTAAAAATATTTACATATTTCAAACAGTTTACATAGTTAAGAGTTAATTGAATGTATCTGACAAGTAAAATGCTATATTAATGAACAGAGAAGTAAATTGATTTTAGGGAAATTCTGCATTTATCCAGCTCGGATAATGGAATCTAATGATTGAACTTTAATTATCAACTATTAATTACACAAACAATTAACATCAGTTTACGAAACATGGGTGGGTGTACCCAGGCATTCCATGATCGAAAATCCGTTACTATCGGAGATGCAAAATAATTTAAATACACCATTTTTTACGTTGGGATTCATAGAAGGCGATTGAGTGTTGACTGTGTCCAGTGATCATGTGTAGAAACTCGATCACTACCAATTTCAAAGAAGCAAAGGTATTATCCAGAAACTGTTTATGTTAAAAAAATTCCAATCTAATAATATATATTATATATATAATTTCAAGCTGGAAAAATTTAGTAGCATATTTCTTATTTTTTTAAATACTTTAATATTTAGTTTTTTATAACGGAACGATATATTCGTGAATTGGTCATCAATAAAAGATTATTTTTACAACAGCAACGCTTCGCCAATTTTTTGCCTTCATCAGGGCTGTATGATATGGAACCACACCATCATCAATTACCACCAGCCATAACCTCAAAATTCAACCCACTACATCTCTACAACCTTCCTGGAGTAGGTCAAAAACAAAACAAATAAAGGTTTTCTTACATACATCAGGAAGGTTGTACATAATTCATTTGGTAATGATAATGATATGGTTTATTTTTAATGACTGTATGGTTTGTATTGATAATATCTCATTCGCCGCAAGATCCCCACGTAAACCGCCTACTTATCTCAAGGCATATCCGGAAACTCCGCCGCAATGCTGAAGAGCCATTGTCTTCCTCCACAGCACCTTGTGCCCTTCTCGTGTAGCCCTTGCTCCCCGTCCCTTCTGCCTGATCGCTTTCCCCAGAGGGTGTTCACCTGTTCATCTGCTACAACAGCTGCGCAAGCGTTGAGACCCGGGAGCGTCATCTGGTCGTATGCCGTGTCTTTTCACCTTCTGCACGCCATTTTTTCTTCCCTATTCTTCTTTATCTGTGAAAAGAGATATTTCTAGTCTAATAATTCATTTTATTTTTTATAAACCATTTGCTTAACAGATTCATCACGTGGTTGCATCTCACATTCTTGTATCTACACTGTACCACTCTACCATCTTGCTCACTCATCTTAGATTGTATTCCGAATTACACGATTTTTCTAAACCTAGGTCGGAGTCTGTATGAACTTGTCTGTCCGGGACAAATCGCGTCTTAGTAGATACAGCTACCAACGTTTCGGTCATCACGCTGTGCCCTTCTTCAGGGCAATGTCAGTGTCGTACAGATCTAAGTCGCTGTTGTACTCTGCGAGGTCTCGTTCGACCTACTGAGGCGCGGTTTGTCCCGGACAGACTAGTTCATACACAAACATAGAAATCTCTTAGATTGCGGTGAACCTCACCGCCAGGTAACATATTAATCATGTTACGTCGAGGAGTTATGAGGAGTTTAGTCTCTACGAGACCACCTCAGAGGTCTTTGGGTTTCACAAGTTGAATGAGAATGATAGATGGGCCCGGGTGGCGAACGGGATGGCGCAGTCCGTAGGCGCATGAGCGCGCAGAGCTCAAGGTCCAGGGTTCGAACCCCGGTCCCGTCTCCCATTTTCATTCGACGTAACATGATTAATAGTTCATACACGATTTTTGATTCGTCTCTATTAATTTGTGCGTTTGTTCTTATCATTGGCATATTCTCCTCGTTCCTTTTCGTATGACAGACATCGTCTGAACATTATCTAAAGTAACTACATATGAACAATAACAAAATATCTTTGCATTATTCGTTGAAGGGATAAAGTTTTCAAAATTTTGCGTCTGTGAGAAATGTTTTGTGTAGATATTCGTGGCTAAAGTTTCATTTATTTGTTGAAAATACCAGAGATATAATTTATTTGTAATGCGCCACGTACAGAGCGTGAGATGAACTTGTTCACGATGGAGTTATAAAAAATAAAATGAATTATTAGACTAGAATGATCTGTTTTAACAGATAAGTAAGAAAAGGGAAGAAAAAATGATATTAGGAGGGGTTTGGTAAACATTGAATTCTTCTACTTGAATACAACATGTTCAAGTAAATATTAAGTTTGCGAGTGAAACGTTTTCGCTTTAATGCATTAAAAAAAGTCACGAAGTCCTTCTTTTACAATATCTAATTTTTCTTTTATTTAACTCCACGAGTTAGTTTCTTAGTTCAATAGTTGGCGTGTTCGGATCAAATCTTGCAATTGAATTTTAAACCAGTTCCAGCCAACCGATTAACCTGAAATTTGGAACAGAGTAATGAAGTCTATGACAATGCAATATTATGATGTAAAAACTCCAGTAAAAACTGTTTATTTAATGAATATTTTATTGCGAGATAACTGGGGGCGGATTATTTCCGGGAAGCGAGTCCTGAAATGCAATTCACCTCCTCATGCGAATAAGTATATCGAATTGCATAACTTACGCCTTTTCGTTATAACGGCGAAGGAACATCTTATATCTTATCATTACGGTTGCTTATCAAAATATGTTTATACTACCGGAAGGTGGATCACACGGACATTTATGCTATTTATTAATATTAGTAAAAGTGTGTTTAAGTTGTATTTTTTGTGGTTTAGTGAACAAGCAAATTTAATTATTACGACAAATAAATAAACAATTTCGTATACTAAAGAGTGTGAAATAAAATGATAATAAAAAACCTTTATAAAAACAAGTNAACAAGCTTTTGTTCAAGTCACGCACTAAAACGAATAAAGTAACTTATGGTAATGCAATGCCAAATGTTACTACCTCCAAACGTAATTCACATCTGTAGATCTTAGTAAAAATGAACTTTTTCGCTGAATATGATATAATATTGTATGTTGAATTATATATCGCACGAATAGTAAAGAAAATAGGTACATCGGTTAGTGCTTACAAACAAACTAATCACTGTCCTATGAAATTAATTGACATCTACATTAATGAACATTTCTCGACAAACTTTTCAAAGACAAATAATTCAACATGAAATATTAAATCATATTCACCGACAAAGACGGTGAGGAGATTTATTTTTATTGGGACCTACTAACGTGAAATATGTATGGAGGTACTAGCATTTGACATTGCATCATTACCTTTATAAAAACCTGAATTTATTTATAGTGAAATACTCTTCTGGCCCTAAAATCTATTCACTAGGAAGCGAAACTGTTAGAAACACATTTATTGTACTCGTTAATTAATAATTATTTGTTATATTTTTTATAAATAATAATTATTTATAATAATTTATTATATGTTGGAGATTAAGGCCACATGGCATGTTATTACAACCTAACTACGTTGGATGAAGTAATTGTGGAGGAGTGATATTGAGTAACATGTTCAGTATGATGGACACAATTTTAATACACAAGTTCTCAAATCTACCACCATCTCTGGCTAATTCATATTGGATGTCAAGTCGACTTTAATTTTGATGACATACTCGGGTACATCATTGAATGCGGTTTTATCACTTTGCCCGAGTTCGTCGTCATAGAAGTGACAGACGAGTAAGTCCCACAGCGACACATCACAAGATGTATTCTAAGGATTTTAGAATTAGATAAGAGTCTCAACACATTAGAAATATAACGTCAACTATTCAAATAATCGGTTAAGAGAAAAAGAAGTGTTCGAGATATGTGCCTGTAGCATCACATCAGGTACTACGTCCAGATGTTAATGACGAAAGGAAGCTGGTATCGTTCACTGTACGAATAAACTTCTGTTCCGTGTGGCGACCAATGCAACCAACAATATCACGAAATTAAAAACAGGAACCGCTCCTAGACCCAGATCTTGTTGTGGTGAAAATTTGATAGATTCTCGTAGGCTTCCCTCGTTCATATATTCTTCTTCTAAGAACAAAATCTGCAACTCAGAAAGTCAAAATATCCTAATCTGCACTTTAAAATATTTTCCGAATGTTCTGAAGTAAATCGGAAGATCTCATGCAAATAGAAGTAAAAAAAATTAGTTCACGTTACGGTAAAATTTACTGCGTCTTTTAAATTACTTAGTGGCGGCTCATTTTTCGAGTCTGAGGTAAACAAAATTACTGAGAGAGCAGCTAAACAAAGAAAATTCAGAGGATAACGCCAATTTAAATATGCGTGAATAAGACAGGACTATAATGTACTTAGGTGTCAAATACATGAGATTAGTAAAACTACAGAATTAAATATACATCACGAAATACATTATATTCATATTTTTATCTTATCTTTTTAATTTTTATTCTTTTAATAAAAGAAAAAACCCTTTTCCGTGTGTCGTCTTCTCCCAAAAACCTTATTTAGAAAGAAAATCCTAACAACAACTAAAGTGCGTTTTTAAACAATATGAGGTAATGTAATTTTATACGAATGGCAAACACAAATCTGTGGTTATGTATTTCACAAATAAATAATATTTTAGATACATCTCGAAATCTATTTACTTGAATCTCCGTAATGAATGAATGTACAATTTTGATGAATCATCGTGAATGGTTATGTTGACAGGCGTGTTCTGTATCCGTGACAGCACTCTCTTCTCGCCGTCCGTCCTCCCATTTGGATACAGAGGTTGTTTGATCCGTAGCTATTCCTTCTCCTCCTCCATCCACTCCAGTGCACTTGTGATGAGAGGGAGGCCTAATTCTGTCGGACAGCCCTCTGTCTAATCCGCCAGCGGCGTCTGAGAGTGATGCTGTGCTAGCACAAGGGGAGGTCTCGCCTTCGCCTGAGTGCGGGTGGGGATGGCGAGGCACAGACGGATCATCGAGACACAGACTGCACGAGGACGCTTCGCCGATGATCCTCAGTCCCTAATCCTCTTTGAGGTAACCACCTCAGTAAACGCTTTCATGGATGTAAAACAGTACTAAAAATCGTCATCATCATTAAATATATTGATACGAAAATATCATCGTAGATTGTTCGTTTCTTTTCTGCGTATCAGGACGGAGCAAACCACACAAATGAGTTGGGATGTGTCTCAGATCTTCGAGGTTTAGGTCTGGATGGAAATGGTGTAGTGGTTGTGGAAGGCGAACGGGTGGTGTAGTGGTTAACACCCCTGCGATCAATGCAGGGATACCGGGTTCGATTCCGACTCAACGCCATTTTCACCTCAACGAAAGGTATCATAAAAGTAAATATTCATACTTTCATGCAGAATATAGTTTAGATTTACTTGATTAGATAGATCTAGTATACATTCATACACAAATGTCACGTACATGAATGAAGTCAATCACATAAACGAAGTATCACATTATTAAGCATTAAAACATATTGACGAGTTTCATCATTTTTAATAGCAAAAATTTGTGTTGTCGATTGGTAATACTCACGCTTGGACCAGGGTAGAAGCTACTACCTAAAGGGCATCTGGGAGGGAATCCCGCCAACGAACGTACAGGGGCGATGCCTTAATTGAGAGTTGGAGCAAATAAAAAACACTCGAATCTAGAGTGCTGGGTTTATATAATAGTATTATATATTTCACTAACTTGCGTGATGTGTGTCATTAATCGTCGGCAGGCAGCACTGACCGCAACCACACGATCCATCGTTCGAATGTCGCTGAGGAAATATGATTCATTTAAAATTCATTTGTGATGGGAACGTGATGCGCCTACTACTACTTTCATAATTACCTTTTTCATACGACTTTTTTATATCTGGAGCACTCAAATAATTTGCACCATATTGAAAGAGAGAATATTTTATTAACTACAGCCTTAATTTACAAAAAAATAAAATATTACTAAACTCTCTATTAAAGGATACGTTGATTAGTATAACGATAGTAACTTAAAGTGTAACATGGAAAGTGGTAGGAAAAAAATAATTATTTTAATATCTGTTTTTTCTTTTCGATTTACTTAAAAACCGACATTGTCAAGTAATCTAGATCAAATTTCATTCTCATTTAGAGCATATTCACAGGAGTTATCTTTGTGCTGTTAAATAAGGAATAGGACAGATAATATTGTCATCTATATGATACGTGTGGATGAGTGGTGAATTTTATTCTGTGGTCAGACACAGCACCAAAAAATGACTTACCGCAAATCCGTTGGTCTAGGACTTCACTGTTTCAATATTTATTTTAAGGTTATTGCTGGCAGGGACGAAGATGGTTTGGAATACATTTTTTTTGTTTTTTAAAGAATCTTTACACACTGATTCATGGAAGTGAAGTTTCTTTCCTTAGGGATGGAATTGTTCCTGTTGCATTTTGCTCCAGGTTCCCAGAGCTTCCAATTGTAAATTTGAAATTTGCAGAAGGCATTTTAAATTAATAATTAGGCTTCTTCCTTTTCCCTTTCTGAGAATAAACCACTATCAAACGAATTTCGACTATTTCAGTTTGATCTTCAAAATCGAAATGTGGCAACTTCATCAGAAATATTTTAATTATATTATTTGGGGTAATGAATAACCCTTTATGTCATAACAATAAATTATTGGCTTCATTAAAGTGTTTAAATGCAATTTTCGAAAATTAGGCATTTAAATTTAGTTGTATCGCAATGAAACAGGTTTCTATTTATCTAACGAGAGAATAAAATCTTATGAAAAATTATATTTCCTTTTTTGGTTGAAATGATGATTTTGTACATTCTGTGGATTAGATTACTTCGAAACATTATATTCTCTCAGTTTTTTAATAATTCAATTCTAAAAAATAATCGTGAAACGTATTTTGCGTGAGAGTCAAGAGATTTATGTGTGGACATCGTTCAGTGCGAAGCAAAATCTTCGTATCGTTTTTTAAAAGATCCTGTCAGAGTCGCAGTGGACGGATGTGTCATCTTTATCCCGCCTTTCTCTTCTTCTCCACATCCTCCACCAGGGCGCGCGGCCGTCGTACGGCTCCCTTTGAAAAGAAAGACGCTCACTAGCCGAATGAAAAATGGACTTCCGAAAAAGCGGCGCGTTTAGTTTTGACAAACATCCATTAGGGCGCGGGCATAATAGGAGCGGAGTGAATCGACAAACATCTTTTCTCGGTGGCTCACTCGCCATTCCGCGCGTCCGCTCCTCCATGGAGACGGGACGCTCCGGGAGAGTGTTTTGTTACTGTGGACACGACCTCGTGCACACCTCTCCCTCCCCTGGGGGCATCCGCACTTAAGACCACTGTACGGTTACACACGTCTTCTACTTTCCCCATCATTTTCATAGGTCTCGTCACGAAAAATTTGTTCTCTATAAAAATTCGATTTCGTCAATAAACTTTGCACGAAATAATTAGGGTAAGCCTTCGCCAATGAGTAAAGAAATTGCGGTAAACACGCGAAAATGCATGGAGACAAATTCTGTCGTAGAGGTTTTTAACTCGATTAGAAACAAAGAGAGTTTTATTTCATAGGAAAATAATGCAATACTTTCAGATTATAGCACATTTAAGAAGTTTGAATGTTTCTGTCTTATTTTGCATGTACTTTATTGTGTACATGGAAAACGCCAATCTTACTTGCGAAGATCTACCAAGGTAAAAAAGGTCACAACTGTTGATATGCTTTCTAGGATTATGGTGAGTAACAAGAATCTTTGAAGCCAATGAAAACCTGTTTCATGCTGCAACATATTGCCAACTTCTGAGTGATAACGAGAAGACAAAATAGAATTGGTCGTTTAATTTGAAGAATTGGTTGAACAATTATTTAATTGAGACATGTAAATGAAAACTTTCTAGAAGCTATTTTTTTTCACGAAAAACATTTTTGTCAATGCTCTGGTAATCAATCTAAAGCATTCTGTTGACACTTTAATTACTATGACAGTCAAAAGATATCGTTGCCAGAGTAAGGTGTATTACGCAACAGCATCAGGTAAATCGATATTATATACATTTTTTTCTACTTTTTCTATACTTTGTCGTAACTCGAGGCAAAGAGAATGTTATCAAGTTATACTCTTTATAGTATTTGGAGCGGTTTTTTGAAATCACAAGTGGCATTTCGAATGTTCTCCATATTTCAATTATTTTGCACTTACAATATTTTAACAAAAACCCTATTAGTTGCAACATTAAACAAATAATGTATGATGATTTTCCCATAATTTTTTATAATCATTTATGACGTTCCATGATTTTTACACCTCCTATAAAAACGTTTTTTGTTGTTAGAACGTTTTCCATTTGCATGTATACATGAACGTCAAAAGTTTTTTACATCGATCCTAAAGCGCTTTTTGATTAATACTGGAGAAACTGGGCATGAATGTGTATTGAGACAATGAAAATNAAGCGCTTTTTGATTAATACTGGAGAAACTGGGCATGAATGTGTATTGAGACAATGAAAATACAATTTACTCTCTGCGTCTGGGAAGATGCACGTCATACCGTTTCTCAGAAGAAATTGCACTGTAGGAAGCGCTGCGAAGATATTCCACGGGGGATGAAGTGTGACCGATGACAAATGAAGTCGTTCGTCAATTGTTCGACGGTGCGGGGCAGCAGCGTCCATCTCAATGAGCTCCGAAGGGGAGAGCAGCTCTTGGTCCATCTACATCTGCATAAAGCGTCATGCCTCAGTGCTGTAATAGATAGATGCTTGGTGCTCTCTGATGGGGACGGAATCAGACATCCATAATCGAAAGTGAACTATCATCATATATCCCCTTGAATCAGGTTACTCGTGGAAATGGATGAAATACCCATTTATTTTTGTCAGGTAAAATCGTCAAATGTAAAGTAATGCTAGAACACTGACTGTTCTTTAATAGATCAGAATTCCTTCTCACGTTTGCTTGCAATTTTTATTTCGTGACAAGGATATGAATTTATTCAGTTTTAGGTCAAGAAATTAACGAATTGAACCTGCCAACGTTTTGGCCGGTTTATTTGACCATATTCAAGGTTAAACACATCCATACGCTAATAAACTTGTACAGAAGGAGCGTAAGGCAGCAGATACTTAACAACTATCATATACCAATACAAGATGAAGCAACATACCTAGTTACACTTAATTCTCCTGTTTTTTATCAGTGTATATATGTGTTTAGCTCTGAAGGTCGTCAAATAATCCGACAGAAACGTTGGAAAATTCAATGTGTTAATTTCATTCATACCTCCAGCTAAAAAATCCTTACCACAATTAAAACTTCTCTTAAGTTGTTGTTAATTAACCATGAATTGAATGAAAATTGGATATGGGTCACGGGTTTGAATCCGGGATCATCAGTTAAATGCACTGATGCGCTACCCCACGGAGCTACCCCATTCCGCGAACACATTTTCCAATTTCATTCATTGAGTGGTCGTTAGTGTGTTACCTTGCAGTGTGTTAACCGCTATTTAAGAGGCTATAAGAGATATCAATTAAATTCGACAGTCATAAAATTGACTGAAGGGTATGGAAAGGAGTAGCGAAAAATAATCGCTTTTTAGCCTCGTTGAGAATAATTTTGATCTGGAGGAAACTGTGTTTCAATCAACTATCCAATTATATTTACAACTAATTAACTACAGAAATATAGTAGTAAATAATTAAGAAAAACGTAGACTTAAAATAAGACGCATAAAATCTATTGAACAATGTCGTGATATATTTCGAGAACGGAGTGAGCATTGCACTATATTTAATGACATAGACACCTCCTCAAACACCTTGAACATGTAAGGGAACGAATGCAGCAAGAATGATTCTCCTCTTACGCCATGACCTACTTGAGAACAATTCCAAACTGAGAATTGGTGCATCTGATTAAAATACCTAGGTCAGATTATAGTGAAGCGATCATACAGAAATATTTCTTAATGCGATGATACGTGTATGTGATCAACTATTTAAATATTTTGTTTGTTGTTTTTGTGAAATATATGAACTTTCATATTTTTACAAGCATTTATTTAATTTCATTTGTTATATCGTATGTTTGGACCAAATCTTGCAACTGAAGTGTAAACCACTTCCCTTCTACCGATTGAATATTGAAATTCATCATTGATGGGAAATTTTTGTCGTGGCTGATTCGTGATGAAAGCCATGTAACTGAGGGATATGGAACAATAGAAGGTACAATAAGGAGGAATAGATCAGTTGTCGAATCTCAGAATCTGAGAGTAGTTCTGAGAGGTTTGAATCGACTTCTTTGAAAGATGATATAAATATTTAGATTCTCTGAGGAGGGTCCCCAACATTGCTGACTCAGCATTCGCATACTGTTTCTTGAAACACGCTATTGAAGTACAATAATACTTGAACTATGAAAAATAAATGTGAGGGGAGTTGCTATTAATACATCATCCTGCTGCTGACAGTATCACATGGATCAACTACAGCAATTTGAATCGTTGGTCTCTTGTATGGCGGAAAGGAAATATTAATGCTTACTTTGAAGTTTTTTTCCTGGGGCTTTAGGGCTCGCCAACGTTTTAAATTTATTGATTTCGAGCAAGAATTAATTTGTGTTTTTTTCGGTAATAGAAATACTAAACAAAAGGCAGGAAATGAACAAATTATATTTTTGTTTTTGTGAGTATATTTTTAAAATCTGTTCATAATACTGATAATAAAAAAGGTTACTGTGATCAAGTATAGTGAACATCGAGTTGATTAGTAATTATGATGGTAGCATTGCCACAGGGTGAGGGTTGTTTATTAAATATTTCATATAAAACCAATAAGATACAACATATACTGTCTTATCCACTTCTCATCATTTATTGACGATAATGTGCTTGTGAGATATGTTAATGAAGGATAATAGATAAAATTACTTTTTTCCTGCTGCTCGTTAAAACAACACTTTTTTACGAATCACTTATGTTCAATATTAACATATTTTGACACGTATTTTATATTTAATGTATTAAATTGAGTGAACAGGGATTTGAAATCCCGGTTATAATAGGAGTGAAGTGAATAAATGATTTTCAAATACAAAGTATCTCGTAATGGATGCAGTAGATTTTATCTCTCCCTTCGAATATCTGGAAACAAATGTGATGTCAACGCGATACGAAGTCATTTGCCGATAAATGTCAAAGGAAATTAATGAACCTCTGGCGATGATAAGTAACGTTTTCGCGACAACTGGCATAAATACACGCTTCAACGACACCACCGTATTTGTTTCACACGGTAGATTTACATCACATTATCACTTTCTGTCTCGAGTGGCCGTCGAGTCATTTAGGAATCTGAACAATCTTGTTTATGATGGTGCGAGTCGTAAACGGCCACGTCCTTTCAGACGAATCACTTCGTTCCTCTTCTATGACGTTCAATGTTTGATTGATGGAGGGAAAATACTCAATGGTTGACTGTGAAACAAATCGGGGGAAGGGAAAGGGGAAGTATAACGTCACCGAAGGACAAGAGAGTGCTCAATCAACATTTGCCTCGTTTATCTCCTCTTTTGTTATGAGACTCTAACGTCCTCCTATATACGAGACAGAAATTGCGTGACAATACGCGTCTAACTTTTTTTCGCAAAAGATTGATACTCTCCAAGAACCTGATTTCAGAAGTACGCAAAAGTATTGAATTACGTGATTCAACTATTTATTTTAGTACTTGTATCATAATTTAATTTAAATTTAAAACATAATTTAAAGATTGTTTTCCACATTCTACAACAGAATGGTTTTCCGAAAGGTCTAATTAATAGTTTATTATTTAATGTGAGGATTAGATTCCCTAGACCGGTTCAGCAGGTTGATAGGTGTAAAAAATATAAATCTCTGATATATGTTAAGAGCCTATCGGAGTCCATCAGCAGACTATTAAAGAAAAATATCAAACACACTGTGGTCTGTCATTCGAAAAGAATAATTTGAATAGATTGTTGTTTTCTAAATTAAAGGACCCAGTGGATAAGGGTGACAGAAACAATATTATGTACAAAGTTAATTGTAAAGATTGTGAGAATATGAATGTTGGCCAGCCTGCTCAAAAATTATCAACATAAAAATGATTGTATAAAAGGATAAACCCACGTGTGCACTGGGGAAACATACAGTGGAACTTTCTCACAGTTTTGATTTTGATAATGTTAAAATTATTGATTATGAAACTAATGTTAAGAAAATATGTTTCAAAGAAATAGTATATATTTCTAATGAAGTTATATTAGAGGTGGATGTCATGTTTTTAGGGTTATACATAATTTCAAGGGATTTTAATAATACAGCATAGGATAAGTTTTGATATTTTTTTATATTTATGTAAGGATAAGTCAGCATTGTAGAATTGTGTTTTCGTGTGTTGTAACCCAGATGAAGAACTAATAAAAGTTCGAAACGTTGGTTGCTTAAAACAGAAAATTTTGTTTCGCTACCTCAACTCAATAATCCTGTTTCCTAATCGATGGGACAGTTGTATCATTTTCAATTTAATCATAGTACTGAGCGCGAGGGTTCGATCCCCAGAGTTCGTGAGGTTTAATTCACCAACACCAGATCAATGTCGGTTACTTATGTTTACCATAATCGTAAAATCTCTTCTTCCATATTCAAAATTAAAGATGTGCAAAAAGAAGTGAGATAGCTCAGCGTAAATTTCGCTGTGATAGCTCACGCGTTGACTGCCTAGCGGACAGACAGGACCATTGGCTGCCACAGCTTATGCTGTTGCTGCCTTACAACAGTTTTCATCTAAACGAGGCCAATTTTCTATAACTGCGGAAGTTAACGCTGTTTTATCTGGGAGGAAGAAAGTTACATCTACAGCTATAGCTTATACGTTTTGCACGTATCAGCTTAACCCCGCTCAAAACTCCAACATAGCTACAAGAACTGTTAGGGCTCTAATGACCTTGCCGTTGACGAACCCTAAAGCCCCAGAAAAAAAAACAAGAACTGTTGTTTGTTCCTCGTCGCTGATTTCGTTCGATGATTTCGTGTAGTTGCAGCTAAATGACACTCGGCTGCGCTGCCTTCTATGCATTCGGTTCGTTGACTCATGACCGAGGCGGTGCAGCCTCAGCAATTGTGTTACGGAGTAAACTCGACCATGGCTGTCGCAACTGTGAATAGTTGTTTACTTGAACAAGACGATTCATTACAACGACTAAACGACGCCATCCCGACGTTGCGTAGTCCGAAATTTGAAGTATAGACGACGAATATTTACAGTGTTTTCCTGACGTTTAGCAGCCGTACACTGGTGATATTTTGAATTTCTGAAGGTTAATGTTGCCGAATATCTAATTATTATTTTTTTAAATAATGATATTTTCAAATGTATTAATCTAATAAGAGCCACTTTTAAGTATATTCAAAATAAAGAAACGTTTAGACAGACAAAAACGTTTTTTTGTATTTAAAGATATATTTTTCAAGATTTTGGAGATAACTATTTTACTGTTCATGGTACCAATACTATGGTGTCAACTCTCAGAAAACGTAACACGAGATATTGAAACATTATACTGCAGTAGCTCGATGGTAGCGTTCGCATCTTCAGAGGGAGAGGACTGTGGATCGAATACTGGCGCTGTCGGATAACTGAAGACGGATGTCGAAAAAAAGAGAATGTTTGCTGTAAGCCTGTGATCAAAGAAAGTAAGACCATGGAATTGTAATAAAAATGAATAACGTCAAGAAAGTTGAGGAGAAATATCGAGAAGCATGCAGATAGTTGACATCGACTCACATCGAATCACTATTACATGCTTACTGGTTGGCAACATCCTCTAATATAGGTTCCCTTTTCTTATCTTGTAGATTAGCTACTTAAGCTGTGAGAGCTAATACTGTCCGCCGTGATACAGAAGGTCGAAAATTCACGTCATACAGATGGGTGTTAGCTGTGCGGTCTCATGTGTTGTCTGTCCAGCTGGCAGTCAATACATCAGCTACCCCAGCTCAGGTTTTCTTTCAGTGTGATTAGGAGGAAAATTGGCCACGTGGTCTGAACCATATAAAAAAAATAGACATGAAATATAATTTCATACCCACTCAATACAAAGAAAGAAACAATGAGAAGTGGTGAAGACTATTTGATGATGAATAGATATGTGATAAAGAAGACTTAACTATTCGTAACATTTCGTAATAAAGATAATCGAGCCACACATTCTAGGCTTCAATCAAGATGTTTGAAGTTGCACGTCCCTATGTCTATAATCAAAGAACAAAATCATTTTGCGACCGAATCTTTATATCGAATTGTTCATATCTCACAATCTACGCGTAGTTTTTACAATATTTACGAGTAATATGTTACTCTAATTCTTACTCCAAATACTGATGAAGCATCAAAAGAAAACCAAACTCACATCCTATTTTCAATCCTAAGAAAAGCGACCATGCAACTTAACTTTCGATTTATTCGTTTTTTGATGTGTGATGTAAATACCCCTGATAGAAGCCCCAGCGGTGGCGCAGGTGGTAGTGTTGTTTCTCATCACCAAGTCATCCCAGGTTCGATTCTCGATTGTAGCTTTTCAGATTAATGTCTCAATTTATATAGCTGTGACTATTGAAAAGCAGCTCCTCCTAGTATCAATAACTAACCACTTCTACTAACCCCTCCACGTGGGTCAAGTTGTTGGTAAACTCAGCTAAGCAGCCTACCTACTAACAATGGCCTACCACCCGACTCCCAACTCCTATCTTTCCATGTAGATAAGCTTCAATAGCACGCTACATTTCCTATTTACAAGTACAACACATGGGCCCTCCTGCAATTGCAAATAAAACATAGAATGGAGTATTATTATGAATATTCCATGTATAAATATAAACCAATAGTTGAAGGTAAAGATAAATAATCGTCAAGTCCACAGATTGACGCAGCAAGATCCCGAAGGAAAAGGAACAAAAATTTGTTACACAAATAAACCGTTCGAATTCAAGAAAAGGTTTTATTAACGTGGGTCTGACGTTGCCACTTGGGTCTTTATTTACTAGTTTTCTACGTAAATGGTGATTTCAGAAAGAATATTTGCAGACAAATTACGAAATTCATAAGAACACAAATGCAGATTTTCTGATATTACGTTGTCATCAGGGAATTCCCTCGAAAAATCCAGAAAAGTCTCCATTCCATACGTTTCTTGATAACTGAACTATCTCCTTCCGAATTCGATCACCCTAATTTTGGTTAGGGGAAGACCACACCTTGTGACCTGAGCCTCGTCAAAATAAATTAAATATTAAACGTCCACAATTGATTATTATTATTATTAAAGTAATAAAAATTTGTTGAATAGAAGAGTCATTTTATTTTTTATCGATTTTTTTACTTACAAATTTCCCAATATTAAGTTGGAACATAGAATGCCAATATAGTCGTGAAAGAGAAAAACGCGTATTTTGAGAGTGTAATGCGTGGAATAGTCAGAACGTGCGTTTGAAACGCCTTTAATGGGACGGAGAGAGTTTCTGACAACAGTGAAGTGGTTCAGGGGTGAAGGAGAATGTGTTCCAAAGTCTTATTGCTTCCCCCCTCTCTCTCTCTCTCTCTCTTCAAACATTCGCTTTTGCAACGTCGAAATGGGCGAGATTTACAGGCACTTTATGATGTGGAACATTACTTCCCAGCATTGCGACGTTGGCCCTCAAGTATTCCCATTCCTCGGAAGAAAAAGTACAGGGGTTGAATAACACTTCGCTTATGGTTTTCCATCAGTATATTTTGTTTTGTTTCGTTCATATAATGGCCGAAACGTTGGTAGTTGTATCTACTAAGACGCGGTTTGTCCCGGTCAGACAAGTTATATGAAGTGTACCTTATATCACTGAAACAAAAATATTAATTTTCATATTGTAATTACGTCCATAGAACAATAATTATTGAATGAAACGACGTCATATCACAAACTAAATTTAAAATCTATTAAGGAAACTACTCAATGCTTCGACCCCCACTGCGGGCCATCGTATTGCAAATAATTATTTTACTTGCTTGTAAGTAACCATTACTTGCCTGATGATGCCCCAGAGTAATTTAAACGTTGTGTAATTTATTTAATAGACATTAAATCCAGTCTGTGAAACAATGTCGGCTTATTCAATAGTCTATTCATATTGAAATCGTTCCCCAGATGAGTAATGATGCGAATAAGAAAATGTAATGAAAACCGTGAATGAACGATATATTCCGTTTCACTTTACCATTTTACGTCATCTATTTTAAATCATGTTCCCTTGGAAACAGCGCAGTTAATAATCAGTCTGTTAGCGAATCCACTTTGTTTGGAATGTTATTACTTGCTCACAAGCTTCAATTAAATTCTGGATCAATTAAATAACATGATTCATCAGATCACTTGATTGCTTTGGATAACTTTCTACCCAACGTAATTTTATTGTCGCTCTTTATCTCAGATCTCAATTAAGTTAAAATTTCACAACTACGTGTACTTAGAGAGCGGTGGGGGGGAGGGTTGCAAATTCTTGATTAACATATTTCTTACAATTTAGCGTAATGAATAATGCAACCGAGAAGCGTTCCGGACGACCGGGTTTTGTGATATTATTTGACCCTTCGCAGAAACCAACGTAATCATTTTTTTACAAGCATTACTGTACTCCTGCACATATGTTTGCTGTTTACTATCGTATGTAAGTAATCAATAGAATATAGAAAGGAATAAAATGGCGGAAATAACTCTATCTCCATGTAATATATCAGAAACATTTCGTAAAAATAAAAAAAATGTACTAGGAACAGTCAGAAATTATAAAAGCTTATTTTGTAACAATCATATCGTCATGATCTACGAGATAGCGACTAATTACTTGGCACGCCCCCGTTAAACTGAGTCCAGAGAATTAATTACAACCTCGTCTTGACTTCTTTTTTTTTGTAAGAAGCGAATTTCAGATGGATGCGGAGTGCTTCTATGAAGCAACTGCCGTGATTCATCCAGGGATGGAAAACATTTTTATTGCAAGGGTTGGAAGTAAAGAAAGAGTTCAATTTTTCAGTGTTAATGAAAAATAAACATACCCTGTTCAGATAACTTCTGCGATTGAACGTATGCCCTCCCACGTCTGGGGAGGGGTAAAATTTTTATGGCTCTTTAACTACAATTCGTTTTGGAAAATTAAAATATTGGGGTTCTATTAAATGATTAATTTGTAAGAGTTTTTTTATTTTTTATGGTTATTTCGTTGTTTCTCATGTTAAATATCCTACCAATAATTTAAATATTTATTCATTGCATAACCCTTATAAATTGCTATTTTTGCTGCCATTTAATAATTTCTCAAAATTATTAAATTCTTTTAAATGTCTCAAAGTTTATTCCCATATTAAGTCTCTTATATCTTGAATCTTTTTATTAATCATTTATTGTAAATTTTACCAAAATCTATGAATAAAACATCAGGTGAATATGATTGAATTGATTCTCGGGAGTTAGTAATGTTAGTGAATGGAAGTGTTAAAACGTGTGAAACTAGTAGTCCCGTCCGGTTTTACCAACCTTCGTCAAATAGTTTTGCGAAAGTTAATACACTCACGTTTCGTTTAAATGGTATTGTACTTTTCACCAAGCCATATTATCCTAAAGGTCGTCAAATCGTTCGTCGAATTTGAAGAACCTTTCTCGGACCATCAACTTAATTGTAGGCTCGTCAAGTGAGTTGATAGCGTTCGGATAAAAATGCATAGTTGAAATTTGAAATGGTGAATTGTGAGGTTACTAATGCTCACGTGTAACGATCATGAAGAGTTAAGGTAGCAATATATTGAAGTCCGAGTTTACATTGCGTTGCAAAGGAGACAATTGCAGTGAATTAAGAGTATTTCCGTGCAGCCAGTGGTATGGTGACTCACGTAATGTGTGTTATTGCCAACCTCTACGCGACAAATGTAAATGCAAACACACCGTAACATTTAATGAACTGTTAAACATAAGTAAAAACTGTTGATGAAACATTGAAAATTAACGATTTGTAAAAGTTTGATGCCAACCAGTGATGCTCGTCCAACTATCGAAGTCCAGGTGTCAGTTCAAGGTTGGTAAACAAATTTATTTCAAATGTGTGCTGGTTACTAATGGTGTATTTCATATCCCATCGGGGGAGAGTAACAAGTAATTGGAATATCTCTCCTGCACAATTTTGGTACAGCTACCTTAGTGACTACAATTCAGAGCAAGATAAACGCATGGATGAGTTCTCAGTTTTGTCTTCGCAAATTTAACTTGACATCTCTCCTTCCCCATTCCCTGACCCAAGTCACGGTTAGGTGGAAAAGCAGGCATGTCCTGAACCTCACCAAAAGACGTGTAATGATCATAATTGTTACAAAAAATAATAATAGTTAATTATTATTATGAATTTTAATTATTATTAATAAGTTGTTATTATTAATAATAGTTAACAATAATAATAGTTATTATTTATAGTAATAGTTATTATTATTAATAGTTAATATTATTCACATCCATCACGGATGCGTTATCCACAGGTTAATCTAACCTAAATGACGACTAGTGCAGACCCTCCACTGAGAACGTACTTAGAACTGTTGCCTTCTTTACTACAAGCCGTGGCCGGCGAATGACAACACTGTAATATTTGTCAAAGGTAGTCCGATGAGACGGAGCGCAGTCTGTAAGATTAAAAAAGCAATATTATACAAATATAACTTAATACCTTACGATACAACGTTTATGATAGTTTTGTTTATATCATTATTAGTTACATTATGGAAACAATTTTCTCCTATAATCGATGATGTCACTGCAAAGATATTACAATACTTTAAGAGATTTTTGCATTTGTCATTAACCCTCTTAAATTTTTTTTTTAAGAGATAGAACACATTGAACATATTAATAGGCTATTGCGAGTCTTAGCATCATTTGACTTTTAATATCACTACGTATAAAATAAACCCTTTCTTCCAAGTTCAAAATCATCATCTAAAATGTAGTGAGTATCCACATATATTTCTTAAAATACTTATTATTGAAACGAAGATGAAAGAAATAGTAGATAAAAATTGCAGTAATTTGTTGAATAATATCACATTTTCTTCACTGAATTAAGAATTGAAGATTGACAAATCTGGTCTCGTGATAACTTTCGGTCGACAAAGCCATTTTCACCTGACCAAAATATCACTTATCTTCTCCTCGTGTAGGATGCACGGAAGAAATATATGCAACTCTGGTCTTCTACTTAACTGCGTACTTCATCCATGTCTTCAGGTCGTTGTAAGCTGAGACTCCAAAAACGATAAAATATAAGAAAAGATGGGGTTGCGGCACATAATTAGATCTTGTGTAATTGTTGTTCATCATTTTTCTTAAGAAATCGTAACAAAAAGCAAAATAAAATATAGCGACTTCACAAACGATTCTTGATATTACCTTTCTTAACATAATTTTACTCCACTACTAAGAGTTACTTAAGATACCACATCGCGTCTGTGCTCAAGAAAACACGTCATTTTAGGTTATGGTAATATACTACTAAAATTATCACACCAAACAATTGCGCCAAGAAACTTACTTTTTGAGTTAAAATTTTCTTGCTTCACAATTATTCAATCCAGTATCGATGCGAAAACACAAAGTTATTCGGATAGTGTAACGCAAATATTCCCAGCTCCAAGAACTATTGCAGTATTTTCAACAGTGATTGCGACTATGAAGCATGCTTTCGAGCAATCTTAGGACTACCATGCAAGGTTACGAAATATGAGGGCCATGTCTTGTAGTATAGAACGCTATGTCAGAGCAAATCGGGAAGATCTCGGGGGCTGGCAGGAATTGAGACACTTTTACCTGACTCTGGTTGACAAAAGGCACGAATTGAGAAACTTCTTAAATTTTACCCTTCCAGCAGGGCACGGTTTCAGAAACTCCTTCACCTGGTCATTGCGACAATAGAAACCCTTCTTAATCGCGCTGGTAGTCATTTTACCCGGTACTTACGAGAATGTAAAGAACATTAATAGTGCATGCTGTGTTTCAAGACTTGGTATTTTGAATCATAAAGGATGTTAAATTATATTGTTAGTGTTCTTTCACTGAAATAATTTGTGAGTGTCTTCTGAACGACAAAAAATATTTGTGTTCCCCAATGTAAAAATTCCCAGAACATAACAAGACGTGTTTCTCGGAACACATGGCAGGGTGGTAGGATTTGTTTTGAAAGTTTTTATGAACTATTGTTCCTTTGGCTGTACATTTTATGAATAGAATTATCACTCATGTTCAAGACTCGAATTAAACTCTCTGAAATCAATGAAAATTGAAACTATATACGAATGTTTGTCGCACAAGTAGTTATAAAGACAACTGACATTCAGACCAACTCTGCAGAGGGTGGATGGGAATGAGTAATGCGGATTTGGAATTTGGGGAGTCAGTCCTCAGGTAAACCACGGGGTGCACCAGAGACGTGGAAGTTTCTCAATTCGTGCCTGGGGATTAGTAGACCCTTTTTCAATATTTTCTCGCAGTCAAAATAGTTTCTAAATTCGAGTCTTCCCGCTCTCAGTGCGCATCGATAGCCAAACGGAACACCCATATCCGCGCACTGGTGCTAGTTTTCCTTCAAATGAAACATCATTTTGGAACTCGGGGTAAACCACTGCACACTCACAGAAGCAAATGGAAAACGCCATGAGGGATATAAGACTTTACTCGGGAATATGTATGTAATTGGGATGCATGTTCTCGAATGACAGTAATCGACGTCACAGCTTTGTTCGGGAGTTTATCAACCCAGGTCAATCAGTCTCTCCAGCGTGTTCAACTGTTTGATACGGTAAAGTCCTCTCTGAGTTCTCTTTTTGATGAATCTCTCGAACCTGAAATTTTCTCTTGGGAACGGCTTGGCGTGAAATACCAGATTTCCTTTCGAAGCTGAGTCTTTTCCTGCAGACCTCGATCAACGTCTTGAAAGGAATATTCGCCGATAGCAAAGAGGTCAAGCGAGCATCTAACAGTCACGCATCTCTTCTCACTTCTCGCACCCGCCGCTTGTGTCGCTTCGGTGGCTCGTCCCTCGTCGTGTCTTCGCGACCTGCATTACCATTTCAATGGCGCCCTGATTTGTAATTCGGATCCTGGCCGCCAACGGCGCCCTGCCGTCGCCCCATCACAGGAGGCCGTGGCGGCTGCTGCGACTGCCGCGCTGCCTCGCGTTGATATTTTTAATTAATTCATTAACTGGGAGCTCGCTGCTAATTGCGGACTGCTAACGAACCGCTGCTGCCTCCGTTTGCCGCATCGATAGGGAGTGGGTTGGGTTGGGGGTCGGAGTCGTGACTTCTTAGAAGCAACCTTCATCCCTCGGGAGAACAACTGCAGAGTTGGTCTCTTGACCAGCTGCTACTACCCCGTACCCCGAACACGCCTTCCGCCACAGCTAATTAGACTGCGGTGAATGAGAAAAGGCATCACAAAATTCTAATGAGCGAATAATAATGCTTCTTGTTGAGTTATTGTCCTCTGTATTTTTATTTGTTTTTTTCTTTCGTATTTTCTTGGTTTCTGTTGCAGATATAGAACAAAACCAAAAGAACAAATTGAATGTATTTTCAATCTTATGGACAGGAAACTCTGTAGACTGGAGACTTTCACTTCAGTGTTAAACTTGCTAATTGTTGTTATTTATTCTAGTATGTTTTCCTACTAGTCATTTAACCTTTCGTTTTGCTAACTTTGTGTGCTCCATCTACAGAATTATATTAACACTAAATTTTCATGGTTTTGATCTAGAAGAATTTATTGCAAATGTTGGTCGAAGGCATTTGTCTTCAGTGACTCTAAACCTGACTTAAATACCAAAAGTTAGGTCGAGCTCGTATTGTAAAATAGAAAACTGTTTTGTCGGTTAGAACAGTATTTTAAGGAATTTATGAATAAGTGTAACACTAACACTGATTTCTTTAGTGTCACATTTATATTTCCGATTAATTCGTGTTTTATATCTTCTTGAAATTTTACTATGTATTATGAAACGTTACTTCGCGATGCGCAAAACAATTTTACCTTAATTCATACGTAAAAACTTCCAATTATATTATTTATACAAAAAATTGCTATCGAAGATAGAAGTGAGTTATTAAAGACCTTTATAATATCTTCATGATTTGTGTTCAGGTTAGACTATTCTTTCAGAGTGTGAATAGTAGAAAATGAGGTTTTGAAATGCGTCCGAGTTTTTGCGCAGTCAGCCGATATTCGTACACCCACGGACTTAATAAATTACAAATCTATGATTCTGTATCCAACACCCTTAGTTCAAGATCACGCGTGGGTCTTTCTCATTTTCAGCACTCTTAGCTTTGAAACACCTCTGTCTATCACGAAACATGCTCATTTGGCCCTTTCTCTCCCCCTGCCTAGTTTGGCGTTTTAATCATTTTATTCTCCTCCCTTTGCAACCCTTCCGCAGCAGCCGCAGTCCGGCTATTACCTTCGTCATTACCACTTCCATTAACGTCGAGCCATCTCCCCCATCCCCGTGAATATATTACCGAAAATAAACGGGGAAAATAACGCCAGTAAATCGTTTTAGGGTTGGCAGCAGTTGCACGGCAGTCGTGACGATTTGTAACTGGGCCCTTCACGACGCCATGTAATAGCCGTTGCTTCGTTGTCGACACGGTGGCGTCGCGTAAAATTTTTTTACGCGCGCCGCGGGCGGCTGTTATCATGTGACTTATTACTGTGACACTTTCCCGACGACTGCAGAGACCTCTGCCTGCCACGCCGCGAACTCGCGCTTGTTCCGTTCAAACGGAAGGAAGCAGTGTGGTGCGAGGTCCGGAAAAGAGCCGGGGAGTTGGAGGGGGGTGGGCGAATGGTTGTGTCTGCGCCAGACAGACAGACGCTGTCATAAGCGAAGCGGCGTCTCCTAAGTGGCAGTTCTGTCGCGACGGCGGCGGGCGCCGCTGTGACTGGGTTGTCACCATGGTGATATCTGGCTCTCAAGATTAGTACTGCAGTTTACTCGTCACATTTTGGCGCAATTTTTTTTATTCTGCGCTCGCCTTCAACTGTAACTAGGTTCTTAAGGATGACTCGGATACCAATGCTGTTGGTTTCGTGCCTCCAAAGAATATCAAGCAAGAATGTGCTGTATCGTGCCATATCATACATTATGTTTTGACTTGTTTTAACTCAATCGATTCATACTTATGCAAAATAAAGTTTTATCTTTTGTTTTCTTTTAATGGATGTCATTTTGCAACAAGAAAATAAATAAAATTTATCGTATCACTAGATTTTCGATTTATTGAAATATTTCGAAACATATTAACTATTCATTTCTAAGGCAAAAACTAAAATAACTTGTTAGAACGATTCCAACGAATTTTAAACAAATAATGTTTTTTCGTTGGCGCTCCTGTGGAAATATTATCTGAATAAGAAATTATACTGTTTCTCAAGTAGAACATTTGTATCAACTATAATTTGCACTTAAAAAACTTAAAGCAATTTTTTCTTATTAAATATTCAAAATTTCTTTAAAACCTATATTTCGGTATCTTTTGAGAATTGCAGAAATATTGTGTGGTCAAGAGGTACCGTTCCTCTGCATCTTCCATAAGGCCTCGATCCCCTTTGGCTCTTTTTCTTTATAAACTGAGGAACACAACAGAAAATATTCTATTTCCTGACTTCATCTCCGAAAACCATTTCTAGAGCTGCATCACAATAGAATAATGGAAATACATGGATTTCCCAGAGGTGTCTCTATGATGTAGGGAAGGGTGAGAACCAATCCACCCCTAGTGTGGTGTTTGAGAGGGGTGACTCCAAAATGTAGCCTCCTACAATATTTTACAACTTTTACCTTCTTGTTGTAAATTTACGCCAGGTAAGTGCTTCGAGACAAAATTTTATCTTTATGAATATTTTTTAGAGGTCAGTGTGTTGTTAACTTAGGTTTTAAACTACCAAGAGTCTGCGCGGAGACATCAGAATCATTATAGAAATAAAAACCTTAATTCATCTCATGCTTGAATTGTTAGTAACTCTCATTGCAATAAATATTATGTTTTCTTGACAATGAAATGAATGAGGAAATGAGGAAGTTGTTCCGAATTTTAAGTTTGCCAAGACATTCTGATTCGCCTTGAAATTAAAAAAAAATGTTTACCTTTGCTCAAATATCATTCTGTGACAAACTCACGGGTAAAATTTGAAAAGTTAGTTGTCCTGAAAGCGGCTGACGTACAAAAGAAATAAAGCATTGCTTTATATGAAACGTAATAGAATCCATTTGAATTCAACGCAGACGATTTGAAAAGATAACACCTTTTATTAAAGAAGTTTTGTAATACTATCATNTCAACATATATATATATATATATATATATATATACACTTTCATTTTGCAAACTACATGCTTATTACACCTCTGAAGACAGAAGAAATTTAGAAAACAATGAGACAATGAAATATTTCTAGCCACACATGTGTTTAGTAGAACATTTATTTCTCTATAGAATATTAAATACACAATATTTACATTTTATACGTTTTTTCCTAAGTTAAAATAAATGAGAGAATTTGAGTATGTTGCAAGATGTGCCAAAGAAAGAAAAACAATATTTGGCAAAAATAATTTGCTTCGTCATATCTTGTAGAATGAATGTTGTTACTACGTACTCTCAGTAAAAGTATTTAGTCTCCATTCTAACATCGCGCGATTTTAGCTTTCCTCTTTTCCGAATTAATCTCTCGCACTTTCACGCGGATGGTTCATCATATTCCCTTTTTTTCTGTTCAGATTTCTCTCATACTAATTTTGCTCTTTTTCTCTGTCTCCTCTCGTTCTTCCGCTTCGACAGTTCGAAGTTCCGCTTTCCTCGTCCTCCTCTTCCGCATCGCTCGAAGCGCCCCTGGCGAGCAGGTCGCGCAACTAGCCACGCGATGGTGGCGCCCCTGCCGGAGCGATAAGTAATGGCTTATCGGCGCGATGGACCGACTTTGCCAAGGGACGCGGCTGCCTGCCCTGCCGCCTCGCTGGCCGCTCGGCTGCTGCCTGACTGTTCGTTATCTCGTTTGGCCCACCCCCACCCAACCCCAACCTCTCATCCCTGTTACCTTTCACCCTCCCCTCCCTCACCAAACCCGCAAGCGTTGCGCGCGCGAGTCACTGGCTAACGAATTGCGCGCCAGGCAGACACTAGCAACGGAGCTTGGCGTCTCTTGGCCTGATGAGATCGCCAACCACTCAGTCTACGTGACGCTGCGGACTGTAGGGGTGGTGGAGGAGGGAGGGAGGGAGGTCGAACACCATCCGCACCCCTCTCCTCCCGTCGCTTTCGCCTCTTCCGAACCAGTGGAAAGTGAATTTCTTTTTTTGCTACGCTCCCTTTTTTTCGTGGGCAATTGTTCTTTTTGCGAAAAAAAAATTCCTCGTTTTATCGGATCGGAAAATTAAAAAAAAGAAACCTGACACCCATACGCGAGGATGGTAGAGGAATGGATTGATAGATGAATTTGTGAAAATAGAACAAGATACATTCCTGAGGATAGTCAGGTAGACGTACTAATATGANTAGAACAAGATACATTCCTGAGGATAGTCAGGTAGACGTACTAATATGATTAAAGTTGTCCTCGAACACTAGATTGCTAATTGAAAGATCTCTTGGACGTATTTTTTAAAAGCTATGGCAATATGAAATAAGCTGTGGACTAAGATGACGAAAAAGTACTGAATTTGATTTTTTGGAATTATTTGAATTTTTAAAAAGAATTAAATTATTTATTTTCTAGTTTTAATATGGTCATTTCCAGATGTGTTCAAGTATTTTATATTTTCCGCCTGTAAACTATATTATCTACGTTTCCCCGACTTATCTCAGGAGAATTTCCAGATTTTGAAAGAAATTATCCTCATGAATCATGATCCTAACACTGAATATGGTTCATTAATGTCGGTGTTTGAGTAATGTTTCTATGGCCTTTTATATGAGAGTCTTTTCGTATCTTTCATGCTGGGAACAAATAGTGTTTGTTTTCAGAAACAATTTTTTTCTAAATACATGATAGTATGAGTGTTCTTTCTTGCATAAACAATACTACGTAAAGTAAATGTCAGTACTACCCTTAAAAACTAACTCTGAAATATTTCATCGAATTTTATGTCTAAATATACGGGCTCCCCTAAAACTTTTGGGCTTCAAAAACAATCTGTGATTTTTCACAGCCTTAAAATCATTTTTTATTTCAGAACATTAAAAAGATTTCTTTCAATTCATTTCTCAAACGCAAATTTCCCTGCAAAAATCTTACGAAATACATTTATCTCATTTAAAATATTGGGAGGTATCCAAATACCCTTCTTTTCGGCTCAAAAATAACCCTTTTTTATTTACTTTTATAAAAAATTCATTTCTTTGTGTATTGAAATTTTAAAAAGCTAAAAAGAAGAGATTTTTTTTAAGTACCCACCAACAGAAATCGACAACCGAAGCATAAAAATGAAATTCTCTGGATAACCTAGAATGTGCTTGATATTAATAAACGTGTGAATAAATAAAACATTTTTTCCAGATCGTCTGAAAAAATCATACCTCATAAACTGTGATAACTTTACAAGAATCATCATTACAAGCCGAAATGTTTTAAAATATTTGACTCGAGAGGGCAGAATTTTACTAAGTGAATGAAGGTGTAAGGAAATGATTTTTATGGATATGGTACTCTGAACTCCAATTCATGAATAAGTTAGTCTGAGGAATGTTGTATTATCAAATATGATTTACTAAATGCCTAATTTCCCATTAAATGATTTGCTATAAGTGTAATAATTTAAAAGGCAAAAGACATTTGTCTATTCAAACAACGTTTAGTACAACTTTCACTTTGCAAAACACTTGAAACCACTTTTCGATCGTTGGATGAGATCAGCATCAAGAGAACCATATTGCCAACTGAAAATTAAGTATGATTTAATTTATTTCAAAATGTTCATTGACATAGATTTTTTTAGAAAATATTTACAATCATGAATAAATCATGTTTTATCTTAAGATAGAAAACTCATAATTGCATTGATGTTACAGCATCGATAGAAAATCGATGAATATTATTTCACGAACAATAGTTGATGGACTGATGGTACTTGTTCACTTAAACCCAACATTTCTTTAAAAAAAGTAAGTGTGCGTTGAATGTGTTTAAGTATTGTGCATTTGTAAGTCGCATCTCGGAATTTTGACTCTTTTATTTTCTAAAATCAATTTCTTTAAATTTTATTTAAAGAAGCATCAAATTAAGCAACTGTTAAGATGAATTTAAGCACTCTACATTTGAGTCGACATATTTCTTTCCCTATTAAACCATTTTTGTGAAAGAAGCTTTGTATATTTTCCAAACAATTTACAGGTAAATCTGGTGTGCTATTAATTGAAACATATAATTAACACTTATCGAAGAGATTTTCATTATTACATGAATTGCTATCAAAATGAAAGAACTTATTCAAATGTGTTTGTGTTTAACTCACACTACGAAAATTAGGAAAAGTTCCTTCATTAGGACTTTACCTATTTTCAAAGTAATTTGAATTTAAAATAAATAAATCGCAAACAAGTGTCATAAAAGCAGTTATGATTGTTTATGACTATGTGGAGGACTCCGGAAGCAAATTTAAAATCATCTCACTGACAAGTTTCCTTCACCTACTCCAAAATGTTGTACACGATACAAATAGATTATAACAAAAATACAAAATGAAAATTTTGAAAACTTATTCATAATATAGAAATTATTACAGTGTTATAACATTTAGTGTTGCATGGTGGACAAACATTAGTTTTAAATATAATGTGAGCAGTATCAAAATGTTCCGCTCATGTGATATCTAACATGCAATATCTCATTTCCTCACCCTATCTTTAATTTCCATCTAATCTTCCACGAAATCAAACGCCAAAACCTTTCTGCCTTCTTATTCCAGCATCCATTCGCAATTTTCCTCGTGGCTCTTGAGACTCATTAATAAGCGATGAGCTCTTCTTACGCGTCCTTCGTGAAGGGCTGATGATCCTTCCAAAGTCTCTCAGATTGTCTGAGGCGTTGACCGTAAGATCCATTGAATCCCAGAAGTTGGCAGGCTCTGACTGAAGTTGGAGTCCTCATCATAGGCATTAATAATAATAATAAAAAAAGACTCAGCGGTCTTATGCACCGTTTGTCCAAATAGAGAACACGAAGTTAGATGTTTCTGTCTCTCTCGCACATCGACTTGGGCGGCGGAACCCCTCTCTAACTAATGACAGCAGCTCGATAGAGAGGCCGACACTTCACAGTATCTTCTGTCTCATGTTATCACGGACAACATACAGCAGAGACCGCTGAGTCCGTTTTATATTTAAGTCTATGGTCAGCAACGACCATCTTTCGTTTCCCTTGAAGCGCATCACACATACATGCAGTATTCACGAAATTCGATTCATTAGTGCAATCAAACTTCACGTCTCGCGGATTAAGGGAAAGGCTACGAGGGATTCAGAACGACATTTTTTTTGCTCATAGTACCTGTTATGGTCCGATAATGCGTGTTAAATGTAATGCGCGAGTTTGTTTTCGTATCGATTTTCGATAAGGGTCTGTTTTGCTGAAGGGAGCCTTGTTTCGCTCAGGTAAACGCATGAGAGGTGCTGGATGGGACCGACCGCTGAGTGAGCAAACTGGTGCGCCAAGGGTTGCAGAGATTGTTCGCGACGAGGAGGGAAAATCTGTCGATATTTTCGTTCGTTATGCTGCCTCCTGTCACTCTTGTTTTGTCCCGAATATTAACGTGATTTTACGTCTTTTTTGGTTGTATTATCTTCCCATTTTCAAGTAAAGTCAGTACGAGATGGCGTTCGTGGAATACTCATTCCATGTATTAGGAAGCGTAAAAATATTATTTTTCTTTTTTACAAAAATAACACGATTATACAATGCATTATTATTTATCTCCGATATTTTTTCCAGATCAGTGGCAACCTAAAATCACCATAAACTACTAATTATGAATTAAGGATGGTTGTATGCTACAGCAGACCTGATGACCTTGACACATCATAAAGTAAGACACGAAGTAAATAAAATATAAAATAACTAAAGTCATTTCAAAAACAGGTCTGAAGATATTTTCTTCTCTGCTGTAGAATGTCTCATTAATTATTTTTCCTTCAAATTACAAAATAACTTCATATTCAAATGAAGTAATAACTCGACAAACAGAGCATCTGCTGAGTATTTTTTCCAGGTTTTATGTACCGTCTCAACCTTTCGCATTTTAGGATGAGGACAATTCTTGAGTTCAGGTCAAAGTAAATAATTTGTAAGTAAATAAATAATGATATTATTACAAATGATGGTCTTGTTAAATTGATTTAAACCAATATTTTACTAAACAATATTTTACAAACAATTAACAGCAATTTAACAAGACCATTATTTGTAATAATATCATTATTTTTAACAAGTTTGTTCGAAACGTCGGTGCAAGTTATTAAATAAACTATTTACTTTGCCCTGAGCTCAAGAATTATCCTCATCCTGTACTATAAAGGTCGAGAAAAAACCAATCAAATTTTGCATTTTTCTTGGTCAAGATTTCCACTTGTGTCAATGTATCCGTTTTGCTCGGACGAGTTCACAGCACTTCCTCTGAGATCGCTCAAGCTTCGTCGAAGGGGAACCACTATGGGAAGCGTCTCCGAATCATGTAATCCAAGTACCTCATCTCGTACGGAAGTTCGCCTCTCGACTGGCACTTTGTCTTTCGTGCGTCACAGAAACTACTTAAGATATCCTTATGCTAACGAAGAGAAGCACAGGCCTCCCTACGGCACGTTATTGCCCCTCATTCACTTCGCGTTGTAGCAGTAAATGACAAACAAAAGAAATCTCTTTTTGTTCTATACTTAAACATTTTAAAGGTATTAATAATAAACCAATGTTTGTCAGTGGAAATTTTGAATTTATTTTTATCTTATTGGGTAATTTAAATATACAGGATGTTCTGAAAATCCACGTACAGTCTTGGAGGGGAGGTAGAAAACTTCAATAGGGAACCAGAATCACATAGGAAAACAGGGAAAACATTTGTCGGAGTTTTGGCATATAATCTACTTTTTTTTGTTAAACCATGTAGTGCTCTTTCAATTTACATATAAGCCATTGTACGAATTTCAAAAGCTTACGTATACGCCTTCGTACACAAACAACCAGCTTTATCAGGCGAAAAAAATGCTTCAAACCCACCAATATACTTGAGTAATTTTTTAAAAAATATTTCTTTTTTGGAAAAATTGTTGTTTGTGTTGAGAATATGTTTATATACCTCTCGTATCTATGAAAGATTTTCCTGTTCTGCGACTAATCTTTCGCCAGTAGATCGTCTTGTGCTTACGCGTGAAAGCACTTTTCGAGAACGTTCTATTGGCTGCCTCGTTTCTCAATGGATTTACAATGTTTTACATCTTCCATCAGGGACCAGGCACGTGTAGACCAACAATACTTATCCCAAAAAGTACCTCCGGAATAAATTCAGACAAATCTCCTCCTGAAAGATTAACTACAATGAGCGGACTTCAGCTGTTTCAGAGGATCATGTGTGCATAAACAGTCGCCAGTGCTTCCGTGCCTGACTTATTGGAAAGATAAGGTGACGTTTAGTTACGGTTGCCATCCGTTCGGGGTTCCTAGTTTGAAGGGTGTCCGGGGATATTCCGGGCTGTTTTTTGTACTCTTTCCGATTTTTTTCAAAATGAGCAGAGTCTAGTCGTTAAAATCGTGAAAATTCGTACCCACCTCGGATTTTACCGACTGTTAAACGTGTTTAGCAACAGTGTAAGCGGTGCCACGGTTCATTTCCTTCATTGTAGTGGTTCTTTAATTATGTTTTCAATAGAGAAAAGTATTTATTTAATTTTTGTCAAAAGTAAGCGTTTCTAACTATATTAACAACTCCTTGTTTATTATCTGATACTAGGAACTGATTAACGGCCATATTATAACATTATTTAACGTATTTCATCATTATGTAAGGGAAAAAACAATATTACTGAGTGACGTCCGGAGTCCAAAATCCAGCATTTAATCTCAGTGACGTAGATTTGTATTTTTCATGGCAACCTTACGTTTAGTTGCGAGGTTTGTGGATAAATTGAAGTATACTTCTGTTGTTGTTAGTGAACAGTATAGTGTGGAAACGTAAAATCGTTCACTACAAATTTAAAATGAGTGTTTGGACTGTTTTCCTCCCCTTTTTAATACAACACCCCGACATCAACAAATTGATTTTCTACAGAAGTTGAAAATGGAAATGATGATTGACAAACAACGGTGTTGTGCAGCGTCTGCTCTCTCACCATTTCCTTATGTAATTGAGAGTGGGTTCGATTTCCCGATAGACCAAACTACACTACGTTTCCAGCTACACTTAACCCCTGAAACAGCATTGTTTTCATATTTTAAGTCTATTCCTCGACTATTTACAACACTCCAAAATTCGACTAAGGATATTATGGTCTTCATCAGGGATAGTTATGTATATTCAATAGTATAGTTACGAGTCTCGTGGAGTGCTTAGTTACGTATAATTATGTCATTTACATTCCTCCTCAAGGGTCTTACCTTTCCTGTTCGTACAATCTCTCTAGCGTGATGCTGGTTGATCTTAAATGAATAAATCCCAAATATTGTTTACATTGAACAAATGTCATAATGTTTGCATATCAATATGTCGTTTTCCACAAACTACCCACAAAATTTTAATATTCTATTATTGAATATTTATGTTTAAAAAATTGAGAAATTGAGCACTGAATACGACGAACTCAGGTAAACATGTGTATCGAATTTACATAAAATTTAGATCATAAAAAGTTTTCTATTGAAAGATATTGAAAGAAGTGTAAGTAAACTCAAACAGGTCTTCCGAAATCACCATGTCCCTTAAAAAACCAGTTGTATTACGTCACTCGTAAAATGCAAATTAAAACTTATTCTCGTAAATTTTTTAACTTTTTACATCAACTAAAATTTTTCATTTGAATACATCAACCGTTGATGTGTGACCAGAAATGACATATGATCACATATGACCCGTTGATTTCTCCGATTTTCCTTCAGATAGTTGCGAATTTTCTATGGGTGCGAATATCATTAATGCTTTTGTTTGATTAATCTTGAGTTCCTACTGCACAAAATATCTACCATTCATTTTGGAATAATTAATGGATAACTGTATGTATTTATTAAATAATTTCTTTTTACAAGTATGAAATTCGCCACTGCCCTTGGACCCTTGATCGGAATTGATGGGGTGGTCCCTTGCTTCTTTCCAGAGAGTAACTTACTTTATTATACCCCACGTGGTCGTTCTGCACTTTGACAATAAAGCTTACTGATGTTTTGTCTTTTTTCATACTATTTACCACATCAATTGTTATTTAAATTCCACGGTGAAGTTTTCTTTCATATTCATTTATGGTCATGTTGCCTGGTAATACATCGATATTTTCAACTTTTTTACTGCCATTGAAAACATGTGTCGATTTTGTTTCGACTAAACAGCACAGCTATCTGAGCTAGGCCATCCCAATATTAATCTTACGGAAGCGCAATGTCGAGAGCATAGCTGAAGATTCCAGTCGCCGAAGAGGGCTTTGGAAGCGAAGGTAGCGGAGGACGGAGGCAGCCTTGACGCGAGCAGACGTCAGCTGCGCCGGGGATATTGGATCGGACGCACCTGCGCTTCTCCGTTGCTCTGCGCTCAACAGCTGCGACTCCCGAGGCCCTGGCTCCTCGGAATCAGAAGGAGGGCGACACCGGGTCACGAACTGTGAAAGGCAACTCCACGATTTACCAACTCGTTTGGTTTCGCTAACTGTGCTTTGACACTTTTGAGTTGTCACATCTGTGTCATACTACTACGTTCTTCAGAAATTTTGAAATGGGTAAAGGTAAAACCTTCATATCCCGAAAAAAAAAACAACGAACAATACATATTTTGTACCGAAATAATTTGCAAATTTGTTTTTAAAATGTTATAAAAATTGCATTAAATTAGCATTACGCGTATTCTCGGCGATCACACAACTGTCTACATTTTCCTGTTTCCACATACAAGTTCTTGTTTTATTTATAATGTATAGTTTGTTATTCGTCGTTGATAAATATTCCATTATCTAGTAATATGGAACAATTTTTGCTATTTGAAATAATATTTTAAAAGTATGAAGATTTCCTTTAGTTTGAAGTTTTTTGGTGTTCATTTATACATTTTATCTAAAACTGATTGCGATGCAACTGCTTCAAACATTTTTCGCAAGGTATGGTTATTAAAGTAAATTTAAATATTGTGAAGAAATAACATCTCCTAATGAGTTATTCAAACTATAATGTAGAGCGCGTAATATCGTTATCTTTAGGAAATTAAGCTTCCTTTTTTGCTGTACCTGCGGAATACGACAAAAAGTTTCAATAGACATGAATGGGGATTCACAAAATATTATATATGCAAAAAGATTTATATATGATGCCAGTAAAGTCACATAAATGCAAGTAGTAATGTATCAAAGAAATTTTAATTTGCCTAGGAGATAAAAATAGCGTTCATTAAAAGCTCTCTCTTTCTCTAGGAAACGATCGAGCAACGCTGGATACTCAGCTAGTTTTCGTATAAAACGAAGAAAATTATTTGATCGACTGAATTTTTTTCTTATTAGCTCCTTAACTGCAAATTATATAGTACAACATGATTTATTTACATTAAACCTCCTTCCAGATAACACAACACTCACAACACAATATTCATTGTAAAAAGTATTTAAATTATGGTACTAAATAAATTTCACACGATTTGTGGCACAGTTATAATGTATATTAAAAATATCATACATATTTGAAATAGATCACAGGAATTTGTTGTTGTTATAATGAAAAGTGAGTGGGAAATTACGGAGATGGTCAATCAGACCTTCACTTCAAGAAGAAATAAAAGTTTGTTTAAATTATTATTTGGTTAATTTTTCAGAGTTTCCTCGTTCAAAAGGCGACATTTTTTTCAAATTAACTCTTTCCAAACTATCCTTCTTTAATTATGGTTCTACCCTAACGTCCTCATGGATTTAATTCAATTCTTTCCTCTCTTCTTTTTCCTGTGATAAGATTTAATGTTGTTCTCATCTTCTCCTGTTGAACTTCGCACTAGTAAAGCGCTTTCACTATTCGTTTCCGTGTTCTTTTCTCCTCCGTTCTGCGAGACGATTCCATGTCTAGAGATCGACGGAATCAGTCGCAAAATCGATTCGTTCTCTTGAACTCTGTCAATCACATTCAATATGGAAGGTTTACTCTGACGATTCTTTTTGCTTTTGAATATATTGTAGAGGGAAGTGGATGAATGCAAATTCACACAGATTTCACTGCCATGTCCACCTACAGTATATGATGTGGTTTCTGAAGTCAGGCGTTTCCATTCTAATCCATTCACAAGAGACACATTTTTAATTACAGACACATTTTCACTCTTCACTACTTCGTGGAAAGTAACTAACTTCACTTTGTTAGGGAAGTATGTGGCAATCGCTTTTAAACCGGGCTTAATTGTCATGGGAAGAGTCGTTGATTTATGTAGATTCATCCGTTTAGAAACTCTCGATGAAGTTGGACGATGTTTTTTTTCACTCGTCTCCTTCCGATGGTTTCTATGGTTCTCCAAATCATGCTCGAACACTTCGGACGTCAATATCTCGTGGACGGAAGACGCTTCCGTTTGTTGGTAGCGGTGACTTAAGGGGAGGAACGAGTTGTTTTGAGTCGTTGCGATCGAGGCGATGCATTCCTCATTCTTCGATTTGGTCGGCGCCATCTTAGTTGTATGAGACGCCATCTTGGTTGTATGAAACGCCATCTTGGTTGGGTGCGACATTCCCACTTTCCGACTTCCACTGTATGCTGAAAACGAAGATAATCCTAACATTTCACACGTTGTTCTCTCTCTAATTAACGGGAGAAATGTTGAATGTTTGCTGATGCCTCGATGTGAACAAGTCATAGATTTCGTGGCTTCAGTATTCGTAAACGTTGAATTATTCACGGAGTTGGTTTGATGAATCACAAGGACTGAAAGAGTTGTATATTCTGTGTGGGGTGAAGGTAGTCCCGTGACGTTTGTTGTGTGAGGTGGATTAGCAAATACTCTTCCATATTTGGAGGTTACCAATCGAGGACCTGTGGCCCTCGCATTCGTCTTCTTGCACGTGGACCTAGAGGTTGATTTCTTACATTTCTTTGGAGTGGTCGAACGTCGACATGACGTGGTTGTTCGATGGGTCGTACAACGTTTAGTCGACGACGACGAAATAAAGCTCCGAGTTCGATGTTTGTTGAAATAGAGTTTCCTCTTTCCGGTCGTCGCATATGTCCCAGTAGAGCGTTCGTAGCTGTGGGCACCGAACGATTCGTCTTCGTTATCCGAAACGTCGGCCTCGTCAGCATCATTTCTCGAAACGTTGGCACTCGCTTCCAAAAACCTGCATTCGCGAGATTCCACGGGTTTCTCTCCAGTGCAGAGGGAATCATCAACAGCAACAACCTCTTCTTCCAAAATCGGATTCTCCTTAACACATTCCACTTTGCGATGCTGTTCTCCAGGGGAAGCGTCGTTTCCAGAACACATACTCCAAGAACTCACTTCCCAACGTTTCGTGCACGGTTGTACGTTGCAAGGGCGAGTCTTCGCCTCAGGTTTAGTAGACGCGTTACAAAAAGTGGCACTCACGATACCAGCTGTCTTCTCAACACAGTTGGGCGAACGTACTTGCGACCCTCCACCACATCGTCGATCACACGGTTTCCATTCCAGGTATTCCCAATAGTAAACGGGTTTGTATTTCGCTTTGTTGTTGGTGCGCTCGTAGTAACTTATCCTCACACCAGGGTTTGTTTTCTCCTGGAACACCTCGTATATCTCGAGCGCTTGCGTCGTGGGACCTTCGATGACCAGAAGCTCTCTCTCCGATTCGGGATGAGTGTACACCCCGATGACGCCCACGCCGAACTTGTACTCTCCGTTGTGTGTCTGCTTGAAGTCTCCGTTCAAGAAGAACTCCCCTTCTTTGGATGCAACGGCGATGAAGTTATTGGACGGTCTCGTCTCCTCCACGCGAACGCGATAGCTGTTGGCTGGAATCTCCGCGATCTTCACATAGTTGCCGAGTCTTTCTTCGTCGAAGAGCATCTGAACAAAGTGGCAGTGCGACCCGTCGCCATTGCAGACTCCACAGGCGTCTTCCATGGCGTCTGAACCCAGCACCCAATCGCATCCTAAACAGAAATTACTATGAGACATCACTGGCACGAATTACAGTATTCGATACTAATTTCTTCAGACTCTATTATAACAACCCTCGCGTATTACGGACAGTTATAGTTCTTGTGGGATACTCATTCTTAGGATCTTATTCTCATGTCTGCATTATTCTATGACAGCTTAAGCCCTAGTAGCTCACAACAGGTGTTGTACATTTAGGTACGGAAATTTGAATTTTACCTATAGATTGTCTCTCCCAATATATTATTATGTGTCATGTAACCCATGGAGAGTTGGGCAACTGTAGCGTTATTTATCGTTGTCAAAGGGTGGCCGATAAGAGAATGAAGAAATCCACAAAAGATACATATGAAACATTACATTATATAATAAAACTTTGCACGCATCTTTACGTGTAGAATTGAAAATTCCCTCACAAAATTTTACTTAGTTTACTCAATTTTTCTTGGTTTTGCTTGTATCCTTTCACCTCTAAGCCCTTCAGTTAGGTATTGTCGTCTTCCGCACAGTTTTCGATTGACGGATAGAAAAAGAAGAGCTCAAGTTAAGTTACAATTATGGTATCTTTAACACTGGGCTACTAGTGACCGAACACTTACGACAGAAATTGGTCGAATACTCAAATAACATAATAGAGGCATTAAACTAAAGTGACTAGCTCCGCCCCTACTTGGTTATTTGAAGGTTGATTGCGTAGACTCCTGTGAAGACAAATTTGAGTCATGTGAATGGATAAAGTGGTAGGTGCCGTAAACATGATTTTATAGGAGATACAAAATCTGAAAAAATTGGCCACTATTGATTTGAAAAGATAATGGAGAGATAAATGTAGATTACATTTTTAATGTTGCAACTAATGATGCTTTAAGAAGGAATTTTATTAAAAGTTATGTTTTAATAAATTCCACATGATTAAAACAAATAATTTTCTAAGTGCGTCTTTTGATTTCGAGAAACGCAATTAGTAGATAGTTGGTCCCAAAGAAGAGTATGTGCTTCGCCAAATAACTATGGATTTGCGAGGCATTATATCCATCTATTGAAAGAATAGTACAAAAATATTATGATATGCATGTATCCAACTGATGGCTTAATACACAAATCACTATAATTTTACGAGTGTAAGGACTAGGCAACATACTATAAAGGAAATATCTCAAGGAATATATATATCACGACGGCAGTAGAGTACCACGATAGCAGTGAAGTACCACGACGAGTAGTAACAAGAACGGTGGCAGTAGTAATAGGAGAAGCAGTGGCTGCAGTAGCCATAATACTCTCGCGACAGTGTACAAGCTAACGCTAATATTTTACCGCCATAGCAGTTAAACTTTCAATAGGAGGCACTTCATCGATTACCCCAGCATTGGCGTTGTCAAGAAAAACAATATTCGCGAAAACATTTTTTTTTCTTTTGGACACTTAGAACCTTTTTCATTTATATGCCGCAGTTATTACATAACATCGACCACTCGCGGTCACTCATGGTCAGTTTCTAGTGGACGAGTGTAGCGAATATCGCCCTGAAAGATCCAGAGAGTTTCTATTATTCCTACCTACGGGCATGCAGAGGCCTCCTATACACATATCCCTCGTGTTTTCACGACACGGCGTCCCGTCCTTAGCCACTGGAGCGAGACTCGCGAAAAACGGGACGTCGTTATAACACAAGAGTTCGCAGTTGCTCTGCGGATCTGCGAAGTACGGCTTCCATTTGTACAGTCTTCCCTGAAATCATAACATACATTCATCATATATAGGCTTCTATCCATTCTTACACTTACTATGTATAAATGCGTAGCGCGACGGCGTGTCTGACTGTTACTTAATCACGACTAAATCACTGAACCGATCGTGATAAAATTTGGCAAGGATTTAATTAAGATGTTCAGGATAAACATATGCTAATATTTATTTTAAGAATGCGCGAAAACAAAGATAGAAATTGATGTTGACTACAAATGTCGATGAAATCGGGAAAAGGAGAGGTATATATTCTCTTACGCCGCCTAAACGATAGAGACAACCTAGACAACGCCACCTAGAGATAGGTGACAACTATGCATTGCAATATTGTTCTCCTCAAAGAGTTCTACTGAAAGATACACATATATGTGTATTTCTACAGCATATGTCTATCTGCAAAGGTTTATTGAAAATAGATGTGTTGAAATATTTCAATTTTAGAGAATAATTTAAGACGGAAAAAAGTAAATCATCATCAAGTTGAATACTTTTTCTTTTTGTGCGTTTAACAAAGATTAAAAACATCTTTAAATCGTGAAATTTGGACGAATAGTTTAGATTTTAAATGCGTTTTAACGAAATAGTGCAGTCACGCTGCCGCAGATGTGTTTTTTACTTGAGAAGCGGAAATTCTAATAATAATAAATTTATTGTCAAAAAAGCAGTACAAACTGCGTATGAAAGCGTGAAGGACAATAAACTAATTTACTCTCCGGAAGCAAGCAAGGAACCATTCCATCAATTCCGATCAAGTGTCCTAAGGCAGAGGCGGATTCAAAACTTTCAGTAAAAGGTCCTGGATAATATAAAAAGTTAGCTACGAGTCAGTAAAATAACACAAAATATTATTTTACACGCACAAATTATTATCGAACTATAACTGAGTGTAGTATTTAAAAATAGTAAGAATTGAAATAAAACTAAATTCATGATTTATTGTTACAATAAACACACCCCTAGACAAAGCCTGAAGAATCTGTATAAGAAATCCGCCTCTATCCGAAGGAAAATCAGAGCAAAACCCGGGCCAGGATGAGGCAACAGAATTAATGTACACAACCGTGCCAAAGTTCAGTGAACATAAAACTAAATTGTATGAATCATAAGACACAACAATCATGCAAGAAAATAGTTTTTGAAATTGTAATGAGTTATTTTAAAAGTACTACAGCAATGGTTTGATAAAGTACAAGACGGATTTAACTTTTATTAAAATCAAAAAATAAATTACAGTGTAGAAGAATTGTAGGCGCAGAGGGTAGTTTTTACTCGCGGATTTGAAAAGATTCAATTTCATAATATCTTTTATATTTTTGGACAGGGAATTATATAGAACGATTCCCGAATGATTGACCTTTTTGGCAAAGAGCGGTTGACACTCTTGGGCGATGAATATTATTCCTATTGCAAGTACCTGTTTCGTATAAAGCAAGGCTGGCACTTCAGTAATTCGGTCTTAACAAACACGACCGTTTCATAAATATAAANGAATAAAGGTTTACAAGAGTTTCGGGGGTGAGATTTACAAATTATCCGAACTATCCTCTTCTGAATTCTGAAAGTTTGAATACTCTGACCGGAATTACCCCAGAAGGTAATGCCGTAACGTAAATGGGAGTACACGTTTGCAAAATATACGCAACGGGAAATACGTGGACTAACTGCGTTAACTAAGATTAGGAATGCGTAACACAAATTACTTAATTGGGAATTAAGATTGTCAATGTGACAATTCCATTTGAGGTAGTCGTGAATATGAAGACCTAAGAATTTTTAATTGTGTTCCGTTTAAAGGAGGAGGAACCTAGAGTAAGAGTAATGGTAAGGGTAAGGGTAATTCGACCTGAGCGGCTCCCAGCGAGTGGGTTCGTTGGCCTGAGGAATAAAAATTTCCGTGCAACGTCGGGTAATAAGCGAGCAAAGAATACTTTGAGATGCTATGTTGTACCGACTCTTCTTTTCCAAATATTGGCAGAGACATTTACTTTCACGAATAAAATTGTTTATTGATTGCTGCTCAGTCTAAATCTGTTCTTCTACCAATTCGTGTAAATACGAAAGTAACATATATTGCAATGATCTAATATATTTTCAAAAAATATTTACCTCAGGTCTAATACAGTACACACGGTGCAATATGATTACTTATTTTATATACACACGTACTCTGGGGAAGGCAAGGTAAATGTTGAAGTGTTTGTTAAACAACTGTGTCGGTACTTTATTATGAAATGTTGATTCGTGCGACTACATACCAACTTACTTTGGCGCAACAACAATGATAATTGTAATTCAATTTGAATTTTTAAACAAGATAAAATAATTTGTATATTAATATATCATATTATGTATATCTATCATGTTCCATTTTTCGACCTCAAATTTGATATATCTTTTTTTAAATTTCGCGTATAGGTCTTGAATTAAACTCAATTATTACTTGTCAACGTTTCGACACCTATTGTGTCTATATATTTAACAAACAAACAAAGAAACATTTACACTTAATATACACATCCGTCTATATACAATCTAATTCTAACAATCATCTATACATACCTTATAATACTCCGTACATTTTACACCGAAACACTAGATTACCATCACACCAGCCACTCATCACCACTAATATTTAAACATACTCAGCCAACTACATCTGAGCAACTAACGCGCAACCGTTACAATTCAAATACCCCACACTGTCATATCAACATACACCAATCATACCAAAAATATACATTCAAACAAATCACACATCAAAATTATATAATTAAAAACAAATATCCATCATTAAATTATAACTAAATAATATACCAAAATGTTTTTTGTTTTTTTTAAACAAAGATATCGCAATACATTTTACAGATTAGTGTACAACTTGTTAGTTATTCTGATATAACTATTACAAAAAACAACAACTAACAAACCAAACAAACATATTTTCTGCTAAGTATAATTAATAATTAAGTTAGTGTATAACTTACTTAGTGCATCTACATCCGATTTTTTATTGAACGTTTCATTACTTTTTATTACACTAATCATTTCTTTCTATATGTGTTCTCTTCATAATCAAGAAGTTTCGTTTTATCAAAATTAAAATTATGATTGTAGTTTTTGGCATGTTGCCCTAAAGCACACTGTGGAAATGCTTTCTTTATATCACCCTTGTGCTGTGACAATCTTTTTTCCAGACATTGTCCTGTTTCACCAATATATACTTTTTTACAGTCTTTACATGGCACTTCATATACCACACCACTGACTTTGGACTTTTCAGTTTTTTGTTTAATTTTACTAAATACTAAGTTCCCCGCAGTATTCCTGTTTTTTAATACAATTTTTGTTTCTGGATTATGTAACACTCGTTCAAGAGGCTGAGACAAACCATTCACATATGTCATAGTTTTGTATTTGTTAGATCCTGGTTTACCAATCTTGATATTGTTATTATTTTTACTATTATACAAAATCTGGTTAACTAATTTTAATGGAAATTTATTTTTCATGAGAATGCTTTTCACTATTGCCAAATTTTTACTTACAAATTCAGAATCACATAACGTGGTAGCCCTATATTTTAAATTCAATGCAACATTCACTTTCTGTTGGAGAGGATTATGTGACAAAATATTTAAATATCTATCAGACCGATTAGGTTTCCTCCACCAATCTATCTTGATTTTTCCATCCTCCTCCTTGAATATTAATAAGTCCAAAAATGCAATACTATTGTTAACTTCTTTTTCCATAGTAAATTGTAACTGGTCATTAAAGCCATTAAACAAATCCAAAATCTCATTTTCACAATCTTTATGAATTGTTAGAAACAGATCATCTACATACTTAAAAATGAAAGGAATATCACTCTTACAAGATTGT
>NNCF01125898.1:1252504-1276738 GCA_002313205.1 Laupala kohalensis | reverse complement strand
CTGTGAGACACTTTTTGAACTTAACTACATTAGGTGCAGTCTTTATTTATCTACCTGTGAGTTGTGTCACCGGGGTGTCAGATTATGAAATTTCCACAACATGACTACAATTTGTCTTTAAAGCAAATTTAAAAAAATCTACGTATTTAAAATATAAGATAACGCCCCAGACCGGGTCCTGAAGAGAATCTTCCTGATGACACCTCTCCGGAGGCAACGGTGTTGAGAATGTTGAACTATAAGGAATATTTTTAAAAAAAGGTTATCTTATAGATAATATATAGAATGAAATATTATTGAGTATCTAAGAGACAGGCACGTAGCCAGGGGGTAGTTCTTGGGGGTCGCAGGACCCTTCCGAATTTTTTACGAGTTTTTCTCAAATACTTAATCAGTTTTTAGCATTTGTTAGTGAATAATATATAAATAAACCCTTGAACGAAATTAAATATTTTAAGGGTTCAATACTTCAAAGTTCAAACAAAAAACTTTTTGAGAAAAAAATAACTGGAAAAACTTAATCAGTTTTCACAATTTGTTAGTGAACAATAAATAATTCAACAGTTAAACGTAATTACATATAACATTAAAAATTAAAATTTTATCGAGAAAAAATCTAGGTACGTGTCTGCTCAGAGAGTGTAAGTGTGTGAATGCACACCTAGCCTCGAGCGCGGCTTCTGCTTTTATTATTTGCCTGGAATGGCTTTTGGTCGAAGGCGGCGCATTGCACTTCCCTGAAGCTGGGTTTGCTCAAATCACAGCGTTCCACATTGCACACCCGCACACGTCGCCTCTCTCCTGGACAGAACCTGCCTCCATGTGCTGGGGATGGACGATCGCAACTCCTCTCTGACGCCTCCACTCCACCTCCACACGTCCTCGAACACGGACTCCAGGAACCCCAAGCACTCCACGCACCGTCCACGGCCACGGAGGAGCGTCTTCCGGCCTCCACACACGACCCACTCCAGCACCAGCGACCCACTCCACACGAGGTTCCATCCGCTGCCGGCCAACCGCCGGACACACACGTGCCGTTAGGAGTCTCGCACCAGAGCTCTTCGCAGATATCGCTGAGCTTCTTATGGCACACGCGAGAAGAACCCGTCACATCGCGGCATTGGTACTCAGCCCCGTACATGGCTCCACTAGGCATGTCCACGCCTCTGAACGTATGCCCAATGGGTTCATTCAAAAGACAATCTCCCAAACCGGAGTCCAACAGTGTGGAGATACATGTCTTACTGCATCGAGACCATTGCACCGCGAAAGGTTGTGAATCCTGAGCCATGATGAAATTCTGACCATCCGATGCCGCAGCAGGACATCCGGGATCCCCTTTCTTACTCTTGTCATCGTGTGCACACCCCAAAGTGTGCCCGATGCCATGCGTGATGGTAAGAGCTGTTTGAAGTCCAGTGTCTTCATTGATGCTCACGGCTTTCCCGGGATTGCAAATGGACGCGATGGATGATAGACCCAAGATACGATCGCAATCCATGTCTTTGTAAGCGCAGATCTTGTGTCGAGTTAGTAAAATAGCCAGGTCGTGATGGTTTGCGTTGAGAGGTTCAGGTGGGTTCACATTCTCCGCCCAAGATGCGAAGTATGATAACTTCTTCTTGAAGTCGTCACTCTTCGCCATGCTCATTTCTTCGTCTTCTTCATCGAAGAGAATCACCCTCACCACCACGGTGTTGATATTCCTCCCGAGGGAAGCGTCGTGGAAGTGATCGGACACGACGTTCATCAAAGTGAGAATGTAGCTCAACACGTCGTGATCGTGATGATAATCCACAAACGGTTTATCCGCTGTCACCAACGTCTCCACGTAATACGGCACAGACTTGTCGTTCTTCAATCCAGACTTCAAGTCAACACGATCATTGTTCTTCTCCATCTCCAATATCAGTCGATTCTCCCACGCTTGCCTCCAGTTGTCAATGACTCCACAGAACGAATCCCTTTCGTGATTCACCTCTCGTCGTCTACGATCTGCAGATGTTGCATAGTCGCGATACACGATGTGAGCGTGTCTACCGGAAGAATCCGGCCATTGATCTTCCGCTGGTTCCACATAGTAATGATCACTCCCGATGTTCACGTGGCCAATGAGTCCTTCCTGACATGCGGACAGGGCCACTCGTGAAGATCTTGCTCCTTTCACATACCCTATGTAATGACACTGCTCTTGTCTCGGTCTTTGGATCTTTGTATCACGAAAACTTCTCTTTCTTCTTTCTACAACAAGCCCCGGTGAAAATAATCCCAGATTTGGCCAGAGTTCTATAATAAGTTGTCTTCCATCCACGTGTATTGCGTACCGTACATGTGGTTCAACTTCGGTTGTTAAAGATCGATGCGAACGTCCATGATGAAATAGATTATAGAAATGTGGCGTTTCAAAAGTTAAAAACAATCCTTCTGCGTCTACTTTGTGAGGGAAAAACGTCTCGTTCCGAATCACATGACGCGTAAAGCGACCACGGAATTGAAGAGATTTGCTGAAAACTGTCAATAATTCATGAAAGACGATGATGACCAAAACCAGCAACTTGTAGCGAACACCATGTAACATAGTAAATACACCATTACAGTCATCATTTAACCAATGCGATCGTATTTAATTAACAAAATTCCTGATAATTACACTCAATTAAAAGTAAACAGGTTTTGTTTTCATTTTCTATCGACATGATTCAATTGTTTGTTTTTCATCACTCTTTCATCATTTATTTAACGAAATTTACTTTCAAATTGCATTACAGCTTGCGATGGAAAGTATTAGTTTTGAATAAAATAGGATAGATTGATGAAATAAAGTTGAGCTAGAGCATAATATACGACTCGCGCAAATATCAGAAGTTTTTCTACATAAATAAATTTTTTTAAATTCGTTTTTACCTATGCTAAGTAAAATATTACAAAATAATAACTATTTTTTCATTTTACATGTAAATCACAGATAACATATTATATTTAAATAAAATCACAGTTTCCCCGTCAATGTACGATATTACTAAGAGCTCTCACGTTCCTCCATTTTAAATACCTATATTTGCAATTATTAGAACATTACTTGCATTGATTTGCCTTAAATAAGGTATTCTGGATAACCGTTGTATATTCTATTTATTGCTTTCACGATACAGTAACTGATAACGAAATCTTTGCATTGTCTTACCAAAAAAACATTTTTCTCTGAATACTTCTGAACAAGTACAAAGATCAAGGTTACAATGAAACGTAATTTTTTCATAAAAATGTATTCAAAATTCTGGAAACTAGAATCATTGCATAGCCCACTATGTATCTGCCACTAAAGGGTATAAATGTCAACAGACGGTTATACATCCAAAGTCAAATTATGTATTTTTTGTATACTTTATTCTTCTTCTTCATGAGGGTTGAATATACAATAAAAACCTTTGTCAACTATAGTTTTGAGTCGATAATTTTGTTCAACAAAATAAAACATATCTTGAATAGATGAAAATGTTACGTTATACCCACACATAATATGGATGGTACTTTCAAGGTTGTATGGACGCAATTTAATCTTGTAGTCTGCAGAGATAATGCTTTTCTACTTGGACCCCTTTCTATTTTCTGGGACATAAATTTCTAGCTCAGTTTCCCCGGGGTTACCCGGGGTTGTTATATTATACGAGTATACTAGTTTCCATATTTCTCTACTTTCGCGTTATTAAGTTCAATATCATGAAGTAAACCTACAAAAATACTCAAAGTTTTCAGAATTGAATGCTACTATGTACGTAATTAGGAATTATTTTAAAATCCAGGCAGAAGGAAGGAACTACATTGTACACAGAAAGCTTAGTAAACAAAGCACGTAGTTAAGATCTCTGAATTATTAGGTCTTTTTAGGAATTATTAGGTTATTTCGGTTTTAGGTTATGTACTTGAAAACAACGTTCATCATAAAATTTTACNAGAGTTCAGTGGGTTGTCCGCATCACGAAACGCAATCGAACTCTGGAGGACAAAAACTTCATAGTCAAGTCATGCAAGAAAAGAAAGCACATGTACTGTTCAGCGGACAATTTTAATTGTTTTTTCTGCTCTTGTGATTCGTTGATATTAACCAATCTTTGTATTTTTCTTTCATTTACCTTTAAGAAGACTCATTTGAATTTTCAATTAATTTCGTCGATTATTTTTTCTGATTTATATTCCATAGAATTGACTTTTACTAGTAAAGTTCTATTAATTTATTTATTTACGCTATCACGTCGCATTGATCGTGTCACAATCTTGTCGTTCGTCACAGGATAAGGCATCGCACAGTGACTGGTGCAGCGCAGTTGCAGACATAATTAGAACCAATGAGCCTCTGCATTGTGGCGACGCTCTCTCTGCATTGGGCGACGGTGGTTAGCGGAAATTGATCTGGAGTCCTATCATGCGAATAGCCACCACCAGATCTATTGTGCGACCGAGCGACCACGCCAGCTTCGAATCTCGAACCAAGTGCTTCTACGTCGAATGGAAGTCAATATTGGACCTTTTGATTTAACATTCATTAACTGAGTGAGTGTTCTATTTACTCTATTACATTATTGATTTCAATGGATGAAATGGAATAGAAATGTTTAGCTTCATGTGAATTACGTCACATTTTGTGTCTCCACAAACTTCAAGGAATATTCCTTACTTAATTTAATCGAAACTTTTTTCTAAACAGGAAAAAAAATGTGTACTTAATAAATCTTATGTAATGAATAAACATACTTTTACTAAGATAAAAAAAAATGAAAATACTTGGAAGTCCTAATACTAACTAATAGCACGTATTGTTGGATGAAATACTGAAAAACATTTTAAATGTATACCAAAATATGAGATATTTTGTAAAAAATTGCGAAACATGTAACACTTGGATTTAACTACGGATATCTCTGTAATATTTTGCTAATTGTCTTTTTCAATTTCCAGGGTTTCACATATTCTACTTACAACTCATTGCTGTCTCTATCTTGATTGTAGGTTTTTTTAATGATACAGATTTGTGGTGTTTCATCTCAACGTAGTTCTTTAAATAATATATTTTTAACTGTTTATTGTGCATAATTTGGAGAGTCATTGATCTTTTGCCAGCCAGAGTTTCACGTTGACGTTCTTTGCTTTGTACTTCGTTTATGATCAAACACAGTCGATGCACAGCTCTTTTGCTCTTGTTTGATGAATTTTCCATTGCATGATAAATACAAATCATAGTTATCGATTATAAATTTCATATTTCGGTTTCGAGAAACAAACGCTCTGTACTTTAAATTACTTACCAGAAAGACTCAAAGATACCAACAGTTCTAACTGTGCAAAACCACCAACATTAATATTTCTTTTTATTAGTTATCAGTGTAAGGGTTAAAAAGACGGTTAGTTCAACTAAAAATCCTAGACTTTAATGAGAGCAAAGTCGCGAATATTCAGCTAGTAATAAAGAGAATTTTTTTTAAAACATGTGTTGAAGGAATATTTTAACACAAAATTAAGATGAATAATTAATGAACTACAAACGACTATTCCTGAAGCTTTTACCGAAATTTATTTCATGAGTCACGTATTGTATGTTATGTTTCGACATTTTAATGAATTAGCTTTCATGTTCAGTAAATAAAAAAGAATTAAGTATAATGAGGCATTCGTTAGAGTGCATGATTAATGAACTGATTTACTATACAAATTGGGAATTTGAATAATGGAAATGTTAAAAAAGTCATTGATCACATCATTTATTCATTAAAACCAAAATAGCAATTACGTGCTAATAATGAACTAACATATGTTTCTCCTCGGATAAATATTTTTGACGCTAAATTTGTTACCCTGTTATTTTTGCCTTGACGAACCATTAGCTACGTAAATGAAGAATTAGTACTTACAAACTACAAACGTATATATTATGCCGTGACATAATAATTATGTTTTTGACAATTTTTGGGTATCTTATGCTACTTATGTATTATTTGTCATTTGTATATAGTTATCTTATTTTATATCTAGTTTCAAAGTATAGCATAGCTAAATAATTTTACACCAGATAGCTATACGACTCATTAAAAATATTTATATTTACCATTGATTACCTGTGTGTATGAATTATTCGAACAGCTTCACTTATAGTATCTATATATTGTGATCGTTCGAATCGGAAAAGAACCGAGAGTCCACATCCTTCTTTAAATTCTAGTTTGAAATCTGGAAGTCCGTATTTCACGATTTCGCCTCGTTTCTTTCATCTGTTCTTTACCGTCGCCATTCCATCACCTGGCCCTTTCCGAGGGTCGCGGGGCTTCCCCGATCTGCCTTCTTCCTACAGTCAGAAAGCCGAATCATGTCCTTGCAGCAACGGAGGGTGCGACGAAGGGCATCTTCATCCCTTCTTAGACGATTTTCGTCCCTGGGTTAACACGTGTGACGCACCTGACTCCCCAACCTCACTCCCAACACCCCACCCCATCCCGTGGCCGATGTCACGTGTCTTGGATGTTGTGACCGCCCCCGGTGCCCCGTCCTCACTCGAACGCCCCATCCACCCTTCACCATCATCCCTTCGCCCTTCCACCCCGCCAGAGCGCGCGCGCGCACTTAGGTTATCAGTACACAGTCCCTTCTCCACTTCCTAACCACTCCATCTTCCCTTATCGCGTTTTTAAGCAGCGTGCTCCCTCGGCCCCTTCAGCCAGCCCTGCTCCCACCCCTCTCCTCTCTGCTAATTACCGCCCGGCTGTTTATCTGGCTCGGAAGCCAAGCTCCACTGCTACTACGCTGTCTCTTATACACATCTAGATGTGTATAAGAGACAGGTATTTTTAGATGGNGACAGCGTACGAAAGGCGATCGTAAGGGATGGGCGAGAAGTCGCCTCAACGGGAGCAAGGCGTGGGGAGGGGTGGCAGGCGATGGCGCCAGACAGGAGTGTTGAAGAGAGGAGGAGGAAGCACGGGAGGGGACAAGATGTCAGCTGGGAGAACTCAAGTTGGCTGCCCTGGCTGTGGGAGGAGTTGGATATTCTGGAGTGATACAGCAACAGCTAAATATCCTCGCTTTAGGAAGTCCCTAACAACGCGAACTCCGCTCCCTCGTTCTCTCTTGAATTCAAATTATCGCTCCGCCACAAAAACAGGATTAAGTTATTGTACACTAATGTTATATATTTTAGCTCGATTTATGGTTCGAATAGTTATCCGTTCCTGCTACATGCATATGCCAGTTTTTCTCTCACGTAGAATGTTTGATGAAATAAATTTATGTTCGTGATATTCTGAAATCCAACGCATGCCCCGAGGACTTATTGCTTTGTTACTTGTAATGATTTTTCTCAAGTTAGTTTCATATTAATACATACTTCAATTATTAACAAGATCTGAAAAGGATATTCTCAGTTTCAATCTTTCTTCCACTGTACTGGGGATAATTGGCATAAAGGGTAAGCTGGCTTTCAGGTTCCATCTCTCACCACAAAGGTGTCAGAGATTTGATGTCATGAATGTTTGAAAAAAGGGTTTATGCGTGCACAATACAACAAGGTTTTGTTTTTTGTGGAAGCCGCAGTCCACCCGCATCCCCCTTAACACATTCCTGAGTGACCACGAGAAAATGTTTTACGTGAATAAGATAGGGAATCGCTTGGTGTGTTAGCACACAAAAGTACAAGTTAGTCACTCCATTAGCTCTCCGCTTTTTCATAAAAAATAGCGAAAAGTGCCATCTTGCGCCCTTAAGTTCAAATGTGTCTACCTCTTGAACGGGTAGTCGTAGCATTGCGACTTTGATCCTGTAGGAAGCACAGAACCTTACTGTGATCGACGAATGACGTACAGGTTTATCTTATCATTAGTGTGGGTTATACTCCCGCCGAACGTATTTCTCTCGAATTATCGCTCATGTCGATTTGAACCCTGAAATACACAACCCTCTCGTATTACTATGGCGGGTATCGTCACATTCCGAAGTAAGAATGTCATGTTTCCTAATTGGAAATGTGATGAGAACCGTCACACATACAAATTCCAGAGGGTTGTCTAGTCGAAGGCACGGTCCAGCACGAGCGATAATTCGCAAAAACGTGCCATCTCCTGTTCTCGACCTTCCCATATTGCTTTTGAATTCGCGTCAAGTTTTGAGAATGTCTGTGGAGCTATGGTGAAAATTGGAACTATTGTAGAGTGTTGTACATCGAGGTTAACACAAGATTGCACTAATGTCATCCCTGTCCTTTGTGTGGCGCTCGATCAAAACTTCCCCGTGACGTGGTTCGTTTTCCGACCACCCTCCCACGAAAGCGTCACAGACACCCCCATATTGTGGGCGCATTTCCTGGAGATTTATTTGTTATAATGGGGAGGTTCCATATAAACAATAAACAGTAGTAGAATCAAGTAGGTCTAGGTATGAACATATACCAGAGTAGAGTTCATTATAAGGAAATTAAGAGAACTACTGTTCAGAGTAGACGTCTTTAACACCAGTTTTCCTTGACTGTATTACTCGATCAGTTACGAGTGCATTCTTCCATGTGAAAGATTTGCGTGTGTTGATCTTTGATTTAATTACGAACTATTTCGTTCTATCAAATTTACGAGCAATCTTGTTCTTATCCATTATCGAACCATAGCGTTGTATATTAATTTATGTCACTTAACAGGTTTATTAATTGTTGAACATGAATTATATCTTAGCTTATCAGTGTTTATCACGATACATATTGTGAATTGTTTAATAATACCATCTCGTTTTGTTAACTGCTAAGTTTACGCTCGAATAAACTATTGTTCTGTGTGATTCTTTTTACTATTTTATTCGTTGTTGCCCAGAGTAGAATTTAGATTAAGTAAAGCTCCCTTTATTTGAACTCATATAATTACTATTTAATCATATTGTTAGTGACGTAGTTCATGAATTTTCCTTTTATTAATATTTATTCGTTGTATTAGCTAGCTTTAATTAATTTACTCACTGGGTTCAAATTACGAGTTTTTTTTTTTTTTTTTTTGAGTCACGCATAAAAAGGTCCCCAAACAGTTAAATGTATCTAATCATTTTCAAAGTTTTCAGCTAACAGCTCTCAAGGAGTAATAAAAACCCTCGACGTAGTTTGGTCCCGACCAATACATACTGTCCGTCAGGACCAAAAGGTAACTTAAGACCCACATTACAATGTTTATACTTACAGTTCAGACTACTCCACAGTAATGACTTATTTATATCACATGATATTAACTAAACATTACAGAATTCACCTCGTGGCTCAGATCTCTGAGTGTACCGAGTTACGTATTCTAATCCACAGCTATTCACTCATATACATTCTTGGAGTATTCTGCGGTCTTTTCCAGAGAACTTATAGAAAAACTTTATTTGTTGTTCTTTCAAAAACTATAGAATGGTCTGAAACGGAACTTTTCACTGGGGTAGTCCTCAGGATTGGGAATATTCTCAAAGCTAGGTTTCATTTTGATACATCTGTGGGGGGGGGGAAATTACTCAAAAGGGCATTTACTGTTCTATTGTATGTCTAGATCACCGGTCGACAACATATTGCATTCCACGGATCACTAAATTCTTCATTTTAAATTTCGTAGACTTCTAAGCAATTTCTTTAAAAGATGAATGGTTTGTCAAATAAATTCTATTTTGTTTTTTAACTGTACACAATGAACCTACATAATATAAAAAAACATGAATACACTAGACAAATAATTATTATTTTTGCTCTTTGCTATTTTTCAAGTACGATTTAAAGAAATGTAATTATATTTCATTTGTGCCAAAACAAATTATTTTCTCCCACAAAAAATCTAAACTTGCAATTAATGGCCAGATTTTTGTGCGAACCAACGGGTGCTGACCGCTGGTTTAGATGAAAAGAGGATTGTGTGAACAAATGAATCGAAAACAATGACTTTGTTGGTGGTTTCTTTCGAAAGTCAAAAGACGAAATCTCCCTCTGACACGTGCAAACCCCTCTTTTTTCGTGCGAGTTTGTCGAATGAATTTGATTGCGTCTGTGTTATACGATCGTCGTCGCTATGCCAGTGAGTAGCATTTGCAGTGCTTATCGCTCCTCCGAGGCGCCCGCCATTTGCTGCGAGGGAACATGTGAACGTCGGCTGGCGCTCGTCGTCCGTCCGTCTGATCGCATTCCGCGCGTCGCCATCAGATAGCGAGCCAGTCGTTTCGTGTGAGACTCTGCTCTGCAGGATTCTATTTCCGGTGAACTGGTGAAGTGAGTGAAGTGAAGGCGAAGAGCACTCATCACCTCGCGTATCTGTGGACGCCGCTTCTATTATAATAAAACGCCAACACACTGTTGGAACCGAGGCGAGCACTTCATATCCTCAGCAAGGAATGTTCTGCTGGGGATTCAACTTCTTCGAGGTCGAAAAGTCTCGACGTATTGGATCTCATCAATGAAATGATTTCCAAGGGATGTAATTATGACGGAATTTATATGCAGGAAAATAAGATGTGGTTTGGTTGAAGAATAAAGCAATTAGTGAATTAATAAAGTGAGTTCTGGTCAGAAAGATAGATGTTTCAATACAAATAAAGAAACTCGTGAAAGCTCCTGGAAATTTCAATGGATATTAAAAAATAGATACAGAAAAGGATAAAGAACGCATACGCATATAGGTAAGAAAAAAACTGCAAATAAATTACAATTTAAATAGCAACAGAGCAGTTTATTTATGAGGATACGATGATTTTTTACATACATTATATACGCTTTAAGCCTTATACGCTTTTCTGACACGTCATAAATAGGACTTAAGCCGTACATAAAATGGTCTTTACTCTCAATAAATACATAAGCTCCAATATAATAAATTAAGAATGCTTATTTTGATAAAATACTTATCAAATTTCTTTTGAGCAACATGAGTGAACTTTCAATGCTTATAATAATGTTACTGAAAATGTACCTTTGTGAACATTCTGGGTTAGGAATCTAGTAGGCTCTGATCTGAAACTGTTTGTCTTGCTTCCACAGTCTATCTGAACCGACGCAGTATCATAGATTTTTACTCAAAAAGAAAATCCCGCGTTCTAGTTAGTTCACGGGGAGACGTTCCCGGGAGAAATGAAAAATAAAACCTTAGCTGAATTGTGTTGTATCACCATCTAGTGGTAAATCCATGAGTTAGTGTCTATTCCCTCCCCTGCCGCGAGGGTGGACGCTTACTCTGTAAGGGAAGTCATGCAGTTGAAGTGAATGCTAAATACTTGGTCGGGTACAGCGTGGAGTTCTCTCAAACGTTCAACATGCTTTAATAGGGAAGTATTAGTCTACTAGTAATCTACTAGTAAAAGAATGGGCTTTCAGGCGTTCATCATCCATCAGTCCGTGGCACGCAGCCATCTTCGAAACAGTCTTATAGAGTTTAAATCTAAAGGCAAGTTCGATCCCATAATATTAAAAAATATATATTTAAATTAAATAAGGAGAAGATGCGAAAGAATGACGATTCATTTGAGCCAATTCCTCCTGAGCATTTGTCTTTCTCTCCTCACTCACACAACTCAGAACTGACCGAAGCACTCCACTATAAATAGTAAATCATGGGAAAATAAAGTATTCGAAAATGAAAGAGGACAATATTTGAGAAAACTATTTGAGATTTTGAGACATGAATCTGAATGAACTGGGTAAATTTAATAAACACAGAAGTAAAATTTAAGTTAATAGAAGATTACACAATTTTCTTTTATTTTTGCTTGTATAATATTGCTGCGTTTGAATAGCACTGGTCTAAGCTAACCTGGTGCCTGGAAAGATTTCAAATGAAAATAAACGAGAAGCAAGTAATGTACAAAGGGCTCAGAGAGGGAATTTACTAAAATTAGAGCAAACCCGGTCTTGACCTTGTTGAACACAAGTTAAAGGGGAGGAAAATATTGTCCGTAGACAAATTCACAATTTTTCCTAACTTTCATAAAAGCCAAAAGTTATTCATTTCAATTAATTCGTGTTTATTTTCACAAAAAAGAGGGCAGCAGAGACGTTTCTCTGAAGCATCGCCTTATCACTTCCCTAAACACCACAATCGGCAGTCTTTCAAGGAAACTATATTATTATTCTCTCGAATAGAATTTCCTAAAAAAAAAGTTAAGAAGAACGAATTGTGTATTGTACAATTGCGTTTTCAATTCTAGTTAATGAAGAACGAACATATTTTCTGCTGTGTTTATTCTTGCAAAGGTTTGACGTGAATCTTCTTGTGTAGGGCACGCTGTGATCGCAGTTTCCTAACTTCCGGAACTCAAAAGAGAACAGATCATGCGAATATGAAAATGTATTGTTGTTTTCTTCTCAAAGAAGATTGACTGCAATGTCCCATTATTTCTTAATAGAGTTTCCTTTTGATAAATAAGGGTAAACAATAATACTCTTTGTTAAAAATACTATGTCAGTTTCATATATAGTTTACACTGATACAAAAAATATAAAATGTGTAACCCTAATGCAATATACATCTTAAATTTTAGAATCATTCTTGGATTTAATACAAAATTAACTTTGGATATATTATTTTATTGTATTGCAATATTTGATTTGTCAAGGATAATAAAAACAGTTTTTCATTATCTTTTTTTAGGAAAATACTATTGAATATCAAGAAGAGGAGAGTCATTGTAAAAAGAATCTTCAGAGCTGCGCAAATGGGGCCATAAAAATTTCACGTTTATTCTTACAGTCGTATGAGATCAACATTTTCTAAAGATAAATCAGCGACGAAACGACATATATGGACCGAATTTCAGAATTTATTCTAATTTCTTGGGAGGGGAATCTTATTTCAAGATCACTTTCTTAATATAATTTGCTTCCTCTCCGCTTATACCGATTTCTAAAATTTGAAATAAAGAAAGAAAGTGTATGTTTAATGTAAATGGATATCTGCGAAGAGATTGCATGAAGTAAAATAACAATATTACTTCATGGAGATTGTTTAAATACATTATCGTACATCGCATCGCTTACGAAGTACATCGTGATGTCTTTACTAGTTCTTTGATAACGTATTACAACTCTATTCTCTTTAAAAGAAATAACAAAGGTCATTGTTTAAATTGTTTAGGGCTAGTATAACCAAACATTTCTTTTGAATTGCTTTTTCTCTGTCCTAGTTCATAAACAATACAGTGATATCAAACACCTAAGCGATCCATTTTAAGTCCAATCTCCTCATGAAATCTTGAATGCACTGTACGGCGTGTGTCGATCCTACGTGTTTTGAAACCACCCTTAGGTCTCTCGCCTCCACTCAGATGGAATGGAGCAGGTGGTCATGTGAGTGCGGGGCGGGGGAGGAGGGGGTGCAGGAGGGCAGTGCGTGCGATTTGGCAGAGTGCGGCGGGTGGCGTGTGGCACGCAGGCACGCGTGACTCTCAGACCCGGAGCGTCGATAGCACGAGCACTGGCTCCGCTGGAAACAAACAGCCTTCGCACTTGCTTCGAACTTACAGCTTCAATTTCAACCTCGCTGGTATTTTATTTTTCTTGACGGTCTAACTAAAATATAAGTGCAAGAAACCCTCATAGACGTCACACCGCATATTTTGTGTTTGTTTCTAACATCCTTGTATATTTCTGCGTGCAAACAAATTACACATCTAGAATATTTTTCTAAGTACAGTAGCTAGGGAATTCTACTGAGCAAAAAATACTGATTTTTTATATATTATATTTATGGTCCTCTAATAAAACGTTTTCGACCGTGTCATCCTTCTACTTTCGAAGCCATTTAAAGAAACTGAAGAAAAAAAATCATCTGTAAATTTAGTTTCTTCTGAATAACATGTCTCCAGCATGATTTAGAGAAATAATGCGTATTATCAGTATTGTAAATCATAAGATTTCTAATATGTTTTCGCGTGTCGCAAAGAGGGTTCTGAATTACAGAGAGTTGAATTTTGAGTGAAATTGCTGATTCAAGCTGAAACGAGTTTGTTTTTTTGATTGGGGATTTAGGGTTCGCCAACAGAAACGAGTTATTCCGGAAATTATGTAATTTGAAATTTTTTAAGTTTTAAGTAACAATTTTGTTGTTTATATTCAGTTAAAAGTTACAGCTATTTTTAAGTTTACTTGATTATTAAGAAAAATTATTCTACTCGATGTTATTTTGTAGTTTTTAGTTCCTTAATTAATTCCGGGTCACGGAGTGCAACTGTTTCTCTCTCTTTTTTCTCATGAACACAACGGTTTTTCCTTCAGTTATCGGCGTCTATTGTCAATTACGACTAACGTATATTTCAATTTCTATATTGTAAATTTTTGGAAAGGAATAAACTTATATTATTATTATTATATTTTATAAAAAATTGGAATTACCCGATTTCTTGCAAGGAATGGTCCATTTTCAGTTCCCGTCTCCTAGTCTATCTAAAAATATTTACGGCGACGGGGTCCTCCCATGTTAATTCGAGGGATAACACTCCTGCGCAAATACATTATTATTGAATTGATCGTGTGCAAATTAAGAATTTGATACAAATTAAAGTATAGATTCAATGTTACATAAAAATTAGAAAATTGCCATTAAGACTTTATGTGGCGATTTTCCATGTAATGAATAGGTAATTATGTATATGTCATCATCATGAAATGTCTGGGTGAGAATAGAGCTCTCTAGTGGCAGATTGACGTACTTAAGCCTTTTACATCTATTGTTAGTATTAGATAATATTATTAGCTTCTGGTGGAAATGCACCAGTCTGGTTAAGGCAACTTATATTTTGAACGTCACATATGAAAATGTTTATCGAGATGTACAATAATCCCGGATTTAGGGTTGAGGTGTTTTTTTTTACCTCAAGTGAACTTTAATCTTCCCCTTGTTTTGGACGTTAATTGTGCCAGAAAATTAGCAAGGTTAAAGAAAAACTGTAGGTGAATGGAATACTACAACACTCTTTTTTATGCTATATAGTTTAAATGGGATTATTTATGAGGTTGAGTTAGAGTTATGTTGTATCAATCTATATAAATAAATTCACTATTGAAAAGTGAAAATAAAAATATAAATCTGGTGGTATTCAATACGGAGCAAATTAATTATAGATCTAAAGTAATTATTATTTTATTTGTTTCGACAACAGGAACAATTTTCGTGCAACACTATAAACGGTGGAGTAAAATCCAGCTAAAACCCCTTTTATGGTTGTGGTTTATTACTCAACATCTACATACAACATGGTGGATGACTCATATTTAGGAGGGAAACGAGTAAATTAACAATCGCTGAAAGAAACTGAAATGAATGGTCGAAAGGTTTGCGAATGAGAATGATGTTTTTTACGATCTTAACTAGACAAATCAATACTGAGAATAAGTGAGTTAAAAGTTTTAACTCTCAATTTAGTTCGGCTCATGTAAACATAACTAGAACGTTTTCTAACTCACCAGCTTATTTAGTTGACGGTATGTGGTGTATATTGTACGAAGAACGGGAGAGTATTATGTTTCGCCACTCCTACAGAGATTTAAGATTTGATAGTTTGATATTTACTCTTGAAGTAAGTCATGTTTTCATGTGACGCTCTTTCAGGAAATGACGCAATGGAACATTCATGTCTCCTCTTATCTTCACAATTGTTGTATTTGTAAGTGGGAAATGTAACTTATCTACATGGAGCGATAGGAGTTAGGAGTTGGATGGTAGGTCATTGTTAGTGGGTGATCCGCTTAGTTGGATTTCCCAACAACTTGGTCAACAACTAGTAGAAGTAGTTAGTAATAGAGTTATTGATTCTAGGAGGAGCTGGATAGAGGAAGGAAGGTTTGCTTTTCAGTTGTCACAGTTATATGAACTGGGACATTAATGCGAAAAGCTACAAATTTTCAAAGCCCCATCGGGAATCGAACTAGGTGATGAGCGACAACATTACCATCTGAGCCACAATGGGGCTTTATATTCATGATAATGCAACTCTCACTCCCAAACTTCAATGTGAGTGGTTTATGTTATTCAATGTTCTGTTTGTGAAGATACCTATTTTTTCTTTTACTTCGCGATTCTCTAAGATGAAATAAATGTAGGGTTATGTCAAAATCATTATGTAATTAAATGGTTATGATCAGGGTTCATAATTTTTTTGGCGTTTATATAACTCATTTATGTGCTTCTGCTGTGTTCAGTAATAATTTTAATTTTACTTTTATTAAAGAAATAATTACATATGTAACACCGTAATAAACAGTCTATATACATTGTAATAACTATATAACTCTCTTAATTGTCTACCTGAGATGATTTCAACCACGATTTCAACCACTCTTCGCCAAAACCAGGCATTATGCTTGGATATTAAAGGAAATAGTTTTTTCTTTCAATATACACAGAGTTTAAACCCGTTGACAGAATTTTATATGTCATGTACCCATTGGTGTAGAGTTTAATAAACTTCAATATATGTGTGAACAATTTCTTCTGTTAAATGTGTCATTTATATTTGCAAAGAAATAAAACACGAAAAGAGGAAATTAAAACCATACACAGCTTCACGAGAATTAATCGGAGGCACTGACATTTTCTGATCTTCATTTTTTTGGCCCATTACATTTTTTAAGTGTTTAATGTTTTAACAAATATTTTCTTCTAAATCGTGTTTGGATTTTCCAGGATCGCGGACTTGTGGTGTATGACTTAAAGGATTTCCATGGAACTACTTTTAACTGGGGTTGTCTGCTATAATTTCCCACCAATTCCGCCTCTGGAAATGCTCAACGCAGAATGTGATGGCAGACTCGTCTACCAGGAGCGCCAACTGCGGTTAAACATCTGTTTCTATGATGCATTAGTTCCACGGGATCTCGTTGGCGTGTATATGGCGACGCTGAGGGATCAATGAAGGCTTGTTCACCGCCTCATTAAATCGTCGCTTAATTAAAGACTTAACAAGATGAAGGACTTCGTCTCACAGCTGCTTGTGGACATGCGGTGTTGGCACAAGGTAAATGGCGGAGACGCGGAAATTTGCCGCTAGAAGCTACCATTAGTTTTCATGCCGGAGAATTGCGTTTTGTGAAAGCGTGGTACATGAAAACTTTTGTTTTATACTTAGTCGTTGAAGATAATAATGCAAAATGTTTATTTTGCAGCAATCCATGACCTGCTTTCTAACTCGTAAATTACTTAGTCATGTCTCAAAAAAAAAAGGCACTGATATTATGTTCACTGCCGTTTTCATCAAAATCAGAAGATAGACCACATTAGATAACTATTTTCCTCGGTATGTATTGATTAAATGATTCAAATTTTATTTAAAACGTCTTTCTGATATTTTTTTATTAATCATAAAACTTTACATCCATAAAATGTTTTTTACTTCGTTACCTGTGTTTTCTAGACGAACAGGTAAGTACATTTCCAAGTTTACTATACTAGTAAGGACACAGGAAACTGACTCACAAATTTTCGTCACAATCACAGAACACTTGCGGGCGTCTGGAAGTTCATTTCTACGATGCATGGGTCCTGAAAGTTTGTATACAGGTTATCGAGAATGAATGTCGGGATTTTTAAAGATAAACACGTCTGGTGTCCATAAATCTTCAGAAAAGTTAAAGTTCAGATTTTAGTCTTGAATTGTAGAGTCCTTGGATTGGAGAGGTGTACCAACCTGGCCACTCCAAAGTGGAGTCCTTAAAGCATTAGTCATTTTTCCGGTGGATACATTAAAACATTGTATATGCTGTGATGAGACGGAACATTCGGTACCTTTAAAAGAGAGGTTCACTGTCGCAGTGAACACAATGATAATGGGCACGATTCAAAAGAAATGACACGAGATACATTCTCTAGATATCCGCAGAGCTACAAATGGCGCCAATATTGAAATGAAGTAAGAATAGTCTAAAACGTTTCCAAACATTTTATGACGCGAAGAAATCATTCTTTTCTACTTTTAATTTAAAATACCGCAAATCATTTTTGATTACGATGTATTTCTAAAAATATCAGACACGGTACACTAAACTTGGTATTTTACATTTTTGTAAAATAAATAAGGTTAATCAATATATTAATCATATCTCGTAGCTAGTTTACGAAATAGACGAAATATTTTAATTGAACACTTGTGGCAACCGATAAAAATCAAATTACGAACAAACGTAACAGAGAGGGTGGGATCTCAAAGAGAAGATTGTCGATTGATTTTTCAGTGCAGCAGCGGCGTCAATCGAGTGTGCGGAATCGAGACATCCAGTCAACGTCCGACCGTCCGGCCGACCGATCGTCCGGCCGTTTGACCACTCACTCCCTGCAAAGAGGAGGCATTCCAATCCCCTCCCCCACCCGCTCGCAACTCCTCTTCCGAAATGAGCCATCTACGCTCAAAGGAGAAAGAAGCAAGCAAGCACGTCTGCAGCTTCGGAACAAGTCGATTGCCGGGGAATCCCCCGAGGCTGTCGACCACCGACATGGTGGAGATGCTGAAGCGGTGGAGGACTCGGGGGAAGCGCGGGTTTTGACGACGACGCTGTCGAGAGGGGAAGGAAGGGGATGAACATAAGAAGAGTCCTGTTCTTCGGTAGAAAGCAATGGTGTCTGCAGCAGCTCCGAAAGGAATCCAGCAATGAGGGACGCGGACAATGGAGAACAGCCAAGAATGGGGTGGGGGGTGGGGGGAAGAGATGTATGAGATGCTGGGATTACTAGAAGCTTAACAAGACGAGAAGATGGACTCGTACTTTTTGACTGTCCCATTACACCAACTACATGTGATGCACTACACGAGTATTTGTTATAAATATTTACCGAAATATTTGCATACGAATGTTTTGTGTTTTTATTTTAACTCATTTGTATAAACGTCAGTGAGCGATATTGATATTATCAGTAATAAACCGAAGAAGCTTTTTATTAATTAATACATTTAAAACCTGACATTTTCTTTTTCATGTCAATAATTTATCGTACAATAATATTCTAATCGTTTAAACCTTCGCTTCTTGTATCTACATATGTTTAATTCTGCAATGGAGACAAATTCTGCAGAAATCGTGACATTTTTTAATCCTCCTCGACATCGATCAGGTCTTATTACTTAATACTTCAATAATTAATTGAGAGAGTATTTCACATAAATTTTTCATGTATTCCGCTGCTTTCAAGAAGTCGAAAAATAATGAAAAATATTGCGGACGTTCTCTGATGAAGACCATGGAAGGATAGACGAGACGTTGGGCAACCTGTGTTTTAATAGTTGACGCAGTGTGACTTCAATAATAAAAACAGTGAAAGAAATAAAGAAAACCGTAGATTGCGACACGTCACGGATGAAAGCAAAGTAGCAAATTCCTTTATTATATTTTTTGATTACAAAAACTTTTAAACTGTACATTATTGACCATCGAGATGCAATCCCATTGGCATAGTTAATGTCGAACGAGATGGAATATCTAGGGATTACTACCACAGAGAATTTTTACAAGGCAGAAAATCATTAGTGAGTCGTGGAAAGTTTTACCCCGCAATAACTTGCCACTTGCAGACTTTTTATACTCCATAATTCTTTCTGATTTGTTGGAATTTCTTCTCTACATAAATTATGACCAAAACCTTTTCTTACCAAAATTGAAACGAAACTCCCTAATAAGATAAAGAAAATTGTTCTTCGAATCATCGTCATTGAAAGTTANTGTTCTTCGAATCATCGTCATTTAAATTTAAGTTTTGCTAACAATTATAACGTTCCGAAAATTCCTACTCTCTTTGAGAATTCGAGGAAAACACAATTACATACATTTTCATTTTGATTTTTGAAGAAATAATTTTTCTCGGAATGTATTCCTCTGTAAATCTTGACTTCACTTAACTTCTTGATAAGAAAGGTGAGCCGAAAATTCTAACAGAAAGAGTATATTTTTTTATGAGCAAAATAACTTAATGAAATACGAACTTTTCATTTCGTCTTGATCATCGTCTGTGTTGTTATGCTGTTGGATCTTCTTGGGATTATACGGAATCATTCTGACTGTTGTCTCAGGCATATAAAGAGAACTCGTGTGTGAATCCTTGTTCCCACGACCCCTTGGCGCACTTGGCCTGTCGCCTGTGCTGTGTTACTCGCGCCGTCGGATCAGAAAGCATGTTGCCGCGAGGGGTTGTGGACCGAGGTGACATTTCTTATGAAAAACTGAACGTTCCTTGAGAACTTTACTTACCAATGCAAAAAAAAAACTATCGTTTGTGACACATGGAAAATTGTCCAGGAGCTTTTGTGAAAGTATTTTTTCGAACAAAGAAATGAGTGCTTGGGAAGTGTTCTTACTCCTTCTTATTACCTCTAGAGATGAGAAAGCAAAAAGTAGAAAACATTGCTAATAAAAATGGTTTATTTCTGGAATTGATCGTAGGTAGGTAGGAAAAAATATTAATAGAATAAACATTTTTAACAGAAGATAAAATTCATGTCATATAGGCTAAATGTAAAATTAACAAAATAAAAAGTATTGTAAGATAAGAAATATAATTCAAATTTGAACAAAAGGGAAAAAAATATAAATGAGCAAACGCACTGAATAAATTCTGATGAATATGTTTTCCAGATTAAGTAAAGTCTAATTTAATTATTTTTTTGTCAATGAAATAAATCTCGCATTTTAATCAAGTGAGTTCATTTGTTATTTCTTCGTGAGAACGTCTGTGAATTAGTTCCTGAATTGGCCACTGTTGGTGCCTCTGTTTCCCCATGGAAAAGTAGAGTTCAGAACGCGCCCACTGTTGAGTTGAGAGAGAGAGAGGAGGGGTATTCTGATTGCGTTCTTTTGTGTGTTTTGACACGAATTTTCTCCCTCTTCAACGGAAGAGATGAGAAGCGTCTTCATTTGAAGGCGAATCTTTAATTCATAGCCGCACCTGTCCCTAGAGTGGCCCACTTACGCGGCAGACTTCTCTTCTCCGCCCCTCCCGTCTGCATTTCGCAACTTTGTAATACGGAACAGATGGGTCCAACTGTGTCAGATGAAGTTTATTTTCCGAATTTTTGAACTTCCTTCAAACTCGGTTTTTGTACCAATGATATATATTTTCTGTTTCAGTAGTTCCTTCTTAAACAGTCAGTTGGTTGGATACTACGATAACTATTTCCATTTCATGACACGTGGAAATTGATGTAGCTTTTCAGCAGATCCGTTTCACCTATTTGAAAGGCATTGGTCTTATAACCATTGCGAACCCATGGAAAATTTTCAACCCTCCAAGTAGAATTTCTATTTTCCCCAATTTTGTTGTTGAATAATTTCACAAAAATTAGCAAATAATGAGATTAACATTTTTCCCTTTACATGACTCACACGGTGAAATATTTCTTTGATAGTTGTATTATTGAAAACATTAATGTTGGAAAATTGTTAACATATGCAATATAATTTGTTGAAAACTACTTTTTAAAAATATCTGTACATAAGTAGGAATTTTCTTATGATATCGAAATCACTCTTTAAAATGTATCACTTTTCGTAAATCTTGTTATATATTTTGCTAAAGCACATGTCTTCTATTGTTTCCTCATAAATAGTCTCCCAGGAAGCGCTCTTTCTGTCCCCCTATCCTGACACTAGAAAACATTAACACCGGAAAAAACAGTGTCTTGGTCGGTTCTGCAAATTGCTCTAGTTGATATTTTAATAATAATAAATTAAGTATCCAAAAAAGCATTTACAAATTGTTTTGTCAGCGTGGAGGACAATAAACTAATGTGCAATTCGGAAGCAAGCAAGGGAGCATTTCATCATTTCCGATCAAGGGACCTAAGGCAGAGGCGGATTTAACATTTCGGCACTCTCCTAAAATCAGAATACAAATAGTTAGCTACGCATCAACAGAATATCATCAAATTTGTATTTAATAAAACACAAAACAGTTACTTCACAAATATGTAATATTACCAAACTGTAGATTATTCGGAAAAAAATTGCTTATAAATCGTAACTTTAAAATAGCTAAATTCGAGATCAATATTTCAATAGACCGCCTGAGAGCCCGTATATAAAATCCGTCTACCCGAAGGGGGAAAAAATCCCGGGATAGAAATGGATCTTAGACAATTATTGGGTGATGATATTGTCATTTTTGTGTTTGGGAATAATTATCTTTAATGATCAAATTTACTTACGTGTTCACAGATTCATAAAGATAGATAAATTATTGTTTCAGTTCATAGCAATCTGAAACAACTTATATTTTCATTATTTAACTTTGTGTGTGTGTATTATTTCCGTAGGTTCAACTAGTGCACAACAAAAGTGTTTAATATGTCTAATCAAATATCTTTTCTAGTCATGTATATTAATAAAATACTTAGTTATTTTGTATCAGGTCAATATGTTTGCAAAGCATTGCAAGAATCATATAGGTCTATTGCGCATGCAAACAGTAAAAATGAGTTAAGATTGATCATTTGGTCATTTTCTTCTTCTTAAATTCTAAATTCATATATATTATTGAAAAAAATATTTTTCAAATAATTAATTCAACTTCAAATAGCTACCGTAAGGGCATAGCACTACTAAAAATATTTCGTTATTATTTTCTAAATCTTATTTTCAGTCTTCTACTTGAGTACTGTTAAAAATAAATTTTCGAAAATGGGATGAAAACAGAATATCGTCTCGACAAAGTATCATGCATGACTGACAAATTTTGACACGTATATTAAAATTTCCGAAAATTTGTAGCGAAGAAACATCTATTCGCTTTTCTTAGTCATTTAACTCTACTTGACGCACATGTTACTATGCTTGAAGCCTACGTGAGACCCACTTATTTATCTGAAATCTCCACCACGAATGAAATGCTGATATAAAAATGATTCCGTTATGATGCAAAAGATACGTTAAATGGAATTGTTTGAAATTATAATTATTGATGTTAAAATGTACACTAAACTTTTCATCTCTCAAAAATACATTAACAATATCATTAAGTAATATTAATTATTCCTAAATTAGAAATATTTTTTGTTATTTTTAATAATTCAAAAGTATTGACATATTCCATTTATTTTACCCTCTCATAAATTTAAACGTAACAAATGTTAATTTAAATTTCATTTACAATTCCTTTTGCATTTAAGCGTATGCTCATTAAACATTAATCATTCCCAATGTAGATGAATTTTCATTCGCTTAACCCACGAAAGAATAAATGTCACCCCTTAACTTTCTTATGAAAAGTTAAAAGAGAAAACGAAATTGTTTACTTTATCGAACTTTCTTTTTACTTTAGCTGAAATCTCTTTTCCATATCTGCTTACTCGGAAACCTGAAATGGACAATATGAATTCAAAANTTTTGAAAGATAATATAAACGGCGTTTGTTTTTTGAAGAAATTCTTATCCCTAGGGTGATCCATCTATTGTATTTTTTTGTGTTAATTGAATCAATCGTCGAAAATGATAGGAAATTATATTTGAATTATGAAATAATGGAACAAATATCAGATAATCACAGTATAAAGAGAGAGAACAATGAATATTATTGAGTAAACAAATGTCGGCAAGGGGATAATAGCATGATTCAGAGTGACTTCAACTACTGACGTCGCAAAGAAGATGAAAGAATGTGTAAAGCAGGTGTAGATCCGGGTGGAAATAGTTTACAGCTGTGGAAGGCGAAAGCTGGTGGTGTAGTGGTTAACACCCCTGCTATCAAAGCTGGTGTCCCGGGATAACTTCCCGGCTCGTGACCGAAAGTCATACCCTGACCGAAAGTCATCACCTGACCGAAAGTCATCACCTGACCGAAAGTCATCACCTGACCGAAAGTCATCACCTGACCGAAAGTCATCACATATATTCTCCACGTGCAGGGTAATCGGAAAAAATATATGCAAGGTGTAAAGAGATGGGGACAGAGCACTATACTTGATAAACGGTCAAGGGTGGTCAAAAATGTTTATCCCCTTTTGACCCCTGAAAATCAATACTGCTCTTATTCTATAATGTTCGAGGATTAGTTACGCGCAGAAATGCCAGGCGCAAAGTTACGCTGCGTGAAGATACGACATATCGAAAATATCAATATTTTAAAACAAATTTCTATTTTCAACGGATATCGATATCTTTTTTAATTTTAGCCGGATCGTTTTATAATATAAACCTACTAAGTTAATATTGCATCACATTGATTTATTTTTTAACATACCCGACTTTTTTTCATACAAATGTCAAGAGCGGCAATAAAAGATAATATG
>NNCF01125898.1:1188667-1252353 GCA_002313205.1 Laupala kohalensis | reverse complement strand
TCATGTTAATCTTATAGTATTCTAATAAATATATTTTTCTGAAACTCGTGTTTTTTTCATAAATATATTTTATATTTTATATTATTAGAAATTAATTTAAAAGTGTAACTTATTACAAGAACCTATTTTTTAGAAACAAAATGGAATATTTTTTAAATAATGTAACCATATCTTCACGTAGCGTAACTTAGCGAAATGTTTTTTTCGCGGAGTTAGTCCTCCATCTTTAGAGAATGAGCACAGTAACGAGTTTCAGGTGATAAAGGAGATAACCATTTTTGACCGCTCTTCACAGTTTCCGGACCATAGTATGGCGGTGGTAGAATAGCATAAATGTAAGGAGAATGAGGATTGGGGGTTGTTGCCCATCGACAGACAGGGCTCGCTTATCGATAGCCGTGACAATCGTCCTTCCGACGGAGATCGCCTTGCTACTGCATTGTGATGCCCCTCCAATTAATCATCACTGAGGTTCGTCTAGTACAAATCGGTGAATATCCTTTCCACTACCTTTCTCTACAACCTCCTCAAAGTGGTTCGTCTTGTGCAATCGGTGAACACATCCTTAATTAATTATTCTCTGTCCACCCTCACCTAAGGCATTATAAGAATGAGTAATCTGATGCCGCCGTATCGGTTCCACTCTACAAACGTTGAAAGCAGTTGACAATATTCGTAAACATCATTTGTAAGCATTAGTCAGCACGTTACGGATCATCATTTACTTTATGAACATTATGAAATGTTTATAGAAATCAATTATTTTTTAATCTTACGAAAATATCTTCATTCACAGATGTATGGACAAGTTCAATAGTTCTTGAATTGTGAAATTCAAAGTGAATCATATTCATTTGGCGTTTTTATACTATAAGCTTGTATTCACAAATGCAAATTAAATGTGAACACAAATACAAAATTACAGAAAACATTTGTTATTAACTCAATGTTTCGAATCCAAAACCTCTACTTTCTATTGAGAACAAAATCCGAAATAATCCGAAGTAATGTTGTTGTCGATGCGTTTTCATGGAACTCACAACATGCATGAATCGAGTTAGGAACCATAATGGTGTCATGAGAATACCTGTACTTGAAGTGCTCTACCCTCGTCCAGTGTTTGAGAGATTCACACCATGGCGCGCCTCCGGCTTCGCACTAACTCGCTTCACTGCATGTAAGTGGTACATTATTAAAGGAACAGTTCAGCAGTGACATCTCCCACCACCGCTCTACTCCTTCCAGGTCGTAGACCACCGCTAGCTCCCTCGTCTTTGGGCGTGCGACATGTCCAGACATGGCTGACGAGGCTTAACGAACTCCACGACATAAATAAAACAATAAATGAACAATACATCACTAATGCAGATCACTAGTACATAGATAGACAGTAGTGAAATTCATATCAACTGCCTGACATGACATCTGCATTACATGTGGCGAGGTTTTAGCCCCTTTGCCTTCTTAAGCTCTTTAATGCCGTGGGCAGTGCGTTAAATGCCCTGGTATTCACTCTCAATGAATTGTTCAGTTGCGTCTACATTTTTCGTAGAAATATTGATATTTTTATTTCATGCTGCCGTAATATTAAATTTAGTTATGCGTGGATGGTAAATTAATTATTATTATATTATAAACTTTTGGCATACTGTAATAGTTTCTTAAATCTGAAATAGGTGCAACTGACTAATTGAATGAGCACCGTTGGGAACCACGGAAAACAGGGTCAGGACACAAAGACTGTTCATGGAAAATATATTTACAAGAGACAATATTTACAAAAGTATTTACATAAGACAAGAGTCTATAAGAATTATTACAAAATATATATTTACAAATAGAGTCTATAAGAAAAAGTATTTGCAAAATAGTCTGTCATCACCTGTACTTAGGATGAAGTTTCGTTACCAGTGACATAGAAAGAAAAAAGCCGGCAGTATCACGTTGCATTTTGCCCAACCATTATAATGTTCTTCATTTCTTTCTCCCTTTTTTCCCTTACGTAGCTTAAAAACTGCCCCAAAGATTCCACTACAGACATTCTATTGTCACGCATTACATTAATTGCCAAGTTAATGTTTCTGTTTTGTTTTTAAAACCTCCGATATGCAAAAAAATTTCGATATTTTTCTGTTTGTGTACAATGTAACAGGATGTGAATCTAATCTTCTTCTCAACACATGTTGAGACACAATTAACTGAAGTAAGTTTCTCACTGCTTCATCACTCGATATCGAAGTAAGGGATTCCAGAAAACTATTCCTTATTCGTTGCTACGCGTTTATATTAAGATATTCTGCCAATTATCCTGCATACATTCTCGTTGATTAATGTTTAAAGCGGTTTACGTCAACTTTCTGGCATTGCAGTCTTTTCTGTCTATACGATTCACTGATAAATCCTCCAATCCCTACGTCAAACGCACAGGGCTGCAGAAAGGATCTAGGGCACCTGGGGCAGATTTGGAATTAGGGAGCCTTCTCGCCGTTGCCTCCCTATTCATTCGAAACTTCCAGGAAAATAAACATCAAAGAATAATATAACATTTAAAAATGCATAGCTTATACGTGTACTTAACACACACATACCTAAACCATTTTATCGTAATTTAAAAATTGCTCATAATAATTTATCACTTATCATTTTAATGTTCTTTATTTTTAGTTCTTGATGAAATGGTCAAAAAGGTTAGAAAATAATACAAACGAATTCGTTCTTTGAAAATTCGCAGTCTTAAATTCCTTAAATTCTCCTTCGATAAAAAAAAATGTATGTTAGTGCAAATTTTTGTATAAAGGTACTTCTCATCTAAATTCATATATCGTAATGTTCTCTGAGACGCTTCGTAAATATTTCATATTTTCATTTTCTCTACGTGTACTTTTCCTCGAGAGATAAGAGGAAAATAAACCATTTGTATTTCGTTTGAAGTTATTCACCGTATCTATGGAAATGAGATTGGGTGTTTTCTGTGAAGTTTCAATCAACAAACAATGGTTATTTAACGGTTGTAATAACAGTATGAGCTAACGGTCTGTCTAATATGCATATGTAAATTTCGGTATCTCGGAGAACACTCCCCCTAAGCGTCACTATGACGTACTTGTCCCTCACTGGATGTTGCTTCACTGAGGAGAGACTTTTGTGCATGGAAGGTCTATAAGGGTGCGTGGAGATGGCAACAATGTAATCGATATACTCGTTAACCGATTATTTTCGTGGTCGTCTCAATTAACACTTTGGTTTTCATAATTACAATTTATTTTAAGCCTCTTAAGTCCTGGTGGGGTGAACACTCACCACGTTATCATTGTACAACTATGAAGCGTGTAGAATATTCTATCATAACCAATCCAAAAAACTTACTTCAAAAAACTGATTGGGATAGAATTAATACATTGTTATAAAGTTATGATTACGAGTTATGTGGTATGTTTCTGGTACAAGGTAAAATTACGTATATTAATATTTAGTTCTTGTGTATGTACATCTTGCAATTCTGATTATTTAAACCATTAATAGAAGCTCATACTTTTCCATAAAAATAATTATATCAATGAATATTTTATTAGGTAGATTGTTATTTTGAGCATCTATAACACCATAATACATTGAGATCCAAACATTGGCATATTTCATTAAATATATTGTTTTTTACATAGAAAACATTTTCAAAGAGTTATTTAGTTTCCTAAGATATTACAGGATACGTGTAATATTCTGTCGTCGTTCCCGGGGTGAGAAATTGCCCTTCTCGGTATTTCGAGTTTTAATTATTCTACTCCACGAGAAGAATTTTTTTAATAAAAGAACATATATACTTTAGAAATATTTAATACCTTTTCTTTCTTTTTGATTACTTATTTTTATACGATTTATTTTCAAAACTTCAGGGTTTCAAGAATTCTTTTCCACTTAAGGCTTTGAAAAAAGAAAAAAAACGTGTATGGTAAAAGTCAACTATTGGATTATTAGAAGGTGAGAATGCTCTCCACTTAGACTTTAAGATCTGAGGAAACACCATGGCCTAGGAGGGTTAACGAATAATAATTCAATTACATTTTTCGTTTTTATCGGGATAGATCGTAACTTTCGAATTTTAATTTAAAAGTTATTTGAAGAAATTAAATTTTTATAATTTAAGTTACATTTTATTTCAAAACCAATTCAGTAAGAGTCCGCAAAAACGTGTAATATAAAATTATATTGAATGGAGCCTTTGATTGAAATTATGGTCTCAGAAAAGATCTCGGTTCTTCATCACAAAAATACTGAATTCTGCAATACCCCATGAAGACTTGAATATTTACTTAAATTCTGAAGTATCAGAGTTGATATAAAATTCCATAAACCTTAAGCACAATGTGAAAAATCTTTAAAACTAGTATCTTCAGGGGTAATAAATTATTATCGTTACATTGCCACGAGAATGCCATTTGCAATGTTTTTTAGAAAAGTTAGACATTTGGCTGACAAGAGTTTTATGACCGCAAGGTTATGCTTTAATTTTTATTGTTAATTAATTTAAAACTTTAATCAGTGCAGTTTTTATTGATTCAGTGAGTAATGTGAATACACTTTAATTTCTAGTTAAATTTGTTATAAAGTAGAAATAACCATATTTGGACTTACTTCATTTCACTTTCAGTGACTTTGTATATTACAGCCAACACGCTTAATTTATTTAATATTATTTCATCAAGAAATAATACAAAACTACCTATATTATTAAATACCCTTATTTGTCAATTTATACAATGAAACTATAATTCAAAATTATTTAAATTTTTGAAATATTAATTAATTTTTTTTGATTATTTGTTGCTCTTCGATAAATCAGTAATCAATTTATGAACAATATCAACGTGGCCATATATGTAATAACACGCACAATATTGTAGTAACTGGAATACTCCTTACTTCCTGTCCTAACCCTGGTATCAATGTTTGAGTATTTCGACGTTGCAGCCACCCCTTCACGTTTCTTTTTTTCTCTTCTTTTTTGGGGGGGATGGGATGTGGGGAGGTGGTGGTTAGCTTTGCAACTAATGTTTCCTCCGAAATAGCGAAAAGGTTCGTGTTTCCAATTTGTGATTAGGAGCGTCTCCGCGACAGACAGTTAATTCACCAACAACCCCTGTTTTCAGTGTAACTTGTAGAAAGATATTTGTGAATACGAAGGGTATATCTCGTGGCAAAAGTTGAATATTAAATGTTCTCACCATTAGCATGTTTCCCCCATCGGTCGATGAAAGATGGCGATGTGAGACGAACAGCTCCCGTGGGAAGGAGGGGAAGAGAGCCGAGACGAACGACAAGATAACGTGGATGCACTCTCTTCTTCTTCGTCTTCTTCTTCATCTCGCTTCTCCTTCCACTCAGCGGAGCAATGGCGGCTGTGGCGGTGTCTGGTCGAGTTTCCTCGTAATTAGCTACACAAACGCGAGCGGGAATTTCCTCGAGGGCGTTCGCCATGATAAGACACCCTCTGTCCTCACGAGGGAGCACGCTTGTCTTCACGTGTCCTCACCGCGCGCTTTTCCTTCAACGAACATACACACGCTCCAATTCTGCTTTCGTTCTCTTCCTTCAGTCTTTCATCCTTATTCGTTTTCGTTTCTCCAAAGAGCTTTGAGCAAATGCGAGGATGGTTGCTCGTTTTATAAACACGATCTAGTTTACAACTCGAAGGAGTTCATTTAGATCATTTCATTGATACTCAATATCGCAATAAATAGTCGGAAAATCAGTATTTCCAAAATACACACTACCATATACGGATTCAGTTCTCAATGCACTTCCCTAAAAGAATAAAAAAATAATTTATGTATTAAATTATGTATTATTTATGTATTACTTTAAAAAATAATAATTGCATGTAGGTCTATTGGCATTGGGTAGTAAAAATCTATTCTTAAAGGATAGAAAACTGTCTTAAAATTGTGTCATTCTGACTCCAAAATTTCCCAATTTTACATTCCTTGTGATCTACCCAAGCTCCACCAAAATAAAATCCTGTTTTCTCCAGTAACCACTAGTCCCCGGCCATTATGAACTCTGATTGACCATTATTGAACGTATGACTACTCTTGAAAGTTCCAATGAAGGTCGTATTTGGAAGGAAGGAAGTGCCTGAAGTGCATCTTCCTAGACTCAGATTCCTTCGTATTTTTAAGGAAGTGTTTTCCAGAAATTCTTTCATTACCCTTCATCACATCACGCGGATTTAAAACTTCCCACGCGAGCGAAGCCACTGGTACTCAGCTAGTGAGAATGCATTTTATTTTATAACGCGCGTTCCTTCATCAAAAAGAAATACGAACTCAGTGCTTTCGTGTTCAAATTGCTTCCCTTTTTTCCAAATTTTCTCTTATTTCTAACAAAATCTAGCTACGCCACAATTATTAATACAGTTCATACTATTTATTAGAAACTTTTTCGTTCCTAAACTCAAAGAGATATTTCAAAGATCTGTCTTCTAGTATTTATACAGTAGTATTTATAGACAGTACATGGAATGTACCAATATCTTGTATTTTGCTTAAAAAAACCTTGAATTTTCATTCGCCAATTAACAACCAAGTAGTTATATTTTGAAATAAGTAAGAAGGTATTTTTTATATTAATAACTTTGTACTCTGATGGTAGACCTTGTTAGATCGCCTTCTCATCTCATAACATCTAAATTTAGCAAATTTCATCAAAATTGATCTCATAAATATTGGTATATTTATTCATATTGCTTAGTTGTATAGTAAGCCCTACAGAATATTACAAAATCTATGAATGAAGAAATCATTCTATTCAAGAATATGTTAATTGTAAGGGTTTAAGACTGAAAGATTTTCATTAATTCGGGCATTTGATCGTCACCGGAACCAGCACGCCAGAATATATTTACCTAGTTCATATTACCATCACACACCTAAATTTAAATAAAACGGTGACCAGTTACTTTTAAAGAGAATTAGCATAATATCTACGAATGCTCTCATGTGAATTTTGGTGTGTTTTTTTTAACATTAATATTTAACATGTTGATATATATGAATAATATTTTCAGAAACATTGATAAATCGGTATTCTTAGTACTGCTTATAAGTATTTTGAATCCTTTCTTTCAACTATGTATACGTAAGACGGGGTTTTTGCATTTCGAAATCACTATTTGTTATGTCATGTCGATCAGAAATGCCATACCGATGACATTTATTGATTATATAATTCAAATTTTATAATATTAGAACAAGATGGTTGTGTGTGAACCTCGTTAGTGGCGCAAAAACAAAACATAAATCAAAGAATTTCAACTTAGAAAATGTTGGTTAACATTTTTTATCAATGAATGATTCTCTGTAAACTATGAACAATACAAATATTAATAAAATATTGAAAAAATATACATTGAAGTTAATGAAGTAAAGTTAACTCTGAGATAAATGAGTAACATAAACAAAATGTAAAATGAATGTATTACAAAGCACTAATTACTCAATTGCACTACGCAAAAATCAAGACAATGAAGAAATACGTTTTGCTACATACTCTAATAGAAATATCCACAGAGCTAATATAATGTTATGTATCTTCTCACGGAAGCTAATATTTCGATAACAAAATTCTTTAAAAGTTTCATTGGTGTTTCCCCCATTAATGTGTGAAGATTTTACTTTTACCCACATCAAAATACATATATATCTTCTATATTTTCTTTCCATGAAATTCACATCTAATGCAAAAGTGAGAAAGGATGAATAAGACAAAGAAGGTAAAGAAGGGGAATGTGGGATACAAAGGATCTTTGGAAAGGGGAGAAACGCACTGCGATAATGTTGCCTCCTTCCTTCCTCTTCTTCACAGCTCTTTGCATTAATGGTCGGCCTCGTTTGTAATAAGAGACGCAAATATTTTGTAGATAAGCCCTCATTTTCATTATTCATGATTTAAAGAGATTCACAACGAAAGTAATTGCCACTCGCATTTGAAACCCTCGAGAGTAATTGGACAGACGGCGTTTGCTGTTAGGAGGGCATTGATTTTTATTTGATGTCCAACCCACTCTCTCTCTCTCTCTCTCTGAATTCAAACTTTGTCCTAATCTCTGAGAGCAGATAAGTACGTTTTGTATCTATGTAATCGAAAAATAAAGCACATCTTCAACCGTTGTTTGTGACTGTTACTCTTCCAGAACGTCTTCATATATTAATTTTTGTAAACGGGAAATGTAGCGTGATATTGAAGCTTATCTACATGGAGTGATAGGGGAGGTTTGCTGGTTTTACCAACGACTTGACCCACGTGGAGGGGTTTATAGGAGGAGTTAGTAATTGTGTTATTGATACAAGGCGCAGTAGGAGGTGACTGGAAGGAAGAAGGTTCGCTTTTCACGAACTAGGACGCTAATGTGAAACGCTACAAACTTTTTCTGGCCCCACCGGGATTTGAACCCGCGATGACTTGATGATTAGCAAGACGCCAACATCTGAACCACCAAAGGGGTTATGTCCAGAACGTATGGCGTGAAAATAAATCTGTAACGGTCAATGACTTTTTTGTCAGTACGAGGTGATCGAATATACCATAAGAGCCAAATTCAGTTGCTTGTGGTATACCGAAAAGGCTATTATATTTTGTCTTTAATTTCTCTCAAGGGAAAATAAGAGATAGATTTGATTTTCTGAATTGAACAGTTGGATATGATGAATATTAAATAACGTTGGATATTCCGAAAGGAAGTGAACCTTATCACAAAGTTCCTTCGATTTGGCTAATATTTTTACTTTCACTAGTAAAAACAAGATGGGTTTAGTGCTCTCATTGGGATTCATTGATTGGGAGGAACTCACTTTAATATCTCTCGTATCTGAGCACCCCCGCTCTCTAAGATAGTTATATTTACTGATAGTCACTTTGTTTTTTTCTGCGGTTTTACAATACTTGCATAATTCTTTTTTATATTGACTTGTATACTTTGAGAAAATTAATTTATATTAGTAGTCAATTGAACCTCGCACTAGAGATACAAAAAGTTTTACATCAAAATAAAAAACTTCTGTGAATGTATGCAGTACCTCAAAAACTACCTTTCACCTTAAATGTAGTATTAAAAGTGTTAATTTTAATTTACATTATTTTTAGTACTAAAATAAACAGTTGTATTTAAATCTACGTGAGTTGTTTTGGGGAAACGAATCGATTATATGTCGTGCTGAGAAATTGTATTCATGTAGTTACATGCTGCTCCTAACTTTACCAGCTCGCCTAAAATTCTTGTTTCGCATCATTTTTTCCTGTCTATATAACGCTTATTTTCAATCTTATTTTCCACTCCGCATTCCCTCTTTCGTCGCGTGATATTCTCCGCTCCTAACTTCACATCAGTCTGCTGCGATGAACGTCTACTTCCCGCGGTGTGTTATCTCCTATGAAAATTGTCTTCAATGCCGACGCCGCGCCGCCTCTATTCTGCTCATCAGATGCTGATAGCATTTCGCGTCCTTCACTTGTCATGAGGAGACGCTGCCGCCGCTTCCTAATGCCTCCGGGGACGAGGCCAAGTGAAGGCTTCCTCCGCCAGATGGGAGTACCGTCGCACCGAACACGAGGGAGGAAATTATTTGATTAACCGCGCTCATGATAGCGCCACCAGCACCAGCGAAGCGCTTGCGTCGCCGCCTTCGTGGTAGTGGTTTCGGGGAGTCCCCGGGGGCGATGCAGTGTTGCGGGTTGCGGCTGCTGGGGCCACAGGGCTAAGGTTGAGGTGGAGATGGACTGCGCAGGTGCAGGGTGGCAGATGGACTGCTGGATGGCACTTGTTGATGCTTGTTCATCACTGTCTCACTCAATGCTGTATTCATGAAATGCTGTCAGTTATTATCTATGTAACTAAATGAGACTGTGCCAATATTTCGCACAAACAGAGGAGTGAAATATTAATGTTAGACACTTTAAATATATCATATCAATATCCAGTATGAAAATGATTCTTCTATTTAAACCTTAGATAAAGAAAATATGAGAACAGGAGATACTTGCAAACAAATTAAAAATGAGATATAAACTCCATAAGAACCCAACAAATATCTTATAATGTGTACAAGAAAAAATAAATTCAAAACAGAAAAAAATAGAGCAAATTATTAATCTGAAAATCTCGATGAAATATTTCCACAATACACCAACCAAAAGGTATATCATCACGTTTGTCGACTTAAAAAAGGCATATGACAGCATATCTCTATTCGAAACAACAGCAGAATTTGGACTAGATGAAAAAATAAATGAAACACTTACAGAGACCAAGTCGAAAATTAACTTTATGAGAAAAGAGAGCAAGGGATTAAAAAAAACGGGGATACGGCTAGAGGACGGTCTTTCTCGTCTACTTTTGATCTGCGCCTTGGAAAATGCTGTAAGCGAATGGAGAAAAGCAGGGACACCAACGCATCGACTAGGACCCAAATTGAAAGAAGTAAGATTGGTCTCTTTAGCCTTTGCAGATGACAGGGTACTAATTGCAAAAGACATTCCAGAAGCACAAAAACAACTTGAAATATTACAAGAACAAACAGAAAAAATGGGATCATTTGAAAAAAACTAAATTTATGGCAGATATCAAAACAGACCCACGGGAACTTAAAATTGGTAATAACAAAGTATTCCGAGTTAAATAATTCAAGTATGTAGGAGAATGGATTACTTAAAATAGTAATGAAAGGAAATCGTAAAAGCAAGAAAAAGAGAATGGAAACCGCATTTCAATTAACAATACATATATATTCTCAAAATTAACCAGTACCTAATAGTGATCGACCTGGAAGGACTGAACCCAAAATTATGAGAAAAATCCTTGTCCCTCAAATCAATAATGAAATAAATTAACCGAAACCAAATGAGAACATCTACAAACAAATTCCCAAAATTACAGATACAATGCGAATGCGAAGAATCCAATTTATGGAACATTTAGAAATACTGGATCCCAACAGGCTAGCACACCAGATTCACATTTTTTTGAAAAATAAAACCATCTGGTCGAATTGATACAAACGAACAGAAAAGGAGTTTGAAGAATTAGGATCTCCAAATTTACAAGATCATGAAATAATTAGAAAAATTTCTAAATCACGGGGTTTCGAGGAGGAAGATAAAACAACCAAACAAAATACATGGTCTGAGCAACGAAAACAGCCGTTAATTGCGTATCAGGGATTACTGGGCTAAGAAGAAGGATAAAAAGTGTAGATTCCGTGTGGTTCTAAGCGAACCATTCGCGGAGAAGTAGTAGAAAGAAAGAAAAACATTGTAAGACATACAAAAACTCAAGCCTGTGAACTAAAATTTTATGAATGGGGACGAAGAAGCTTATTGTCACGCGCACTTAAAGTACCTTGCACACTACTTATAACATAAAAGGGCCCATTAATTTTTCTAAGTCCCACGCTCTGACCAGTTTTGGATCTGTTAGGTTTGCAACGCCTCTCTCCTCTTGCTTCCCCTTCGACAGGGGAAGTTACGTTCGACCAATCGTAGGTCTATTTGAAAATTTGGAAGATATCGAGCGGCGGGTAAATCGTAACGAGATAAAATGTTTCATTACACCGCTATTAAAGAAATATTTTGTATTTTTTTATTATACACATTTTGGACTTCTATAACAAAAATATTCTGTATATTCTTGACTTCAATAAACTTTACCATTCTCTATATTTACACGACATCTCGAGATTCATTGTCTCGCAAGGTCTTCATAGGCAATGTAAACGATATTAGGTAAAAAACGTTTGCGTAATACTGTGATAAAATATAGTTTTTAACAGAATTTGAATATAATTGCAAGATATCGTATGGAATTGGTATAATTCGAATCACATTATTTATAAATATTCCTATAATTTCTTATATTTATACAGTGAAGTAAAGAATCAAATCTCATTGCCCACAACTGATGTGTATTGTCGAAAGTAATTTCACATAATTTGCGATTCTCGTAAGTTTTTCATATATGTGAAAAGGAATTAAATAAATATAGAAAACGTTTGTCTAAAATATGAACTAATAACACAAAAGTTTAATTCTCGAGTTATAAATAATATAAAACTACTTAAGGAACAAATAAATTACATCTTCTAGTGACATATTTATCCACGATATAACAATTTGGTAGTAATCGTGCAACCTAAAAAAATAATCAGAGATCAATAATATGAAAACCTCGTTTCAGATATGAATAAATAAAAAAAGACAAATCCCTTTTATTTATTCCAATCAAATTGAAATGTATTAACTCATATTAATACCATAGGTTCTTTTCTTTTTCTTTCTTCCTATTTCTTTCTTTCCTTCTTTCTTTCTTTCACTCTTTCTTTCTCTCACTTTTCTCTATCGTTGTTTTACTTTTTCTCTCTATCTTTCTTTCTTTCCCTCTCTCTTCACGTGTATTGTCTAACGTAATTTCACATAATTTGTGATTCTTTTATTTTTTCAAATATGTCAAAAGAAATTAAATAAATATAGAAAACTTTTGTATAAAATATGAATTATTAACACAAAATTTTATTTCTCGTGTTATAAATCACATTAAACCACTCAAGGAACTAATAAATTACATGTTCTAATAATACAATGATCTACAATATAACACTGGTTGTAATCGTGCAGCATATAAAATCGTGATCCGAGATTAATATTACAAAAAACGTGTTTTAGATTACAACAAATATAACTAAAACTGAAATCTCTTTCATTAATTTATTCAAATGAAATTGTGAAATACAACAACAAATTCTTGTTTTCTTTCTTTGTTCCTACTTCTCTCTTTCTCCCTCTCCCTCTCTCTCTTTCTCTTCACCGTCACTGGATACACCGTCATTGGATGTGAATTCGCGACTAAGGACGTTCGTGTGGGTGGAAGATTCCAAATACAATGAGAAACATGAGATGCACACTATCTTCTATTCTCCTTTAAAAATAACATTAAAATGACATATCTACAAACACACTCTTTGGATTCTCATCATTGGTAAACAAAAAAGTACGCCATGTGAGTGGAAATTATTTCACTGCATCTATACCAAACTTTACCGATAATGCGGATTAAACATATACTAATTAAACTATGAATACAGTATATTTAAGAAAAATAAAATAGTTTTTGAATATTTTTCAGAAGTATACTTTAACCTTCAAATGAGGTAGCCTTTGCGTTCAAGTAAAGCGAAAGTTTAAATCACCTGCACAAATTCTCTCTCTTTCTAGGTATTTCTGGTTGAAATTATTTCTTTCATCTACGACTATAAGAAGAAAGGTTTGAAATACCTTATCTGATCAGACGGCCTCGTGTTACTCTGTAGAGGGGGAATTTGAGTTTATGGAGCTTAGTAAAATTGGACGATGCGATTGCTATTTTATTGCCACGAAAACTGTTAGTTTAAATTAATAGAGCATATAACATTTTCTTTAGTAAACATTGTTCTCCAAATGTATAATGTTGTAAATCTAGATGCTACATGAATAAATATTTATTGAAAATATGGTTTGGATATATATATTAGACCCGTTTCCTACTCAATATTTTTATTAAAATAAAGTTTTAATACTTGGGGTATAATTACGAACTCGTGAATTTCTTTTAGTATCATTGTTTTCTTTAAATATAAATTATTTGCTTTTAAATTCAATATAAATTTTATTTTGCCTATGTTTATTGAAATTTTGAAGAACTTTTCTAAATTCCTCGTAAAATATATCATTGAACACTTTCATTTACACATGAAGAAACTAAAATATCGAAATTTAAAGAAAACATGAATAGAAATTATTTTATAGGACCTTTGTCCTATCGTCGCCAGATGAACTTTGTCGTAAAGTGCCTTGCCACATTGCCAGGTGCGTCGTAATGCTACGTTGCCGAATTGACAATTTTACAGTGTTTGTTTGCGATTTTCCCAAGCAACGTGAGTGCACGAATTAATTACAGCTCCCAAACAGATATTACGAGCTGAATTGTGGTATAAACCATTTTCAAAAATCAGTTTACAATTGTGACTGTGATTCGAACCCACCTTGTGGTGATAGAACAATCATAGCAGTGCTTTAGTGTTCTCGGCCAATTACACTTTTGCTGCAGAAGGTAAAATTTCTGTTGAAAAATTCGAACAAATAAATAGCCACTCAAATCTGCGTGTTTTAGTCGGTTTGGCAATGAATGAAATTCTTTTTTTCTTGAATTGCCTGTTGCCTGTTGTTTAAGATTTAATAGATTTGTAAGTTATATAAGTAAATGGAGATATGAAATATATTTAGATGTAGTTGTGGAGTAAATTTGTTTTTGTGACTTCTCTTTTTATTATCGAATTATCAAGGAGACATTCATAAAGCAAGTAACGCACCTCGGTGGGAGGAGAGGGTAATTAGATAACGTAACACAGCGTTACCGTAGGACAGAAGATGTTTAGGCATTATTCAGACTTTTTTTCATTGTGTCATTTAGAAAAGTGATGCATATTTGAACTCTGTACATTGTTCAAAATAAGTGACATATCTTAAATAATGAGCATGTATGAAGAACCACGCCTCACGCTTCATTGATTGATTGTGGCATCACGAGGCGGCGCTTCCCGCCAGTAGTTACACAACCGACACGACGTCTAGCCGTACGATTGGCGCATCAATCGCGCTCGCAGCGCGGATGTATCACAGGCGAGCCACGCCATAGTGGCTCCACGCTCGTCGCCAGCAACGGACGGAGAGCCACTTGCCGGAGAACAGTCGCCAGAGTCTGCAGCTGGCAGACGGACAGTTACAGTCAAACAGTCCGCACCCCACTCGTCAGCAGTTAACAGTTCATCACTAGCCGCACCATGTCAGCTCGCTGCGAGGTGCACTGAAATACTTGACATTCATTCACGTTCTCTCTTACAACCTCGCCTGGGGAGTCAAATTCACTTCGGTTTAGTACTCTCATCACTCGGCAAGCAAGCCGTCCTCTTCTCCTTCAGTTTTGTACTAGGAGGCAGCTGGAGGAATTTATTTTCAACTTGAAGATCATCTCGTGACGGCGGCGACACGCCCTTGAATCGCCTCGTGATGAACGATCTTCAATTCAACTCAACATCGACCACACGCCATCCAAGCTGAATTTAAGGAACGGATCATCTCATCTCTTCTCATCACATCACGGAAATTCAGCTTTGCATCGTTATTTTTTCCACTTTCATATTGCAAGTCATATTAAATTGTTTGTTGGCAACCAGTGTTAATTCACCTGATCTACCTTGCTCATTCTCTAATTTATCTTAACATTCGGTCCTTCGAACCTCATTATCCTTGTGTGGGTGTTTTCATGCAAAATGTCTGCATAGGCGTGATGAACTCTTTTATCGCTATGAAATTTTTCACTGTAATCTATGTACCCAACCGTTTTGCGAGAGTACAGAGCAAAGAGCAACGAACCATGAAGTCAGAGAATCAAAATTTTCCCTCAAATTTTTTTAAAACAAGGAGAACTTTTATTAACTGGAACGAGAAACAAAACATTAGCTACGAGATACTGTTCATTGTTGTTATAGTAACATTTTATAGTTGAAGTTCAGTTCTGAAGACGGAGCTTCTAATAAAATGAAAAAAATATCCCCACCTCTGTATCTAGAAGGTCTGAATGAGGAGTAAAATGAAAGAGTGGTCATTCTTGGTGTGTCTCCTACTTTCCTTTCGGTACCTTGTAGCATTAGATTTTGTTTATTCTAAAAATCATTTCTTGATTAGTATGTATCAATGTAAAATTTAAAATAACCTACCTCCATCGTAGAAGAAGAGGGAATATTAGATCCAGTGTTTTATGAGACATGTGAGGGTAATTCCCCCAACCACCTCACAAACACACACACACAACCTACGTAGCGATGAACGCAGATGTTCCTTCCCCTCTCGTTTGTGAACGCTTTTATTGCAGCAGTTTATAAAGATTTCGTTCCCCAACACACACACACATGCGCGCGCACGTGTTCTCAAGCAAGACAAGTTGAAGCGTCCATGGCCAACTGCTGCTGCATACGTTCGCTATCTGCCTGGATACACGCGTGACAAATGCGCCTCTGTAATGGAGGATCTGAACTGCAATCAAAAGAGGAAGGCGTCCGTTTTTTTTCCAATCTCTCCTCCCTTTCTCCCTCTCGCCTCTCCCCCCCCCCTCCGGTCTTCCACCCTACCGGGACATTTTCTACCCACAGTCGTCCGCTATTCGTTGATTCTGCTGGGCGTGTTTTTTTTCTGTAAGTATGGAAACGAGATTCCTAAAACATTGGTCGCCTTTTCGGTACACTTGAATGGTCCAATTCTGATCCTAAATATTCATTGAAATATCTATAGATTCAGAGATTTTCCTTTAAACCTACATGGAATACCGGCTTAACTCAGTTGTTTCAAGATTATTTTGAAGGCAAAAGAAACAAGAAAACGTAGTGCGCTAAAGATCAAAGATTATTAATGCGTCGTGCGTCGTACACAATCGTGCACATTCACCAGGGTCGTTCACGTAGGCCGATGCAGAGCAAGTTCCTTCGAGGAGTGGCAGGGCAAACAACTGGAGCCCGCGAAAGAGTATCGCTGCGAAGACAGGTCAGGGTGCCGATATGCCGGGAGAAGCTTTGTTCTGAAGAAGCTATCTTTTTCATCTTTTAATTTCGATGGGAATATTTGTATCTTTTTGTGGGTAGTGGGGGATATGCCAAATTATTGGTGTGCCACAAAACATTATTCCACGTTACGAGGTATAATTTACAATTTACAATTTACGTTACGGCTTTTTAATGCTCATAAGAAAGAGTATGAAGAATACCAAACACAAAAAAGTTAATATATACAAAGACGTTTCATTTATTAAAACACACGTCTTTAGTGATGAAACACCCCGAAAAATAAATTTATATTTCAACGCAATAATGAAGTGATAATGAAACCAACAAGCATGTGAGATATTTAAGAGTAGGGATAAATATTTTTGGACGCATTAGTGTATAACACAAAAGTGTTCTGGGTTCAAAATTACGTTATTGCTGATAATATTTTCGATTTTTCGTTCACGAATCTGTGTAAAACTAGACTTGGAAGTTCCTTATCACCTTATAATTTAAAATGTGTTCTAAAAATTAAAGTGTTGTCACTCATATGCAACAAACATTCAACGCTTAGTAAGAGAAAAACATAAATAATGTAGAAAAAGCAATTGAAATATGTTGCACCATATTTTACTAATAACATTCATGAATATGTTTGATTCTCTTCTTGTTACTGCCGAACTTATTTTTCCTGTTATATGATTCTAGTTGTAAGAAATTTGTTATGCGAGAATTTAAATTGTTTAATTGTATTATTTTCAGTTTATAAATTATTGGAGAATTTTGAATGGTTTTATTGCTTCTAAGATAATATTATGTGAAAATATCAGGCCCGTGTTTTTGCAAGCAGCACTCTCGCGCGCTGGACTACGAGCCAGAGCAAACCTTTGCAGTCCTGACATGAATCTAAATCATTAAGATACCAGAAATTGACATAAATAAACAGAGTAACGTGTGCTTATTCTGATTTCAGCTTGAAAAACCGGCCATTGAAATGAAATAATTGTAATAATAATTGACGGTTTAATGCATTGCGTCTTATGGAGGAAACGTTTATAAAAAAAAAAAAGATAACTAAATTTTAAATATCGAAAGTAATGGAAGTTTACTTTGATTTGTAGCAAATTTTCCGTAGTATATTTTACTTCACTTTTATCAATAGCTCACGGGACATTGGAGAAAGATATTTCACTTTTTCGGAGGTGTGATGCATAAATCACAAAACCGTTGTGCTGGGCCGCCTTACTTTTACATGCTCTTATGAATTTCAAACGAGTTGAGCGAGTTTCTAAATATTTCTTATAGTACTATTGACAGTTCAGTACAAAATTAAATCATGATTCTTTTTCATTATTATTCATATTGTTGTGTTTTTAAATAATAAGAATAAAATAAAGAAAAACATTATACATCTCTGTGATTTGACGAACTTGGAGTGCTGGTCCCTCCTTAAGAGATCTCCAAATATTTTTACAAAAATTGCAACATCATTCAATACTCGGGTTGCGAAAAAAAAACTCAACATAACTACGAATTACAACAATAACAAAATAAAAACATGAAATTTATCATTTGTCGGGATGAGCCTCGAATATTTGTTGAGCTTTGACTGTGATTTCGCAGCAAGCGACTGATTTCTATTCCCGAGTGTTGGAGGGAGGCGTAGATGCTCGCCGTGATCCTCACTTTGTGCTGACACGTGAATGCCACGACCAGACTCAGCCAAACGCCGAGGAATCGATCACAGAGTTTCCTAGCGACACGAAGCGAAGGTCACAGTTTGCGGGGCTAGGGGTGGGGTGAGGTGTTATTAGCGAGAGGGGGAGAGGGGGGGGTGAGAGCTAATCACGGATGTCACGAGCCGTGATGGATCGGCGGAGGGTTGAGCGATAATGTAACAGATACCCGGAGCCTCCACCTCCCTCCGGCAGGAGCGCTCGTGTCTCGACACCACGAACATGCTTCGTGGCACTGGCCGCCTGCCCGCTCGCCACATGCCACTGTTGCACCACACAGCTTATACGCTCTCGGAACACCTCTGCGGTGGCGATGGGGCATCTTGAGGTAGTGCTACACTTCAATCCATCGCGTTCTGTGATAAACTTGGCGTTTATTACAGATTCAAAAGGGAAAGGATGTACAAAAGCGTGGAGTGTTCCCCACTCAACATTCTAATTATACTTCTCACAAATCACGATGAAACATATATTGAATAACATTAATCAAAGCAACTGACATTCATTAGTGAGAAAGATAAATCTGTACTAATAAAAGTGAATTATTTGGAGTGTCTGTGGCATGCAAATCGAAAAAAGGAATCAATGAAATTATTTGAAATTTCAAAAAACTCTTAAAGATTATTGCAGCTCAAATGCAAAGTATCGTTAATATTGTTGAATTATGACATCAAAAAATGAATCAAAATTGGTTACTAACCAGTAGATGTGCATCTTCACTCGCATGACCGACTGAAGCTTCGTAATGTGTCCGCCACAGATACATAACCTAAAAGTGTAACGAAAACCAGAGAGTTCAGACGTCTTAACTGTTCATTACAAGTTCTGTGTAAATTGTATATTCCTTCTGCCTGAATTTTAAAGTAATTCACAATTACCGACATATAAGCATACCATACTGAAAACTGTGCGTATTTTTGTAGGTTATCTTCGTGGTATTAAATTTTTGAAATTAACAAAAGTAAAAATTTGATGTAACAAAAGTAGAAAAATATGGAAACTAACGAATCAATTTAGGATATTATATAAAAACCGCAGATAACGCCGGGCAAAATGAACTAAACATGCGGACCTATTGTCAAGTGTTGTGTTTCCAGAATATCCAGTAATGATTGTTTAAAGTTTCTTTTCAAATTGCGTTCAATGTGGGGTAATTTTACTTGTGCATTATACAATGACATAATACAAGTTATATCTATTCAATACACATTATATCCAAGACCTTACAAAGTTTGGCTCTAACTTTTTACACTGCGCATTCAAATTAAGTATGCCTGCATTCTTCTCTTCTAGTCTGAAAATTTAAAGGCAAGGGGCCTCTAAGATTTTTTGCGATATAATTTCGCGTTTTGCCTCGAAAACGATGCTTAGAAAGAAAAAGTTGTTTTTGGTATTTGGTAAGAAAATTTTGGTATTTTAGACGCTGCACGTAGAGCGTGGAGTCTTGTTGAATTCGAAATGAGCTATCCAGAAATATGAACTATTCATACTCATTTCTCAAGTTTGGTATTGTTGTAATGATTTGCTCGTGAGCTATCGAGGGAGCACTATCGATCATTCTCATATACCACAATAGACATCTCTTGAACCAATTCGTAAGTGTATGAAGAAATCTCGAAAATTATTTTCCTCACGTTTTGGATAATTGGAAAATACGAATCGAGCAGAACATTGAAGACACGCTTCAAGAAAAAAGATAACTGAACAGTGCAAACTTCAAACTCTGTTATAGTTGCATACTTTTTATATTAAAATAGAACATTAATAATATCATTAACAACAATCATTAATTTATATATTAATATCTTACTCCCATACAGTTGTTCCAGTTCAATTCTAATTGTTCCAGAGCATTTGCAGAAATAATAATAATAATAATAACAATAATAATCAGATTGGGATAAAACTCAACCCAATACCATCTATGGTGTGGGTGAATGTTTCCAGTTTCTAGTGAGAAATAATCAATAATAAAAATAAATTTTTTTGAAAGCGAAGTAAGGCATTCGCTATTTCGTCCGCCTAATTTATATATTGAAGTAATACATCTAAATTCAATAACTTATTTGTTATTTATTTATTCAACGTCTTATAGCGGGGTTCGGGTCATTTGACCCGCTCTTCCACCTAACCGTGACTTGGGTAAGTGAATGATATCTCAAACTATACCGCCAAGAGAATCACAGACAACAAACCCGGCATCCTCCTACATAACTTACAAGAAAAATCTTCCTTCCTCATAGATGTCACCCACCCTAGCAGACCACAATTTCAACAAAGCTGAATCAGAAAAAATTATCTAAATATATCCCTGTTGCAATATAATACAAAGAAATACACTGGCTTTATTTCACAGATATAATTCCAATAGTTATCACAGCAAATAATTCAGTAAATAAAAACCTAAAAATTTACCTGGAGAAAACAGGACAAAATTCTACAGAAATGATCACTGAATCACAAAAGTCTGTCATTTTGGGAAATTGTACGCGCCGTGTTGGACTTCAAAGACGGAAGCACGGAAGGAGGTGTGACGAAATGGTCCTTCACTCACTATGTACCGAATGTTTATCTCCAAGAAAATATTAATTAATAATTATTATTATAATAATTGAGATCAAGAATATGTGGAAGTTAGACAAGGTAAAAATTATCCCCTTAGTAGTATATGTCGAAAATGTTTTATCGAAGAGATTTAAGAAGAATTTGGAAGACTTACGAATATCACGAAGGTCGCACAAAAAGCTGTCCTCCTACAGACTTGTCACATTGTCCGAAAATTTTTAAATTATTACTAACTCGTCGTAGAGGCCAAGATGAATTCCTTTCTGTATTGGGATTGGGATAAAGCCCAATCTCAATACCATCTATGGTTGGGTGTATGTTTCCAGTTTCTAATAAGAAAGAATCAATAATAATAATAGTAATAATAATAACAACTTTTTTTTAAAAGCGAAGTAAGGCGTTCGCGATTTCTTCCACCTAATCTAATTATTGAAGTAATATATCTAAATTCAATAACTTATTTATTATTTATATATTTAATGTCTTATGGCGAGGTTCGGGTCACTTGACCCGCTCTTTCACCTAAGCGTGACTTGGGTAAGTGAATTGGGAAGGAGAGAAGTTGGGTTGCGAGGGTACTTATAGTACCGAACCAATATTTGTCTGGAGTTGGTGAGGGAAATCCCAGCTGAAAACCTCACCATGTTCGACCGAGCAGGGTTTGAACCCACACTCTACCGCTCAACGGTATCGTGGAAACACATAATTGGAAAATAATAAGTGCACGTTTAAATTATTTTTTTATATTTCAATCGAATCTAGGGTAAAATTTAAATTTAAGAAAGTTTTGAACATTAAAAAAATGAATATATATTAAAACAAAAGTAATATGAGATTATTTGGGGGAAAATAGGAAACTATATAAGTGTTTCAAAAATTATGAATTGGAGCAGAGAAAGTGATGACATAAAAGGAAATAATTCATTCAACACTCACACATGAATCTTCGTATTAGGTATCTTCAAGTATTTCAAAGGATCTACTGTATTTTATTATGTTTTTTTTTTCAGACGTTCATCGAGTTGGTTTCTTATCTTGGCGACACCTCGTGGGTGGTAACAGTGATATTTATCTCCATCCGGTGTTCAGGTACGTGTTACCGAAAATTAAATAAAAATCGAGTATTTAAATCTGTTTAAAAAATTGTAAAAGAAAACAGGGGAAGTGAAGTATCTTGTGGAAAAAAGAAGTGAATAAAAAATTACTTATTTTCTAGTTTCTTCCACTTCTCAGAATTCTATTCAGTGGCCATAACAATTGAGTCTCAAAATTACATCGAATGCAGACATTCAGTACTCTTTTAAGGTATATATTTTGTCGCACTAAAGTAGTATCGTATAGCTGTATAACTTTTCAGTTTTTATTTGTTTGAAAAGCATTTTTTATTTAAACATGTCTTTTGTTCTCTATTAAATATCGTTCTCAAAGTTCACTGTAAATAAACGTGCGTACTTGATTGAACGAGACAATATCTTTTGAAGTGAAACTTTTTTAGACGTGTAAAGTATGAAAATCTTGGGAGTGAATTTGCGGTTTGCGTCAGCATCGGTGAGCATCATGTTCCGGAAATATTCGGCTCTAGATCCGAGTACACCCGAACGTCGACCGTGGAGCCGGTGCATGTCCATTGTTTTGTTTTCAGAATATGATTGCGGGAGAGGACTAGATAAGGCAAACAATGTCTCTGCATGAGGAGAGAACAATAAATAATACACAAAGAAAACAGAATGAGTACTTATGAGGGTTGTTGTTAATTTCATACAAGTAAATTATTTGAGAACTATGTAGAGGATACAATATATAAGTTTAATTTGTCTGGAAATTTATTTAAAAACTGATTACAATTAAATTATTTATTAATTTTCATTCTTAAGTACACAAATTCGAATTTATTTTTATATTGTTGACAAAGTTCCGCTTCTATCGTGAGATCTCAAGCAACAGTATTTTTAAAATAAAGTATATGTGACATGACTAATTTCATAACTGTCCTACAAATGAATTAATGATGATAACATTTAAGAAGGGCACATTTTTCCCTGTAATGCATATAGCCATTTGAGTTCGGCATTACTTCCATTACAGCGAGAAAGACGGTGCCAGCGAACGTATTTAAATAACAGGACTTCCCACCCGCAGTTACGTAACCTGCGCTTGTAAACTAAAGCATATGGAAATGCAAGGCTGCAAATTCGCTTCCTCCTAAACATCCCCGTGCACTGCTCGCCGTTGCCCTGTGCGAAAGGAAGTCAGTCTGTCCCTCCCACTCCACCCCAATTGCGGCCGCAGCCAGTGCAGACACAAACCCCCGACGGCGTCCCTGCAAACAGACGAGTACGCTGCTGCAGCTGCGCTGTGCCAGCAACAGGCCTCCGACGAGCCAACGCACTCCATCGCTCTTCTTTTATCGGCGCGGATTAAAACGCGTTTAATTGAATGACGGTCCGCGATTTCGCACCAACGGGATTCCCCGGGTGCGCTCAATCTCTCTATTGAATAATGCATGGTTGGCAAGACTGTATTTCGACACGTCACTTGGCTGCACTTACGTAATTTAAATTTAAATTGCCTATTTTTTTCCCCGTGGCGGAGAAAACAAAAAAAGTTTTTTGCGTCCATGTTTTTTTACGTTCGCCTTGGCGTGAACACATGTAAAAACAGGAGAGGGTCGGTTCGCCTCGAGAACGTAATTCCATCGCGAAGAAGAGCTTTACGCCGTCCTCGAGATCCTCAGTCCTCGTCTCGTGTACGGGCTTCAAGCCGCTTATTCACTTTAGTCAGAGGATTCCTTCCTGATTGTCGCTTTATCCAATTTCCACAGCTTTTAATTGTAAATTCTTCGTTTTGCGTGTGCGCTCCAGATGCCATGTGTGATATCCTTCTTTCCAGCTGAATCTACGAATCGCAGAACATCCTTTTTGCAAACGTAATTAAATATTTACTTAATTTGTTGTATTTCTAATAAAACGTTATTACACAAGAATCTAGTCTGCACGAACAAAGATCGGTGTTGATCCTTATAACTCAACACGTGAATAATCCGGATATACGAAAGTTTCCAAAAAATTATATATCTATAACTTAGAGAAAATTCGCCATTCTATTTGAACTAGATAAAATGTCTAACTAACAATGAGCAATACTTAACATGATGTGACACAAATGGCTATATGACACAAGCTGTCCCAATCATCGTAACTAAATCCTATCAGTTTCATGTAATATTTCATTTTCGTACTGGCGTTTATAATACAAATAACAGTATATTAAATCAATTTTTTTGTGGCGCTTTACGGCTCGTCGACATCGAGGTCATTAGAACCCTAAAATTCTGTACAGGTTGGGAAAATGCAGAGAGCCAACATGACTCTCCCCGCGTGTGGCACTCGCCGAATGACTCAACCATACCCACTAAAACCCTCCTGAATTACAACTCAAAACTCAGATATCAACATATCTCAAATATCAACATATCTCATTTAGAAGAAGAAGAAGAAGAAGAAGAAGAAAGAGGAAAATGAAAGATACCCTAGCGCTAATAGCGTCAGGATCGAAAAGAGCAAGAGGTGACCAAGGAAGGTCAGGAAAGAGAAAGGAAGGAGCCTTGTACAATTAAGTGGAAGTAATGCCAGACTCAGCTCGGGGCACCGTTTTTGCCAAACACGTACGTACTAGATGTAAGTCCCCTGAGGGGTATATTAAATCAAGTAAACAATGTAATGGACTTGATGGAATATGTGTAGGTCTCACACAAAGTACCACATTTAAAACTTTTGTTGAGTTCAAATGTTCTTCTCTCTTTTTTTCACGTCCATTTTGTCTCTGTCATTTGATTGCTTTGCGTCGCCTCATTGTTGTTGATTGACTTACAGGTGAAGTTCATGATCTACAATGTGTTGGTGACTTTTACTCATCCTCACTCAAGTAGATATGCAGGGATATTCTCACAGACGTTTCCACGGGTTTGTTTCTTCCTATTAAGGTGGTATGGGCATGCCAAAAGTTAGTCAAGCACAAAACCGTTTTTAAAACTTTCAATTCTTTATCTAATATGTTTATATTAAAAATACGCTTTGTAAAGTCGATTAATTAATTATGGTGTAATATAAAGTTCGAAACAATTATTACACCAATTAAATTGAAGGAATATATTTGAAAAATGGTCTTTAATAAGTTAGTCATATTCCCCAGTTGTATACTGGCCACTGGTAACCGGATAAAAGTTGCACCCATATTCCGATTTGTTACAGCGTTTTGTTACAGTTTTAATTGAATTGTCCCGTGAGGCTAGGAAAATTTTGTACTGATCAGTTCTGTATTAAATGTGTGACTGTGAGATAGATTTTCATATAGTTTCCATTAGAAGTTAATTGGATATTCATTTAAAAAATATCTCTTCATAAACTTTATCTGAGAGATCCTGTGCAACAACAACAACCAAATATTCTTAGACGAGCTGTTAGATAATAGTAGCTATAATGAAGACCACGGTAACGAGCTTGAGAGTACAAGAGTTACCTCCCTAGTAGACCGTGAAACATTTTCTAGATGTAATAAAGATTCAAATAGTACCAGTGCGTTTGTAAGTCACAGAGGCTTCACTTTTCCATAATATCAGCCATGTGAAGTAAGATAAGTAAAAACCTCAAATCTTCCAGGACCCGCCGATAACTCAACCTGGGATTTCTTCGCGGTTAGTGAGAACACTAACTATGAGCTAGAGACAGGTATATTCTTTAATGGGGGTTAATAATTTATTGTTTCATTGAAAATAAAATTAATAATTTATTCTTCCTTAAATTAATGTGGAAGTAGTTCCCATATACCTCTCAAATTCTGTGTCTTATATCGTTTGTCGAAATCCTCCCCTTTGTCGAAAAAAAATCCACTTTATAAAATGGTAGAATTGGTACCGAGAGAGCGTCAATAGAAGCCGTTAGCGGCTGATGATCACATGAAAATAATTTTTCCCCTTTAAAATAACACTATCCTTCAACGTACTTTTCTTGCGTGTTCCTCTTCATTCTCCTTGTTCACGCGTCGCCGCACCAGCGCGTTCTGGAGGCCAGGTGCGACGGAGTGGAATCCTCTCCATGTGACGTCGACGCGTCGTCGCTTGGCGGAAGTCTTCGCACCGGAAGCTCACTCCCGCCATTATCCCTCCAGGAATATTCTCGTTTTCATTATCCTCATTGTGCGCGAGAGTTGGTGTGAAGAGAAGAAAGGAGAAGCGCTGGAGAAGAAAAGTGCACGGGTGCGTTCCTAATTTTTTACTGTCGTCGTAATCGTCTCCTTGTGACAACTCTTAGCTCTGAGAGTCATGGTTTCACTCGGAAGCAAAGATAAATTTTGCTCTGGAACAGACCCCGGTGTACGTTCTCATTGCTAGCTTTTATCTCAGGTTGAGCAAGAAATATCAGTCGACAAAATGTTCTCGTTTGTATATCGTTTTACTCGATGGGACACAAATCATACCATTATAACTTTATAAATAATTTAAACATGGTTATAAATATCTGCTGGTAGATCTCATTTTTTATAATATACTCGTACTATCTAATTACCTGGCGTTGCCCGGGATTTTTCTAAGACTAATCTACTTTTACTCAGGAAAAATAAAATCTACCTGTAGAGTAAGATGAAAATACTTTTACTTATCTCGTTTTAAAAAACATTAATATGCACAATATTCTAATTTTAGAATTCATAATTCTACAAATTTAATATAAAAATTGACTTTATACACCATCTCGCGGGAACCGCATCGGTCGAATCTAAACTCTTCGTCCAAAAATTTACTAACGTTTTCTACTTTTGAGAAACGCACAAACCAAATAATCCATTAAATTTAATCATGATTTTTTTTCTTAAATTTATCTCTCAAATTGAGGCATTTTAACACTTTTATTTTTAATAACGTTCTATCGATAATTTAGGTTAAATTTTTGTAGACAGCTGTCGTGGATTTTTTGTAAACCTTTTGAGGTAAACAGTATCGCTACTCATATTTGTCATCTCTTTCTAACCGTTTGGTTAATGTAACTCTTTTTTTCAGTTATTTCAACATTTATGGTCAGAAACAATTTCTATCTTTCTTACGCATATTTTAAAAATAAAAGTTAACCCATTTTCATATCTGACCTATAACTTGCCAAATTTCATCACGGTCGGATCAGTGGTTTAGTCGTGATCAACTAGCAAACGGATAGACACATTTTTGCGTCACTCATTTATATTTTAGTATGGATGAATTACAAAGTTGAATTTAATTATACTTTCATGTTGTTGACTTACTCGATCCTTTTAATGGGAAGTTCGATGAGTAAAGATTGGATCAATACCATTACATCTTTCCAGTCTCCATTAATAAAGAATGACCAATGATTTATTTATGTCGTCGCTAATGGATAAAGTGGTCTCTCGTTTGGATTTGGTCCTTTTGATACTTTTGAATATTTTTCGTTTGTGCTACTAAAACTATTTTTCATAGATGAGAACACTGCTTATTTTTTATCTGAAAACGTTTTGGAGATATTAAAATAAAAATTGATGAATACTCTATTTACAGCCATTAAATCAAAGAAAAATTACATATAAAAATAAATCTAAATAATAGATTAAAATTTACTTATGTTATCTAGTTCTTATACAAACTTAACACGCATTTAAATCAGTGAATTTGCAAAATTTATATTTAATTAGTTTTAAATGAGTGTTTCATGAAATTAAAAATGATTTGACCTTAACGTATGTCGTAACTTTATATTAACAACTTATCGTGTCTGTCGAGTCAACTTGTCGAGTTTTACATCAATATTTTGGTTATGAGCACCAATTGTTGTGTGTGAATATCTATGCGAGAAAAAATATTAAGTAATAAGCGCTTAGTTGTATACCGTACAAAGTTGTCAAACGTTTAAATAAACAATTAGAACGAAGAAAATTCCGAATCTATTGATGTAAAACTCCCAATGAAAAATGTTCGGGAAATCGCATCCCTCAAATTCGAGAAGTTATGAATGAAAAATGTCTTTCGTTGTCGAAAAAAAAGTTTTTACTTTTTTTCATAAATCTGATACAAGATCAATCTCCGTCTTTCATCTTCACTCCGCTGCTTTAACTGTTTCCTTTCAGAAACATCAATCTCAGTCGCTTATGTTGCAGACCCTGTAACGCCGCGCCTTTCTCTCCTGTATAGATTCTATTCAATTTTCTCGCCCAAATTTCTTGTTCAATCCGAAAAAAAAAATTAAATCATGCTTATAACCAGATTTTTATGGATATGAAAAGAATTAGTATCTCAGCCAGAGTGTTCAAGCGATACTATGAAATGTATTGTTTTGCTAACTAATGGTCTGGTTTCAGCAACAAAGTTGAATGTATTGTTTGTAGGAATCTGGTAGTGTCGACCACTTCTCTAGTTGTCTTTCCAAAGTAGTGTGTTTGACACCGAAATGGAAATTGATTGCTGAAATAGCTTTCCTTCTGTGATCCAAAACCGAAAGAACTCTAACACTCACCCTTAAGTTCAACTTCTCGCCCCTATTGTATTGGTTTATGTTGAGTGAAAACTCAACAAAAAGGAACATATTTCAAAGTGTGTAGAGCTTAACGAATGTATCGCTGCTACTAACAGATCTAACTCTAGATGTTGTAAACGACGGCATGGTAATGACTGTAGGGTGCAATATGTTGCGCCTGTTTGGTAAGCACCCCACAGTATTAATACGCTGAGCAAGTAGAGAAGACACAACATTTTGTTTCTTAGTGATGTAGCGTTTGGTGGAGACATACATACCGCTTGAGTTAAGTTTGACATCCCTGAATTTCTCATTTTACTAGTAATATAAATTTATTGCGGTGGTCTAGTGGTAGCGTCTTCACTATTTGGTTGAGCTATAGAGCGTGGGTTCAAACCCTGCGCGACCGAATTAGGTGAGATTTTCAGCTGGGGTTTCCCTCGCTTACTCCAGACTAATGTCGGTTCGGTACCACAAGTTTCCTGGCAACCCAACACCTCTCCTTCCCAATACCCTTATCTAAGTCACAGTTTGGTGAAAGAGCGGGTCAAATGACCCGAACCTCGCCAAAAGACCTTCAGTAAATAAATAAATTTATCATAGGACATTATTAAATCCATGGCGAAGGAAGGATGTGAAACGACCATTGCAAGCGATAGTAAATTACTTCACCACTTAGTTCTTTGTAAGATAGGGCGCACGTACGGTCAGTACCGTCAAACGACGCCTCTTTTAAAACAGGTATAATGCATGGTTACATGAAAACCAAATTTAGTAGTATATTTTTCAGAGAAAAAAATGTAGAAATATTGATTTTGGTCAAAAAGGTAGGAAGGAAAGTAATTAACCGCTGCTTGAAACCGATTCGTTTCACCTCCCTCCTTCACCCTGTTTAAAACATTCAATTGTAGTGTATTCTCTAGTCACTAAATGTGTATAGTATACTGAAAGTATTACTGAAAGTTTTATTTTTTTGCTCATATTTTGGATGTTACTAACCTTCTTGTGTATTAACAATTGCAAAACAAGGATTTCTTATGAAGTAAGTATTCGATTTCTTCTTTTTTTTTTAGCGGTGAATGCTACACTGCTCAACTCTGCCGCCCTTGTTGCATTTCCCGCGCCTAACCTGTCGTGGAGGCTTGTGCTGTCTCTACTGGAAAGTTTTAATTATTCATCACCCATCGATGTCATAACCGAGTCGCGAAATCAGTGAATAATCCTGTATACTTTAGGTTACATCTCGTTTTGAGAATGAAAAAAAAAGCATCCTGGCCCGGGTTTTTCTCCGTTTTTCCTTCGGGTAGAGGCGGATTTCTTATACAGGTTCTCTAGGCTTTGTCTAGGGGCTTGTTTATTGTAACAATAAATCGTGAATTTAGTGTTTTTTCAACTCTTATGATTGTTAAACACTATAGTCAGAATAATCTATAGTTCGATAATAATTTGTACATGTAAAATAATTTTTTTGCATTAAATTACAAACATATTGACATTCTATTAGTATTAGAACTCGTAGCTAACTTTTTATCTTATCTAGGAACTTTTGCTGAAATTTTTCAATCCTCCTCTGCCTTAGGGCCCTTGGTCGGAATTGATGGGATGGTCCCTTGCTTGCTTCCGGAGAGTAAATTAGTTTATTGTCCTCCACGTGGTCATACGCAGTCTGTACTATTTTTTGACAATAAATTTATTTTTATTATTATAGCACTTGTAGAGCTACACCTTAAAAACCTTTTCTTGAAATGCAATCCTTGAGTGAAACGGGCGCCCAACACGATGCCACTTGCTACCTGCGGCTCCGTTTCTTCCATCTCCATGCTGAGCACTTAGTGTTCGATCTGGTGCCCTCCGATTCGAAGGAGCTGCCCTTCAATCATCACCCTGCCCTCGCCACTGGTGGCCTCTGGCGGTTGCGCCATGAATTACTCGCGACCGCCCGTGTCGCTTGTGCTGAATTATGCCAGCGTTGGTTTATGGATGTCCGCCGAGCGTGCGTCGACCGCCACCGGTTCCTCACCCTCACCTCACCTCCCTCAACCACTTGCATCATCACCACAACCCTCCCGCAGAGAGAGAGAGAGAGAGAGAGACTTCCCTCCGATGGAAACAGATGTCCCCATGCCACCATTAAGCAATGGGGGTGGGGAGTTCGACCTCATTTTGCTACTTGTAGGAAAGCACTTGCTAATTTATGGGGAAAACATTTATTTATTTATTTATTTATTTATTTATTTATTTATTTAATGTCTTATGGCGAGGATTATGAGACCTACCCTTCCACATAACCATGACTTACTATCGGATTTTTTATTATAGACTCCTCACTTTCAACAGCTGTAGATGCCACAAAAAAGTCGTAGAAAAAAATAATTATCGCCATTATTTTTGTCTTCTTCTTCTGCTTATTCTTAAGTAAAAATAATCGTTCTACGAATGAATAGCACTGTTTTAATAACAAAAAAATTTCAAAAAACGAAAAATAACAGAAATTTTTACAGTTTTTTTTCGATACGTCGACTTTTCATAAAATAAACTAAAAGTGTCAAAAATAATTCATATTCAGCAAATGTTAACTATTATGTTTGTGCCAACATTTCAAAATTTATAGCTTCTACATGCAAAATATAATGAGTTGTTAACCTTTTCCAAAAACATTGCTAAAAACGACCAGGCACATTTTTTAGGAATAAAATTTATACCATCGCCTTCAGCAAAATGCTGTAATCACATGATCAATGAATTTAAACGTTTAAAACAGTATGTAATCACAAATAAATGATAAACAGAATTATGTTTTAATTTGGCGACTTAAATAATAAGATATATTGGGCGGTGTTACAACCCATTATACTATACTGTTGTATTGCGTGGTACAGGAGATCAAAATTAGTGAGTCATGAAAGGAAATTGGCAAGTTTTTAACGGTTCTGTCTACTTCAGTGGAGTAACTGTTATAAAACAGTGTCAACAAAAGCACTACAAGTAATAACGGGGCATCTACCTATAGACTTATAGACCAATATTATTTAAGATAAAAGAAGAGACTTATATAAATTTATAACTGAAGTTGACTTCGTTAACAAAAATAAATGGTTTAAACCGAACATGCCACTATCACAAGTACTGACTGGATACGGGTATTACAATAATTACTTGTATAGATTTGGCATAGCAGAGGGCCGAAATTGCATCTGTGGATGACACTGGTTTGAATGCAGGATAACGGAGGCAGAGAAGAGAAGATGGTTTGACAAAATGAAAACAATGGGTTTAACTAATCTGAATGACCAGGCACTTTTAATTGTAAGTGAAAGTGAATGTACTGATTTTACGAATTATGTAACGGAAATTGTAACAATACGTAATGCGGTAAATTACGAGAGGTAAGAAGACAATAAAAAAGTAAAGAAACGTGGAAAGTAGAAAAGCAAGTACAGGCCAAAAAAGAAAGAAAGCTGAAACTGAATAAAGAACATTATTTTTTAGGAAAAAAAACACAGGTGTATATGAAACTTTGTGTTAATGTACAGGGACATGATGAATTAGTGTACATGACAATAAATAAAATAAAAAAACTTCTTAACCTACTACAAAATACTTACAATTATTCTTCGTTATTTGTTGACTTCGGATATCAGCGGCTTCCGTCTTCGTCCACTTTTTCTGCGAAAAATTTACGTATTTAGTCATTTTCCTGAGATTACATTGGTGTGCCCTCGTGACGTCACTGGTAATTCTGGGAATGCAATGTTTGCTAACTTTTAAATGACAACTTCTTGCTCTATTGTAGGTTATTTATAAGAGGGGAAGACCTCTTTACATACCTTACTTGTGCGTCATGGGTTCATTGAATCTGAAGCTAGTCCCAGTGTCGAGTAATGAACATGTAAAATGGCTCCATGTAGAAGTTTCTTTATTGGGGAGACATTGTTAAATGTTCATTTATTGTTTCAATAAGTATTTTATACCCAAGGCAAACAGAACCCGTTTCGTGGACACTTTTAAATGGATAAATTACTCCGTGGGTCCGTTCAAAAGGGAATAATATTCGTTATTAGGGAAAAATAATAAATAAAAAGCCTCTTTATGAACAGCTTTTGTTTAAGTAATGTACTAAAAAAATAAAATTAGTTTATTTTTTCTAAGTTAAAATATCAAATGCTAATACCTCCATTCATATTTCGCATTAGTAGATCCTTATAGAAATAAACGTACTTATTCTTTTTTCGCTTAAAATGATTTAATATTTTACGTTGAACTATTTGTCTTCAAAAGCTTCTCATGCGAATTACAAAGAAAATACATGTTTTGGCAAATATTTTCTTACCAACCACTGTCCTATGAAATTTAATTCGTATCAATGTTTATGAACATTTTGACCTACATAATACCTACATGATTCTAGAGTAAATCACAAGAATCCACAAGTCATATGTATCGTTGTGAAATGAAGTGAATTAAATTGTTTAAAAGGGAGTCATGGACCCATTTGAAGGGTTCACGCACCCTTTAAAATGGTTTTCGTTCCCCTTGGGTATTCATTTCAAATAATTTTTTTTATTGTTTTTGTAATAAACACAATATTTGTTTCCTACAAACTTTGTTTTGTACGTATTTTGCAATACCTAGAACCAATTATTTGTTCATATGAATACAATAATGTCGGTTTTCCGAATTTCCGAATTTCGACGATTCTTTAGGCCGATTATTGACGAAAGCCGAGGTATCTTTGTATCTGTTTCGATTTGTGTCCGTGTATCTCACGCTATTCCTTGTTTCGTATTTACCATCCATCACTCCCTTCGTTATTGCTGATGCCTCCTCTCCTGTCGATAGCTTCTCCTCGTGGGGCGCTCTCCGTTTTGCTTCTGCAGCCGATATTTACGACGCAATGCATTTGTTATGGTCCAGCCAAGTTGGGCGCAGCAGCACTAGCATCAACGACATCCAACAACTTGCCTGGCGACATACGCGCTATCTGCCGTCGCACGCTCTTATTTATTGCCGCGTGAAAAAAGGAAGATCAGCTGGCGTGGCGAAGTTTCCGAGCGCGGTTGACGTTTTGAGCGTAGAAGTAATTTGTTGTATGAGTTTGGGAGTTGTCTTATTTTCTGATGGTTATGATGAAAAATGATGAGATCCGCAAAAAGTAGTTCTGTGAAGATGAAAGACACGCAGACGAAGATGAAACTTGTCTTTATTTGAGCAAAAATGTTCATACTTGAATGTACATTTTTGGGGAAAAATATCGTCGTCAAAATAAAGCGAAAAGAATGAAACGGAAAAATTTCGTCGGTGAATGCAATGAGAAATGCATATAAGTTTTAGAAACCTTCCCAATAATAAAACCAATAAAACATAGTAAAATGACAACAAGAAATATAAAAGAACATTTTCTCAAGAATATGTTTTTTCCATACAATTTAAGTTTTTTTTCCTTCAACCTTAAAGTCCACGAATTATAGTCATCCAAAACCATTCAGCATAATATCTCATATTTAATTCTTCAGTTTCTAATCACCTACTTTTTTCTTTAATTTCATCTTACACGAAAAATCTTTGTTCAAAGGTCTACCAAGGAAAACAAATCCATGAGCCAAGGACCGAACCCGGTAACATTATGTTGTAGTATACAGAATATTTCATTTCTTCCGACGTACGTCTGTCACGACACAACATTTTTAATGAAAAAAATAAGTAATACTCTATTGACCAGTTGTTGATATTTGTTTATCGTAAGAATAAATATTACCTATAATACTTACAAATAATACTATTTTTATGCGAAAACGGTCATCATATCTCATCCGTAACAAAGAAAATTTAGTATCGTTTCTGGTCATCTTTTTTTAAAAGTATAGTACATCACGAATTATCAAATGATGTATTATTTGTCAGAAACGATGGATGTTGAAATCGAATTTCGAAATATTTTTAAACTAAGGTATTTAATAAGACAGGGAAACTTCAGATGGACTAACTGTGGAAAGTGTTCGGGAAATCTCAAATAACGCGAAGCGAGAGAGTAGTTTTTTTAGAACAGGTGTATATTTTTAGACCATACAATTATTTTTCGAATATCTTTGTTAAATTGAAGTCATGTTAGTTACAATATTATGAAATTACTTCTGAATTATCAGTGTCAGGTAATAATGATTGTCAATTTCAGATCTTGTTTTGCTGTCACAGCGCTGGTGTGGTCTTGTTTCCAAGCTTATTCAAGAAACTGACAACACCGGGTAGTTGTTGATGTCTTATGTTAAGTAGTTTTCTAAGCAAGTGAACGACCTATGAAGTTTCCAGAAGTTAAAAAGTTAACGTAAATTCCTATCTTTTGATTCGCCAGAATATTTCGTTATTGAAATGATCGCTGGGAATTACGAGATCTTTTNGGGGGGGGGAGGTTGAAAGTTCCAATGCGATTTTCTTCGTTAATTAATTATGGCTTCGTTCCGTGCGCTCGTTGGTGGCTCTGGAACATACTACAACATTCGGAACCTTACTTTCGAGAACTTCAGCCAACTTCACAACTTTCCCTTCAAGTTCAACTTGAAGAGAAACTCTTTCAAAACATTTTGAAACAGAGCAACTTTCACCCATAATCCTGAGCAAGGAGAATTTACAAGCGGAACCAGAGATTCAATAATAAAAAGGAGTGTTTATAAGTTCATACAATATACGCATTCTAAATAAACATTTTTATTCTTTTTTAAACAAAATTTCATGAATAAAAAATAATTTCTCAACATTTTATTTTATTTTTTTCATTTTCTTCAAAATGTCATATCTGAAAACCATGATCTCGGTATGTAGATATTGTAACGAGTCCTCCATGTACAAATGAGTGTGCTTATTTAAACCTGTATCGATCTCTTTAAAACTTGTATTAATTATTTTTGCGTTATTCCTCCCACAATTTTTTAAATTCATTGAGTGAAGTTAATTGAGGATTTTTCGAGAGCAATAGATCTCATTTAATAATTGCTTTTTTATGCACTTCTTTGCAGTGTCTTGCTCAGGTGTACTCGGCTTTAGAGACGAGTATTTCCGGAAGGCGATGCTCGGAGTTGTTTACGCAAACCGTATATCTCGTTGAAGTATATTCGAAGCGAGAATCAAATATTAACGGAACGTGACGCTCAGATTTGCCGAAGCGAACTGTACATTTATTCTCCGGAATTTTTATACCTATCATAACGAAAAACTCACTTTAATAAACATGATTTTAGTCCCGAAATTTTAACTGCTAAATAAATTTTTTCATTTAACTTTCCGAACAGAGTAACACTTAAAGCTGTATTACTCAACTGACTGCTCACTCATTACTGTACGTATGAGTAACCGATGTCAAGAGACAATGTCTACATAGGTGCGTATTACACTGAGGTTATTACAGTGGCTGAGTTCCACGATTGCTCCGTGTTAGATGACAGACCATATACGACTTGTCAGTAGTGGTCTGTTGTAAAATTACCCTGAAATATGGGAATTTGTTTCTCCAAGAGAATAATAAGAATACAAAGTAGAAGTTAAAAGAAATAAGCTACAGAGCAGTTTGTAGAGATAACGATCCAGCGAATATGTCGGGAAATGTCATTAAGTTCGGGTTGGAGAAAATGCAAACGAACGAAGTGTGGCATAGTCAGCACAACATAGGAGAGATCGGATATACTCGGGAAAGAATAAGATAAATATTATTAGATGGAATCTATCCCCCCAAAAATGCATCGCGAACGAAAAAGCGAAGTCAAAAAAGTGCATGCAAGAAAGTGACCAGGTGGAAGGACAATTATTTGATGAGGAACTCGACATCATCATAAACTGTTTAAAGAGAAGAAAACTCCAGGATTCGACATGATAATATATGATATTGTATGGTGAATATATCTCGAGATTAAGGAGAGACAATTAGATATACTGAAGTATTACGAGAAATAAGAGATATTACTAGAAGAGAACAAGAAAAAAATACACCAATGTGATAGATAGTAGACCCACCTCCCTGTGGCAGAGACAGGAACAGACAGATGATTAGTTGTGTGGTGCAAAAAGAAAAAAGAAAAAGAAAAGGAAAATAGGTAGAAGTATGAATTAAATATGACAACCTTGCAATGACCCAGCAATCACTCAAAGTGGTTTGTAGGTCAAGACCAAATTTAAAAAATTCAGACGTGAGAGGATCAATAATGGATACCCACCAGCGATGGATTTCGTTCTCGGTGAGTGATTCTATGCGAACGAGTGATGTTGGATGAACGGATCATAGCATTCGAACGCGGTCGGGCAGGACACCAGTGAGAACAGAGCGTTGGAACTGACTGAGAGGAATAGAGCAAAAGGTAATGAGTCTGTGAAAAGTTAATGAAGTGAAAATAGACGAATTCACTTACGTTACAACGCCCTGCGATGAACCTTATCAGACTGGAGTAACTCTGCACACGTGTTTATATTTGAAATAATAAATCTCGAATTTAGAGTTATCCTGGGTTCGGGTTTTTCTTCCTGGTCCGGGTTTTTCTCCGGTTTTCGTTCGGGGAGAGGCGGATTCCTTATACAGATTCTCTAGGTTTTGTCTAGGGGCGTGTTGTAACAATAAATCGTGAATTCAGTGTTATTTCAATTATTATGATTTTTAAACCCTTCACTCAGAATGATCTATAGTTCGACATAATTCGTACATGTCAAATAAATTTTTTGTGTTAAATTACAAACATGTTGGTATTCTATTAGTATTATAACACGTAGCACTTTTTATCTTGTCTAGGAATTTTTGCTAAAATTTTTCAATCCGCCTCTGCCTTAGGGCCCTTGATCGGAATTGATGGGATGGTCCCTTGCTTGCTTCCTGAGAGTAAATTAGTTTATTGTCCTCCACGTGGTCACAGCAGTTTGTAACTGCTTTTTTGACCGTAAATTTATTATTACATTATCATATAACTTATGTTTGTTTAAATGAAAGCGGTCTTAAATTTAATCAAAACAATTAAGCGATAAGTAAAATAAAATAATCACAGTCTTCCGAATAAGTTTTTTAAAAAGTGGTTAATGACCGTGAATAACTTCAAATGACTTTGTCTTACAGAAATTTTCAGATCTTTAAATAAACTAAGGGATTTTGCATTACACAAAGAAATATTTTGTATTATAAATTTCAATTTGTTTAACTGAATTGAAAATATTATTGCAAATTGAGATTAAAAAGGAACCTAACAATTTTTTAGCAGAATCGTTTTAGTACATTTGTTAATATTAGAAAATACTTAACAGGATGACTTTAATGCAACAAGTAACTTTCAATTACTTACATTGTCAATACGTGAAAAAATAAATTAGTTCTTCAAAAGGCGAAGTAAAAGATATATGCAACGTCAACAGCCAGATGAAAATTGCGACGGACCAGATCTCAAACCCGGGACCTGCGACTAGAGCAGGAGGTCCCAGGTTCGAGTCCTGGTCCGTCGCAATTTTCACCTGTCTGTTGACGTTGCACACACTCCTCCACGAGTAGGTACTCGGAAGTTGTGAGTTAATAGAATATATAAGTTTGAATTCCTCTATTTTCTATCTGGTCTGCCTAAAAACAAGGAGCTTCACCAATAAATCATTGAATTATCTGTTTGAGCTAAGTAACCGAAAAATTACCAGCGAATGAATTGTGAACAGTGGTAGCAATGCAAAGTCACCAAATCACTAATAGAGTTTTGTTTTTAATTTCATAATTATCTGGGTAATAATATGGAATGTCCACCTATGTGTCAAATGCTTTTCATCCATTAGTATAATGGCGTTTCTTTTACATTGTCTACTCGGAGTATCGTCCCCCCTTTCGGGACTCGGGTATTTCTGCTCTTGGGCTATGATGTACTCTCCTCTTTTAAACATTTATATTATAAAAGTTGCTCTTTCATCTTTGAACAACTCATAGTCAATTCAATTCAATAGGGCATTTTATTTACAATATTTACATTTAAATTACATGTGGCGAGGCTTTAGCCCTTTGCCTTCTTAAGCTCTTTAATGCCGTGGGCTGTGCGTTAAATGCCCTGGTATTCACTCTTAATGAATTGTTCAGTTGCGTCTACATTTTTCATAGAAAGATTGATATTTATATTTCCTGCTGCCGTTGTATTAAATTTGGTTATGCGTGGATAGTAAATTAATTATTATTATATTATAAACTTTTGTCATATTGTAATAGTCTCTTAAATCTGAAATAGATGCAACTGACTAATTCATTGAGCACCGTTGGAAACCACGGAAAACCAACGGTCAGGACACAAAGACTGTACTCGGAAAATATATTTACAAGAGACAATATTTACAAAAGACATTTACAAAAGTATTTACATAAGACAAGAGTCTATAAGAATTATTACAAAATATGTATTTACAAATAGAGTCTATAAGAAAAAGTATTTACAAAATAGTCTTTCTTCACCCGTACGTAGAAAGAAGTTGTGTTACCTGTAACATAGAACGAAAAAAAGCCAGCAGAATCACGTTGCCCTCGTAGTCTGTTATCACTCACAGTCCTGTCATGCAAGTAGCTGTTTTCTGGTTTTCCAGAAAGCCCTTCCCAAATTAACGTGCTGTAATAACATGTACCGAACTATTTTTATTCTTATCGTTAGGAGTGTGTTGAAATGTTAAATCCGCCTCTGCCTTAGGGCACTTGATCGGAATTGATGGGATGGTCCCTTGCTTGCTTCCGGAGAGTAAATTAGTTTATTGTCATGCACGTGGTCGTTTGTAACTGCTTTTTTGACAGTAAACATATTATTATTATTATTATTATTATTATTGTGCAAGGTTATTATTGTGTTAGGTGGCATGTTGGTAATATATCAGATTTCTACATATCTGGCAGTATATTTCTAGTTAATGGCAATTAATAATAATAATAATATTTCCTTGTTCAATTAATATCTCTTAAGATGTCTCGGTGGTCTGAACAACTTTTTTCTTTTTTTTCTATTATTGTTTTTTTTTACATTTCCTTCAGAATTCTACTTCTCCCACCATTTGCCTTGTCAATACTTTCGAGAGAAGCTCGGTCAGCCGGATTCAGAACGCAGTATCACTTTTCTGTATGGAGACAAATACCTCGAGATCTTTTGTGGCAGTGGAACAGCGACCGAGCGACAGGCGCTCATTTGCTTCGACCGTCCTCCGTCGTCCGTCCGCACCGTAGCGAAAGCGAAGCGGAGCGACGTGTTTGCAGCGGCGGCCGGGCGGACGTACGTCGCGCAGAGCAAACGACCGCGCTGATTTGCGGCTGCGTGAAGCGAGANGAGCAGGAGGTCCCAGGTTCGAGTCCTGGACCGTCGCAATTTTCACCTGTCTGTTGACGTTGCACACACTCCTCCACGAGTAGGTACTCGGAAGTTGTGAGTTAATAGAATATATAAGTTTGAATTCCTCTATTTTCTATCTGGTCTGCCTAAAAACAAGGAGCTTCACCAATAAATCATTGAATTATCTGTTTGAGCTAAGTAACCGAAAAATTACCAGCGAATGAATTGTGAACAGTGGTAGCAATGCAAAGTCACCAAATCACTAATAGAGTTTTGTTTTTAATTTCATAATTATCTGGGTAATAATATGGAATGTCCACCTATGTGTCAAATGCTTTTCATCCATTAGTATAATGGCGTTTCTTTTACATTGTCTACTCGGAGTATCGTCCCCCCTTTCGGGACTCGGGTATTTCTGCTCTTGGGCTATGATGTACTCTCCTCTTTTAAACATTTATATTATAAAAGTTGCTCTTTCATCTTTGAACAACTCATAGTCAATTCAATTCAATAGGGCATTTTATTTACAATATTTACATTTAAATTACATGTGGCGAGGCTTTAGCCCTTTGCCTTCTTAAGCTCTTTAATGCCGTGGGCTGTGCGTTAAATGCCCTGGTATTCACTCTTAATGAATTGTTCAGTTGCGTCTACATTTTTCATAGAAAGATTGATATTTATATTTCCTGCTGCCGTTGTATTAAATTTGGTTATGCGTGGATAGTAAATTAATTATTATTATATTATAAACTTTTGTCATATTGTAATAGTCTCTTAAATCTGAAATAGATGCAACTGACTAATTCATTGAGCACCGTTGGAAACCACGGAAAACCAACGGTCAGGACACAAAGACTGTACTCGGAAAATATATTTACAAGAGACAATATTTACAAAAGACATTTACAAAAGTATTTACATAAGACAAGAGTCTATAAGAATTATTACAAAATATGTATTTACAAATAGAGTCTATAAGAAAAAGTATTTACAAAATAGTCTTTCTTCACCCGTACGTAGAAAGAAGTTGTGTTACCTGTAACATAGAACGAAAAAAAGCCAGCAGAATCACGTTGCCCTCGTAGTCTGTTATCACTCCCAGTCCTGTCATGCAAGTAGCTTTTTTCTGGTTTTCCAGAAAGCCCTTCCCAAATTAACGTGCTGTAATAACACGTACCGAACTATTTTTATTCTTATCGTTAGGAGTGTGTTGAAATGTTAAATCCTTATCCTCTGCCTTAGGGCACTTGATCGGAATTGATGGGATGGTCCCTTGCTTGCTTCCGGAGAGTAAATTAGTTTATTGTCATGCACGTGGTCGTTTGTAACTGCTTTTTTGACAGTAAACATATTATTATTATTATTATTATTATTATTGTGCAAGGTTATTATTGTGTTAGGTGGCATGTTGGTAATATATCAGATTTCTACATATCTGGCAGTATATTTCTAGTTAATGGCAATTAATAATAATAATAATATTTCCTTGTTCAATTAATATCTCTTAAGATGTCTCGGTGGTCTGAACAACTTTTTTCTTTTTTTTCTATTATTGTTTTTTTTTACATTTCCTTCAGAATTCTACTTCTCCCACCATTTGCCTTGTCAATACTTTCGAGAGAAGCTCGGTCAGCCGGATTCAGAACGCAGTATCACTTTTCTGTATGGAGACAAATACCTCGAGATCTTTTGTGGCAGTGGAACAGCGACCGAGCGACAGGCGCTCATTTGCTTCGACCGTCCTCCGTCGTCCGTCCGCACCGTAGCGAAAGCGAAGCGGAGCGACGTGTTTGCAGCGGCGGCCGGGCGGACGTACGTCGCGCAGAGCAAACGACCGCGCTGATTTGCGGCTGCGTGAAGCGAGAGTGCACTGCCGTTGCCGCCGACGTTGCCGCCGTGTGTTTATCGCCAGTTTCGGCGGCGCGGCCCTATTTAATATGCGTAATTGCGAGCGGGCGGGCAGGCGGGCGAGTACCGTTACTCAGGCGTTTCCTCTCCCGCGTCGCTACGCGTCGGCCGTCGTCATCGTGTTCTGACCCTCCGTCACCCCTTCCCCCCCCCCTAACCAGCATCTCTCGCTCCAACGAATCCCGCGAAATGCACTCAACACAAACCTCACGATGCGTTGTGGAGCTGTAACACCAGGTCTTCCTTCCGTTCGGGGACTTCCTTTCATTCATGCACGTCTCAACTGCCCCCGATTGATCTGCTATTTCAAAAACGTTTTTTTTTTTAATTTAACTCTGTACATATTATAGTAGAATCCCTCTTAACCGGCCTCGGTTAAAGCGGTTCTCGGATTAACAGGTCTATCCCGCGGAACAGTGTTTTTCTCTCTTTTAGTTTACAACACCTGGCAGATAGTGATTTAAACATAGATTGTAATACGAGCCTATTCTGGAACGTAATACGGGGTGACGCGCCGTTAGGTGTGCAATGTGTGTGTATTGTGACGTGTAGAACGGGGGTAATTAGCCAGTTTCATTCAAACATTAACTTCTCAAAGTTTATTGAAATTCGTAATGTCTATTTTTTTCGTGTTCGATTATGTGAAAATTACATAGAATGGGTTACAATGACGTCTCATTTGCCTGATTCATGATAACCCGATGAAATTGAAAACCCTATTTGAACGAAAATCAATTCTCTACGAAAATCTCGGATTAACCAGACAAACGGGTAACTGGCTAGGGTGTCCAGTGACATTTTCAAGTAACAAATACTAGACGTTTTGAGGACCATTAATTTAGTCTTGAGGAATTTTCTCATGTTTCGACTCGGTACCTTAACTAAAAATGGAATCTTCTCTACAGGAAACTAGTTATTTTTTTAAGCATCAGTTCCTTTAAATAAATATCTAACAAACGCTAAATCAGATGGCTCACGATCTTCAAATACTTGGAAGTAGACAACAAGGCATCATAATGAAAATCAACTTTAAGACGAAGGTTTCTTCGGTTGCCATAAGTTACATTCCTTCTCGGGTATAAGTCAGAGTATATCTCTTTACGCGAAAGATAAAAGCACCACACGAGAATTTCATAAATATTTCGTTTTAATCCAAAATACTATTATATCCATCCCTTCATTTGGTATGAATTTTCATTTCAGTTTAAAGTAGAAAGATAAAAAAGAGCTGGAAAGCAACAGAGACTTGAATTTTTTTTTCTCGCGATTGGTCTGTCACGTTTATTTGCCAGAGCAAGGAGTAATATAAGAGTTAGATACGAGTTGTGAGTTTATGATCGTATTTGTATGCAAACACCATGCAAATAAATGAAAAACCTTGGATGGCGATTCTGTTGAATTGTTAATCGATAATTGTGACGCTTTAGGCGGCGATGGAAGTACAAGGAGAAATGACCACCGTTCCAAGAACAGTGTAACGAAACCACAAATGTCAGCCTCAAATCCACCGAAATTGAAAATGTTTGCTTTTATATTTATGATTTGATCATATACGGTGTGGAGCAGGATAGTATAAATCTGCTCATTTTCCACGGCAGTTTCACAGAAGTAGTTTACATACAGGAAAAGATTATCGACATGTTGTTTTGAAGACACATAGAAATCTCTTAAATTGCGGTGAACCTCACCCCCAGGTAACAGATTAATTATGTTACGTTGTATGAAAATGGGAGATGGAACCGAGATTCGAATTCGAGACCTTGATCTTAACGGGCTTATGCGCAGTGAAATTTATTTTCTGTATTGTTAGAAGTATCGTGGTTCGTATTTGTCATATATCTACCTGATAGCTCCGACTGTACACCTTGAACCCTTCAACTGAATTTTATTTTATATTGACATTAGTTAATGTTTTAATGCATAATTAAACTAATCAACGATAGAATATTACATTTTCTATTTTTACTGCGGAATTGATGTCCTTTGGCATCATTATAGAATAATTTTTGTGGGAAAGGAAGTAATTTTCACTAGGAATTAAAATTATCGTTCTATTAAAATGTTATAATGTAAAAAAAACAAGATAAAAATTAATGGATGTTTCAGGCGATTAATTGTAATTGAAAGAGAGAAAGTATTTAATGTTCTGAGAATCATTGCGAACTAATAACTGTCCTGTTCTACTTCTAACGTACTGCTTTATTCGTCTTCTTTCCTTTTACTAAGTAATTTAGCTTTTGTGAACTTGGGGCACTTGAATGAGCCATTTATAACATATAGTTGCCCTTTTACTTTGTGTGTCAGTCCTTTAGGCTCTTTTTACAAGACAAGCGCTATTTTGAAAGGGAACTGCAACGTGTCAGACCTATACGGATATACACTACTAACGTTAGGTAAACATATCTTCTAGACTCATAACTTCGCAAATATGATGTTACTCACCATATTCAAATTGCCTTATGCAAAATTATTCAAGTCGTTTAAGAAAACGGGGTTTAGTAGTTTTGGTATGTACGCTGCATTAAATTCATGATGCCATTGCTAAGATGTCCGTCTTTCTTTAGGATTCAATCTGCGAAATTACATTAAGATGTGTATAGTTGTTAAGTCGATAAGAAGTAAAATGTACAGCATTGCTTTAACGTTTACACTTGTGGTAGTAGTGGAAATGATCCATGCTTAATATGGATGAAAGCGTTGAAATGATTTACCTCCACAATTGTTCGCTTTTGTGTAATACAAATTAACGATCTCTCTTACTCTCTTTCTTCCTTCCTTCCTTCCTTCCTTCCTTCCTTCTTCGTTTGCATTCTTTTTCTCTTTTTTAAATTTTTTTAATTTCATATATTAATCATTTTTACTTTCCAATTATATAGAATGTATATGAGAAGTATTGAAATAGGTCGAAATAAAAAATTCAAAATCTCTTCGGATCTCTACAAATTGGCTCCTGAAAATTCTATTTTCAAATTTTAGCGATAATGTTCAATGTAATAAATTGATTATTTTGTTGACAAGATTGACAAAACTAATTAATCAGCTTAAACAAAAACATACAATGCTTACGGATTTCACAAACTTTTGAATATTACTGTGACTCAAAAATATATAACAATTTTGGACATTTTTTCCGGTCAGACAAGGCTGGAAATGTCAACCTGCGAATGATATCGAATCAGATACCTCTGCTTCCAAATCTAGAGTTGACTTCAACAGCGTTCCGCGCTTTTGCCGACTATGAAAATTTATTTCCTTGCCATATGCGGCGACAGTAGAAAACCAGTTAAATGAAATGAATGGCGGAGTATTTAGTATCAGAGAACACGAGCGAGATTCATGAACAACGGAGGTCATTGCACTCTGACAGGGACAGTTGAACGGTGGTGAAAACAGAAGAGTTACGACTGATGCGGGTGACGATGCGCTGCTGTTTCTGTAGAGGAAATGACGTGCTGTTAGGGAAGCAGATATGGATGGACATAGCATGGCAGTGAAAAATGATCTAAGTTCATCCAAAAAAGTTTCACCTTGAAAAGTAGAAAATAAAATACCTTAATTAAAGAAAATCTTTTTTCTCTGATCACCTTCAACTGGACGAAGATGTGTGGGCACCTATGGAAATAAGTGTCATCAACCATTTTATTGTACTTGAAAATAAGCTACCTCCGTTTGGCAACATTTTTATTCATTAAAATAGTAAAAACTATGGCAGGAATTTACCAGAAACTTATCGTTATAATCAAATATAATATTATGTTTTACTGGTGCCCGTAGATATTTTATTAATATTATCTTGAATCTTCGTAACCAAGATCTTGTGGGACAAATTCAAATTAAAACCGGGGGAAGGAAATATTTTGTGAACTATGATAAAAAAACATTGTTCAATATCTAACGTAGGATTATTTGTTTTTGTTCCACTCAGAACACTACTTACTTTTCCTGACGAGTTACACTTATTTATTATATTAAGCGCAAATCATTTTAAAATGACATATTTATTAAAAATCTTGTTCAAATTGATTTACCTCCATTTTTTCGAATGTCGTACATGGACTCTTTTCTTTAAAAATTACTTAACATTCCGAAGAAACACACATGCTCTAACATGCTTTACGTCGTCAATTTCCGAAGTACTACTCACATTATCAACTGTTAAATACCGATTATTGTGTAGTTAAAGAGTAGTTTTGCACCTTCAAGTGAAATATTTGTTATCACCGCAAAGTATGATTGACATTCATCCTCCAACTGTTCTTGGATTTGATCCGAATATTCCGCGTTACACGACTGTAATGTGGATTGCATCTCGCAGGGGTCAGAAATATTGGGACTTTATATTAACGTACTGTAAATGTTCCAGTGTTAGACATTCTCGTCCTATTTACCTATACCTTAAGTTTCATGATACAATACTGGCTGCCAAGATCCAATCTTACCGTGTTCTGTTACAATTTTCTTTCAATAATTTTCTTAATTGTTCGGTAAGCGTTGAAATAAACGACAGTCCATTTCCATATGACGTTTATGACACGCGTGACATATTTGTCTCGTGCTTCTGCCTCTTGATTACTTCACAATTTAAAAATAACATTAATTGAACATAATCCAAATTGTAATCACTTTAAAGGTATTTTCCATTACAATACAAGTGATGTAAACGTTCTTATTTAAAAAATGTGTACTTGTAATTTTTTTTCTTTCATTTAAACAATTACAACCGACTGCAATTTCTAGTTAATTTCTAATTCATGGAAGCAATTAAGAGTGTGCATGGAAGATCTCAAACAATATCGTTTTTTTAAATTGATAATTCTATAATATCCTATTTTAATCCAGAAAAAATGTATGCTCCAGGAAAAATGCCATTGAAGAAATTTCGTGTAAAAAAATTGCAAGTTTTGATCATAAATACCTGTGTAGGAACACATTTCTACATATACAGAGAAATACATACCTCAATATGTATGATGAACTCCCACATGTAATCGACACACGAAAGTTACAAAAATCCTAACATTGTAAACATTAGAAGATTCCATGCAACAAAGAGACACCTCAATTGCGACTCCATGCAGCAGAGAGACGCCTCAATTACCTTTCGAAATGCTTCGAAATCCTCGAGAAACTTCCGTAATACTCGAGAATATTCGAGAACTCAGCCCAGTTTGTTAAGAAATTTCTAGAGAATCTCAATAGACGAACCTCGACATAGTGTTGTGTCGCCCCTCACCGTCGACTGTTATTGTTTTGCTTATAGCGGCAGGCAACGAAGAGCTCATTACGCTGAAAATCCTTGAGGAGTTTACATCGATATCCGATAACCTCTACAAGAAGCCCAGCTCCGCAGGAATAATTTAAAGTTGGAATTTGTGACAGAGTGACTTCACACATCGAGTGCTGGACTAATTCTATCTCCAAAATCTGTGACTGAATTATTTTCCAAGCTCAGGAATAACTCTAAAGTTGGAATCTGTGACAGAGTAATTTCACACACCGATCGCCGGTCAAATTCTATCTTCGAGAACCGACATACCGGCTCAGAAATATTCCAAGTGCAAATCGGTAACTGAATAATTTCAACCACCAAGACATCGGAGAAACATCATCACGAAACGCCATCTCGCGGTCAACCCTAGAACCCGCTCCGAGACACGAAGATACGGCACGCCATCCTGCGAGAACGAAGATAACGTCGACCAGAGGCGCCGTCACGCACCAGAATTTTGCACTCCGTCGACTAACCACAATTGGACATCACTAGCGGTGCCATCTAGCGACGAAGAAGGAAACTCCTTACCTTCGACCACCGACTTACCTGAAGTCGTGAGTTAAACGAACGAGGCATAATTTCACGTTCAACGCCTATCGTTCGTCGTCTGGTGTTATTCACTGTTTACGTTAAGACGACTTGTTTACATAATAAACCTTGTTCTATTCAAACCTCTGAGTATTTATTTTGGAGAGGAAGAGATCTTATTGCGAAGCAAGCCTACAATTAGACAAAGACAGAGCTTTATTCCGGCAACAATGGTGTAGAGCTCAAACAAAGAGTTCACATGTTTTTTTATTTAATCGGATAAGAGTTGAAAATATTACCATTCTATTATCAAGTACAAATCACGTTGACAGATTAATGAAGGAAACATACACGTATTTTATCAAATTAGTTAAAGAACAAAACAAAATTACAGAAATTTTGAGCATAACTTGATCACTATTTGTGCCAGAAATACCTATGGTGTGCGAATTTTATCAAAATCGTAACAACTGTTAAAAAATATTTGACATTATAACACTCATGACTATATATTTTATTTTAATGTGAACAATACTGTATACCGACGTTAATCATTCGTACCTGCCGAAGCATGTGATCCATTTAGCCTTGAGAAGTAATACACCTCACTCGTCCATGGACCAGTTTCGAAATCGGACGTCGGGCATATCACAGCTCGTATGCACGCGTGGCCTTGTCCGCACACCCCAGAGAGCGTGTCACAGCGCAGCGCTCTCGCATTTGGCTAAGCGGCTGCTGCTGCTGCTGCTGCTGCTGCTGCTGCTGTTGCAGCGTTCAGCTGTCTACCAGTGCCCATGACGCACGCACTGAGGAAGGCAGGCAGATGTTTTGCGGCTCGTTGAATCGTCCGGGCGACATCCAACGTCCCTTTGCGCTCACTGGCGCTCTGTGCGGAGAAAATACGAACCTCGGACCTCGCTCAGAAAAAAAGACGCATTGTAGTTCAGACCAGTAGTAGCCAAGCGGTAGTCCGAGGACCTCCGTCCTTCAGCAAATGTCGGTGATTTACAAAAAAATCTGGCATTTTAAATCTCACGTAGAAGAAAATACTATGCTACGGAATAAATATTAGATTGATTTTTTCGAGTAATAATACGCACTTGTCAAATACTTTTCTGTGTTAAATTACATTTGTTAATATTATATTATATTTTTATCTTATCTAGGAGTTTGCTGATATTTTTCAATCCACCTTCGCGCCCTTGATCAGAATTGATGGGATGATCCCTAGCTTGCTTCCGGAGAGTAAATTAGTTTACTGTACTCCACGTGGTCATACAAAGGTTGTACTTCTTTTTTGACGATAAATTTAATATTATTTTTATTATTATTAACATGTTTAAATATCAAGAAAAATAAAAAACACATTTCTTCCGTAATAGGTACACATGACCTACATGACAGGGACCCATAAATAAACTCTTCAGGATTTATTGCATCATTCAAATAAATAAATATTTATGGTAATTATTGGCATTTTATTTTTGTTCTATGAAATAGGTACATTTCATCATTTAAAAAAAAATTTTATTCGACAAACGTATTGTATAACATTGTATGTTATTCGACAAACGTATTCATCCTTATAATAATATCATTTATTTATCCACTTAGTAGTTCACTTGAGGGCAGCTAATTTAGGTTCGTTAATATTTTAAATTCAGTTTACCGTGACACTCATCCACTCATTAGAATTGTCTCAAGAAGAATTGGGGAATATAGGTTTTATTCGTCCCGGAATTTTTCATTCCTTTTTAAAAGTCGGGACATTTATTTATTTAAAAAAATATTCGTATTAACGAAAGTTATCTTTAATCAGGAAGCAACTAATTTTATAATTTCTACGCGATTGAAAACGTTTTGAACTCGAAACATTGTAAAAATTTGTAAAAATGGAGTAGACTGATCGTTGATCCGTCATGAAGGACAACGGACTCTATCCATCTCTTGGCTGCAAAGAGACTGCCTTAATGTTGCTTTTACTGTGGAATAGCAGACGTATGTGTGCTTATATATTTGTCCGCTATGCAAATTTATATCATTTCATGGACAATTGTCGAAATTAGATAAGTTATATGAAGCGATCTAGAAGATACCGTAAGCTACTTCATTTTTTCCAACATTGTGAACAGAACACGACCTTTATACTCTTTCGTGAAAGCCCTGTGCTAGTTCTTGCAATGTGTTGAGCTTCGATTCTTCAAGGGAGTTGACTACGGCCAGGGGACTGTTGCTGTGAAAATATCAAGAAATATATTTGGTGCAATATATTATGTGGATGAAAAATTTATCATGACATCAAGAAAATTACTTTTTTTTAAGGAAAGGGTTTTTTTCTTTGAAATATGTTATGGTTAATTTGTATGATTTATTCAATTTTGACTTACCTATTATTCTATTGATCAAAATTATTTTCGTTGTATGTAGGGATCAGGTAAAATACTAATTTAAAACTCCACAGCGACGTCCGATACGTTCAGCTTGTAGAGAATCAAATAAATCCTTTTTTTTTACAAAGTTGTACATGAAACGCGGTGCAGTGGTGACCAAAGCTACATTATTAGCAGCTGCATTAACAGTCACAGGGTTAGGCAAGTTCTATAAGGAGTGCGTTAGTGATGTGATGATAGTGGTAGTGAAGTGAAGTGATAACAGGAAAATATGAGAGTTAGAATGGTGCAAAGGGAAGTGTGAGGTTAAGGGTTGAAACGATTATTCGGATCATCAACCGTAAAATGTGCAATAAGTAATTATTAAAAATATATTAATTTTTCAGTTGTTTCATGGTCCCATATCTTTATATATAATATTAGTTTAATCATGTATGTAGTTTAATCATTTATTTAACAATTTTTATTTTCAGTTCCCTGTAATCTATATTTTTTATATTTTATTGCATTTCCTTATATTCTGCCACCGGGTAAGATCTGCCTATTTGAAGTTAAATAAGTTTTATATATTTATTACGAATGAAGGCCAAACCATCTGTTATAATAGTCCAGCACTGTCCACCGAAACTTGGCCAACGTGTCCTGCGTAACAGAAACGCGACGCGCTTCGTCATGCAGGAAAACCAGTCCAGAGGACAACTGGCGAGTCATTTGAGCGTGGTTGCCACTCATGTACGGTGCAGGCAGAGTACCATAATATTGAACTGCGTTGATCGTTTGGCCAGGATGTAGGAGCTCAGGAGAAGCAATCCTTTACGATTGAAAAACGAACTAACTACTTGTTGGATGATACTGTTTACTTATAATAAGCGTGTAACATGTACTTTTGGCAAGGAGAAGTGGAAGATTTTACCTTAAATCCTGATTTACTTCCACACACACTTGTCACCTCACATGCAATAATAAACCAAATTATAAGTAGTGTTTTTTTTTCAATTTATTCACTGCTTTACATTCCAGAATCCTGACTGGAAAACTTTTCCACTGCATATACAGAGTACTTAAGTAATTGACGCAGAGTTTGAACACCTTTTTGCACAACAGTAAAAATTTGTGTTTAGGCTAAATTTTATTTATTTAATTATGTTTTCTACAAGTTTTCGAAACCTTAAACTATCGTTTAGAATTCACGAACATCGTATGAGAAAGCAATTTCTTTATCCCTCATTTGTCAGTAAAGTAGTGGTAGATTGAATTCAGTTCAACGTTATGTTTAAGTAAAATGAGTTTGACCAATCTTTGTGAGGAATGTATCAAATTGTTAAACAATTACACAATTTCCAGTACGCTGACGGTGGTATGAGGTTAATTTAAATTAGCGGAACCCAGTGACTTGAGTGTAATCTTGTTTTACTTCAATCTGGAAAGTAAGTACAACAAAATATAATTTTCTAATCGTAAATCCAGGCAGTCAATTAGTTTTAACACTAGCAAACTCGCTGATGGATTTACCCTCTTATGCTCCTTGGAGTTTCGCCCCATTCGGACTGTAAGCGCGGGCATCCACAGTAGTGTGTTATTCACAATCGAAATTTTTCATGGGTGGTGTCCTATTTTAAACATGGTATTATATTCCAGTTGTAAATAAAGTTGTGGTCGTTTACATGCTTGTGTAACGGATGACAAACGACACAATTTTTCATTATTCTGACTACATTTTCGTTAAAATTTGTATTGTGGTTTAAGTGTAGCGAACGCTCTGAAGTACAACTGTAATGTGAGACGTTTGTCGTTTAATTGTATGATGACACTTGTGAGTATTCTCTTCCCTGAGAGCTTTAACAATAAATAGACTCAGGGAAGGAGAACAAACGACTAGTTTTATGGTCGTAGAGAAAACAAGAGATGTGTGAATCAGGTTTACCAATAAACAGCTTCACACATCTCTTGTTTTCTCTACGAGCATAATACTAGTCGTTTGTTCGACGATCATAAAACTAGTCGTTTCCACAAATGAAGTATGAGCTTTGTCCATTGTTTGAACAAATTGTATACACTGCTTTCGCTTCCGTTGCCGCATTTATCTCTCCGTCCCTTGCCCCGATTATGAATCAACGCGTCCAAATCGACTGCTATCAACATTGACGTTTCGAGTACGTTCTTAGTTGTCACTGGTCGTCAATTGAGGGACATCTGATTAAACCGTTCCGTGGTAAACATTTGGTAATACTATTGGCAATGCTCGGGCAATCAGGAACGCGGCTGTGAAGCGTGCCATATGAACATGACACACATGTTGCTTTTCCATCGCATCATCAGATCATTCCTTCACAACTTTCATTCTCGCTGCAAGAGGAGGTTCTTTTAACTTTCGTTTTATCCTACCTCTCTTGTGAAGTGATTTGTAGATGAATCACAGTGTTGCGTTTATACCTACTTATTTACAAGTCTTCGGGGGAGTTGCCAGGTTTTGGGGTGGGGCAAGGTTTCTTTGCCTTCCTTAATGACAAGAGTTTCACGTTTCGTAGAAAGGATAAGTGAATGAAAATTTCAATAATATTACTATTATCATAAAAGTTATCATCCTGAATTAAAAAATACACTCATAATTAAAGTTATTATTTTTATTTGCCATAGCAAAATAGGTAAACCATCTCACCTCTGCAATAAGTGCGCTGAAGCGTGACACAATCAGAGACTTAAGCTTTTTAAGTTATATTTTTCTGTGGGGCTTTACGGTTCGTCGACATCGAGGTCATTAGAGCCCTAAACTTTTTGTACAGGTAGGGAAAATGCAGTTACGCACTAAAGAGAGCCAACATGACTCTCTCCGCGTGTGGGACTCGCCGAATGACTCAACCTCACCCACTAAAAATCCTCCTGAATTACAATATATACAAACTAGGAAAAGAGACAGAGGGAGAGAGAGACAACAGTTTCCTAAAACATTATAAAAACCAAAAACGAAGAAAAAAGTAAATTTATAGAGAGAAAAAAATGCAAATTAAAAGCAAAGGGGGAGAAAGAGATTTAAATCGCTAAGTTAGAGCTTTTTGAGTTAGCCATATATTTGTCAACAACCGTGTATTGCAGAATGTAAATTGACAAACTGATGAAGTAGCTGCGATATCGCCTCTATACTTTATTTTCAATGGGATATGTCGAATGGATAATATTAATGTTAACTCATGAGAATTCATTGCGTGATTTACACTGAAAATTTGAATGACATTCTCATCTATTTTTTTCTTTCATTTTTGTTTTGGAATATTCACTGAGGGGAAGGTAAGTGCCCCTTCCGGCCCCCTCACAAGCTTCATGTAAGTCTTTTGGTATTATACGAGCAGTTATTGTACATATGTTTCTGGATTTGTACTCAGAATAGTTTTTACGATTTTGATGAGTTCTATATAATAATGATTTTTGAAAATGATAACGCGATGTCGAATTGTCTTATTTCCTAGAAGGATCGTCTTTGTGTTTAAGTATTAGAATCTCGACATTCTTGATCACACTATTAATTATTTTTTTCTATAGTACACAATTATAGGACGCAGTAGTGAATATTCTATGGTGTACATTATCATACATCGTCAATTGAAAAAAAAGGACTAGGTCCATTCTATACTTATTGAACTTAGTATTAAAGGTGTCAAATCAATCGTATCCATCCGTAAGATATAACTAAATTGCACTCAGTTTTACTCTTATAATCGAACACTAGATATCTGTCCGTCAGATATCCAAGAGGAAGCTTCAAATAATAGTCTTACCAACACTTGAAACATTTTCATCCACAAGAGAAGATAATTATCTTATTATTTGTTAAATTATTAATAAAAAATATATATAATTTTAATAAACCTCGGAAAATAGTACAGACGTGAAATACATGCAATATAATACAGTTTATTTTCTGAAGGACGCTGGTATTTTCATTCAGGTAAATTACCAGTATTTCAATTCATGATGATTATTTGAAAACTGATATTGATTCATTTGTCTATTAAATTATAGGTCGAAGTATTTTTTTATTTCATATATTTTATGCCTTTTGGCGATGTTCAGGCGATGAGGCCTGCTCTTCCATCTAGCCGTTGGACTTGGGAAAGGGAATTAGGAAGGCGAGATGTTGGGTTGCCGGGGAATTTATGGTACCGAACCGACATTTGTTTGGAAAACCTCAGCTGAAAACCTCACCTAGTTCGGCCGAGCAGGTTTGAACGCACGCTCTACCGCTCAGCGGGATCTGACACTACCACTAGACCACCGTTGTCAGCATATATGGATTCTAATCATATTTGTACAAGGAAAATGTTCCTTTTTTTCCCGTCACACTCAATATATTTAGAAAAAGTTAGGTATCATTACAAGAATTATTTGTATACTTAACATGAGTCGTAAACTTACATTTTAACTATATGTAATTTAATAATTTCGTTAAAAATACAAATCATATTCAAATACTCGTAAGATTTTAAATGACATCCCAAGTGACACTCAACTCATCATATAATGCAATAGAAGAGAGAAAATATGTATAAACACTTACTAAATAGTCGGCGAGCCGTAAAGCCACTATAGAAAAAAACCTTACTAAATACATGCAACAAATTTCAACGAACGCTAACTCAATTCACCAACACAATTACTATTAGGCCTAGTAACAATTACAATTATTACCTAGTAGAGGGCGCTAAAGAAATATATTTTATTTTGAAAATAACCATATACATTTTTCAATACTCTAAAATGGGAACGAATATAATTATTTAAACAAACAACCAAACTCCGTAACTATCATAGAACACATTGTTAGATTGAAATATCGTCTTAAATATTTAAAAAATCTTACACAATGTGTTATACACGTTGATCTTGTGAGTGAGAGACTTAATTACTACAATTTTATTCTTAAAAAGAATAAAAACAATTACTGAAATCTTCGAGGATATTAAATTAACCTTCTCTTTACTCATTGTTATGTTTGTTACTCATTTCAACCCAGGATCATAATTAAAAATGACAAATAGTGTTTGTAACTCTAGAAAACACTAACAAAGACCGGTAGAATGAAATATATTTTTTGAAACATTCAAATGCGACCTGTCAAAACTTGGGGGGGGGGGGTGGCGAGGATAAAACACAAGATCGTTTAGGAAGAGGCAGGGAAAGCGGAAGAAAACTGTCAGCCTTGAGCGCATGTCGCCATAAATCGGACCCTGACCCAATATAGTGAGTGTTCAATGCATGTACGACGTGTGCATGGATACCGACCCACGATGTCCGCAAATGGCGGGTCAATCAGTGTTGCGCGCTAATCCACAAACATTCATGACACACAGTATTGGGTTGCAAAGATACCTGTCTGCGGTATTTCCACGAGGCGATCACCTACAGGTCATGACGGTTGCTGCTCTGAGGACTGTTTTACTCTAAAGCAATACCCAACTAGCAGCCGATGACTATTAAAATGATAACTGACACATTTCCCAGTATCGCAGAAACCGCTCCGTTACACCCGGATAGGTTAAGCAGAGGGAGAACGTGAGCAGGTCAAGGGTCAGCTGAAGACAATGTTTGCAAGATAGAAATACATGTACGGCGCATGTACATACTCCACTATCCCCAAGGTAGCAGATGGAAAAAGACTCTTTCGGGTAGAGTCTGTAGATAATGCACCTGTGAAGCTTCAAAACGCTCGAGAGAGATCACTTGGTATAAATGAGGTGAAGAACAATCCACAGAAAGAAGCACGAAAAGAAAAATAAACTTTAATGAAAGCTATGTTATTTCCTTATCTGATGTGATCTACGATAATTTGAATAAATTATTATTTAAAACACTTTAGACAATCCAAAATACCTGTATTCGATTTCTATTTGATATAAAAACGTATTACATTTCTATATATTATGACTCCAATAAAATTCTGAGATTAGAGCACAGACGCATGTTTCATTGTACATGTCGTTTCTACAAAATTATCACATTCGGTTTCCCATCATACTTAAAACATAACAAAGGGTGAATTTCAGATGAATTTTGACCTCTTGCGTTTAAAAATCTAATCACTGATAGGAATTTACATCTGGTAGGATTTCTTATTACCGTACTCAATTTAACTGTCATGCAAAGATAAGAATAAGAGTCGACAATATGGCAGTTGTCATAGTTCTACTTCGGCAGTTATATTTCTAACAGATCGGTTGAACATAATATCCCATCCGCTAATTAATCAGCGTTGCCAATCGTTGTTTATGACTGACCGTCCCTTTTGACAAAGACAAGAATAACAGACGATAAGATGACAGTTATCATAAATACTTCCACCAAGGCAGTTATATTACTAAGAGATCAGTGAAACATAATATCCCATCTGCTAATTAATCCGCTAATTGCAAATCGCTGCTTATGGCCCTTTTGAAACGCGTCTTTTGTATAACTTTGTTAATATTTTCCATATTTAAATATATTCGTGAATTATTCGCTCGCATTCATCTATATTCATTTGGCTAAAGAAATTCCTGAAGTCTTAAGCAATATGTATCTGAAAGTAACAATTCTCGTATTCCGCGCAAGAGCAACATCGAAAATATTCCCTTCGCCCACTTTGTGTGTATATCAGGTAGATTGAGATGTTGAACACCGTCTGGGAGTGATGCAGGTCTTCCTCTTCTGTGCCGTCACACCCCAAAAAATACTCAACTTTCGTTCGTGAATGCTAAGATGTGGTTTCGTGAGTGTTAGAAAGAATATTAAGTTACGAAGATGTATTTGTAGTTTCTTTATTTTCCAAGTATTATATTCGGTCGAAAAAAATGTTTCGCGATCTTTTCGGAGTTTTACGGATGACCTCCAAGATCTCGAGTCTATTTTCAAATTTCGGTGATGATGTCCAATGTCCAATGTAGGTATGAATGTGTGTCTAAGTATGTATGTCAAGAATTTTGTTCTTCCAGTAACACAAACAAATTGATGTATCGAAACTGATCTATTTTGGATGCATCCATTTCAAATCAGTTTATGAGGCAATTGCAAAGAGTTCAGAGATGAAGATTAATTCAGGAAAATTGTATTTTAATTTACAAATTTGTAGGGAAGAGCAAAATGTGTAAGGATTTGAGGATACTTTTTTTTGAACCGATTAATACGTCATCGTGCTTAATAATTTTAATACAATCTATTTTATTAACACATTTTTGAATTTTTATACTTTTATTAATTGGTGGCTGTTTAGTGCTGTATTTTTTAAACAATTATAATTAGGAAGTTGTGTGGGGTAAGTCAACTTTTTTTAAATAGACAATTAATTCAAAATTACAATCCATTGCACGTATTAATGAAGGATATGAAAATAATAGAAGCAGTTTATCCTCAAAAGATACCATTTAAGTTCCCATTATTTCGCATTTAAGTGCAATAAGGAAAAGAGGAGAAAACCCCAAATGAAAATGATGATACTGACAATAAAGCGCAAATATTCAGTAATGTAAGAAGGCATTACAAGCATATTTTTAAATATTTTTGCGTGTTAATGCTTTATTACTAAACATATAATAAGATAATAAACAAAGCCATTCCATAAAGTTTTATAAGTATTGACAAAAAAGGAAATTTTCATTTTCTTTTTTTTTTTTGCAAAGAAGATTATTGTAGAAACAATTACATTAAAATTGGTAATGTAATATATAATGGATATGAAGACGATTACGTCAAGGAATTTATCTGTGAAGTAGGGTATGATGATTATCAAAAATATATCGANAAATACACACAAATGCTTATATTTTTAAATATTTTTTGCAACAACGGCAAATTACTAAACATGTAATAAGATAATAAACAAAGCCATTCCATAAAGCTTTATAAGTATTGACAAAAAAGGAAATTTTCATTTTTTTTTTTTTTTTTGCAAAGAAGATTATTGTAGAAACAATTACATTAAAATTGGTAATGTAATATATAATGGATATGCAGACGATTACGTCAAGGAATTTATCTGTGAAGTAGGGTATGATGATTATCAAAAATATATCGATAAGTCATTAATCGATTGTTCGTCAATAATAAATAACCGCCGTAAAGTACTCAATAAATCCAATTAAAGATTAGTTTTTCAAAGTTTTAACTTTTTATTTAAGGTATTAAATTATTCAAAGAACTCATCGCAATGAAATTTATTGAAACCATTTTTGCACAGAATTGACCAAAATGTATCTTTTATAGATGAAGATTTCGTAAAATTCAACAAAAGTACATTAACATAGATTAATAATCGACCCAGAAAATCGGCATAAATATGTTCGATACTTTCAATTAATCGTATGAAATAATCGATTTTCGTATGAATAGTGATTAAATCGCCCATCTCTACAATGAAGAGATGATTAAATTTTACGTGACTTTCGATGAGCAAGACCCGGCCACAGAGAGCTGTGAGTCCAAAATGCTCGCGTATGTCGCAGCCCATCCTCATTCCTCTTGGGATTCATCCTCGTCGTACCGTTGCCACTACTCTCGCCCATCCTCGCCTACCATCCCTGGTCCCTTCATGCTCCATCAGTGGTCGGGGCTGTATCAATATGCACTGGCCAAACACTGTCTCTGCGCGAGGGTTATCGGTGCGGACTGTTGTTCCATGCGAGGTTCACAGCAAACGCAAGCGCTGCGCTGGATGTGTCCGTTCCGGTTCCAGAAAGCCGTGGTCCGAGCACGCCTCACGTCCGTCACTTTCTCATTCGAGAGGTTTTATACCACGTATGCCCCGCTTTCGAATCCCAGGTACTAAGTTCTTTGCAATGAAATTATAGTAAAATACACACAAATGCTTATATTTTTAAATATTTTTTGCAACAACGGCAAATTACTAAACATATAATAAGATAATAAACAAAGCCATTCCATAAAGCTTTATAAGTATTGACAAAAAAGGAAATTTTCATTTTTTTTGCAAAGAAGATTATTGTAGAAACAATTACATTAAAATTGGTAATGTAATATATAATGGATATGAAGACGATTACGTCAGGGAATTTATCTGTGAAGTAGGGTATGATGATTATCAAAAATATATCGATAAGTCATTAATCGATTGTACGTCAATAATCAATAATCTTTTTATTATTCTGCTTTATCATTCCTGAAAATCTTGTGCTACAGGATTCTATTTGCGTTGTAATTTTCCTTAACAAATACAAAGACAATAAATTATAAATTACAATAATTGATCTATCCATCTATTGCTACTATCTAAAGGTCTGTATAACAACTATCTGTGGAAATCGTACTAATCACTATATATCTAATATTAATAGCAAATATTGTCACTAACTTGAATCAGTCTGTAGGTCAACCCATGTTTGTAATATTTGTTAATTTGATGACTTAGTTAATGAGCTTAATAAATACAAAATCAATACTATATTTGTTCATTGATTTACTACCACGAGATTTTTTTCGTTGTTTATAGTTAAAGAATTTTTAAAGTGAAATTAATTTTTTGAATGTTTTTATTATTTGTATACCCGAAATATGTAAATCATCAGGGATAGTAGAGATAATGTTTTTAATCACACATTACCTTCGCAAGCGCCGTATAGTTATACTCCACTTTTTATGGATAAAGAACAGGGCGAAAGGTAAAAGAAAAGAAAAGACCGTAAAACTGGTTTGTATATCGAAAAGAGTCGGTGAGAAATGGGGGTGTGATCGGACCCGGAAAAGTATTAGTGTGGTAAGAAAATAGGTACAGTACAAGGGTTAAATCAATGCTCTTTCTTTTCCCTTTACCTCACATCCTCACATGATAGTCTCCGAGTCCTTCATACTCTCCATCGTGTCTGCCAACCATCCTGTATTCTTTTTGACAGTTCCTTCCTCTATTTCTTTCCATCTCATATCTCTTCTCCATCCCCTTGTATTGCCTCTGTCCTACTTACTTCCCCTTTTGAACTTCAATACTTGAATACAGAGGACAAATAGTCACATTCCAATGGGTGACTCGGCAGAAACATCCATTATATTACTCTCTTCTCCCGTACTAAAAGAAACGTATTGCTTGTTAGTGGAAACAAGTAATTTTGAATATAATATTACTGGATTATGATATTTTATTTTCTTGTATTTGACTTTTATACTTACTGTTATTTAAGTAACAATAACAAATATTTGTCAGTTCATTTTCTATGAAGTCCATTGATTAAAATAACTATGTTCTTGTGAGGCTTGTATGACTGTGTATTTAGTCAATTAATTTATTGTTTGACGAGGACAAACAAGTAAGTTATTATTCACCAGTATGTGTAGTTTAATTTCATTTAGTTTCATACGCATTTGCTAGCAATTAATGAAAAAAAAAATCACCTGAACTGTAATCAGCCGTTGAAATAAACAAGGAAATTTTTCAAAATATTTTGGTCTCAATAAAACACAGCCATGTTTTCATTATTTAGTTGAAAAAAATTGAGATAAATAATGCCCACAACCTGATTTTTCATCGATGAAGGATTTCTTTGATTAATCGTCTTCAAAATGAAAATAAAGAAGAAAATAAATTTTCATTTTGCAGTATACTTTTTTATTCTAAATATTGTTTCTAGTGTAAATCATTCATCAGTACATATGTAATGGGATAATAATCATTTAATCTCAAGTCATGGCTGACATGGAAGCATGTTTGTTAATCTATTACCCGTTAGTTTAAACGAATCAGTGACTGTAAGAAAAATATACACTTTACAAATAAAGGCATACTACGCTGTTAGCCATATTACTGTTTGCACTACTACGGTTGAACTAAAAACGAATGCGTACCCGAATTTTAAACCTATGCAGTCGAGCTGGGTAAAAATGATAAATAAGTTGCCCAGCATGTTTTGTATTAAAAAGTTCACTGACGTAAGGAACATGTTTATATCATGCAAAGAGTGAGTAAATATTTTTTAAGAATGTGTACACACGTATGAGCGCGTACGCTGCATAGCTGCAGGGAACTGCCTCCAACCGAGGACCTCCGAGGAAGCCAGTCGGTGAGGGAGGAAAGAGATTTTTTTTAAGGATGTGAATAAAAAATAACCTTATCTATATGAGACTTATCGGAACTCTCCAAAGTACACGAACATTTGATCACGTCTTCTGGAGACGTGGTTGGTTCTCTTTCTCATCAGTAGGGACCATAGAAACGCCATCTCTCTTGCGCCGCAACGATTTCACAAGAAGCGATTTATTGCTTCAGTTTGCTTCTTCATTTCTGAAGGAGGAGACGCTCTCGCCTGGATGCCCTACGGCGTGGAGGGATGGAAGGGAAGGGGGGGAACACGGTGGACCGAAATTTGCGCTGTGGAAAAGTTGGTGGATTCCGCGGTATCCCTCCACCGAATTACAGGCGCTCGCTGCCGTGGCGGCGGAGAAGGCATTCCGCGATGCTGGCGCTCTTAGCGGAGAGCAGTGGAAGCTGACGGAGGGAAGAGGAGGCGTATGGGGAACGAGATTAAAGCTCGAGGAACTTCAAGGTGAGGTGACCCTCCTCGAGGGGCGGAAGAAAAATTAATTGAGTTCAGCACCTGCGTCTGGAATTCATACTTGTCAACAGACTGGTATAAATATTACAAGGCAAAAGAGATCCGTGGGATGGGGTGAATTATATTCGCGAAGCATCATGCGAAGATTTGAATGGCCGTACTCCGGAATGCGGACGTTTCATTACTTCAGTATAATAAATATTATCTTAGTAAAATTATTCGTGGTACGTTTAATTAATGGACTGAACATTCGCTAGTGATAATTAACAAAAGACAATTAAATATTGAAAGGACCCTGTTAAGACAAGGAATTCATTAAATTCGGAGATAAGTAATAATATAATATATTATCAGCAACAGGAGAAGAACATTTGAGACTCCGCAAAAAATGTAAATTCGATTTTAATTCTTCTGTATAGTACTATGAATCAGACTAGTATTCCCTGGAAAAGTATACTTGTGTAAATACTCAGTTGAGTTAAATATAGTATAGAGTACTTTCAAGTCACGTTGTAACAAACTGGAATATTTCCGGCAGTAAGAGCATAAATCACATAAATGCCAACTTTCAGTTGTAGATTTTATTCCGCTGTGACGAATTATGGCTTGGTATTAAACTTCTAAACTATATCCTAGATTTCGTCTAAAAATTTTTAAGGAAGTGAAATACTCGAACTTCGTACACATCTTCATGACATAGTAGAAATATACTGGTTCTACTGAAATAAAATTCACCATTACTCACCTTATAGTTTTTGAATTTTAAATGGAATAAATATACAGGCCATACAAATGTTGCATTAGAGTAATACAAACACCATATACCACAGAAAATTCCATGAAATATTGGGAAGTATTTGGAGAGCGCTCACTTCCGTTCACCCCTTTGATTTACAATATAATAATTTCTATTATACGTATATTTCTTTATGGCGAGTGTCCTGATTATAAATTGTCTCCCAGGTTGTGCCACTCGTGTCTTTTCTCTGCATTCTAGAGCTTTGTTATTATTTAATCTTGATACGATGATAATGACGAAACTGAATTTTCAAGTACGTGTTATATAAGTTCTAAATGTAAAAAAAAAACATAAATAAACAACGTGGTGACATTTGTCTAAGCCCCTGAAAAAGTTTAAGTAAGCGTGAGACTTCATAGATGCCATCAATATCAGTCAAGAATATGATATTTTATTTCATTGGGATAGTTTTTAATCTAGTATTTCTACTTAGAATGTGAATGCGATATGTTTTTTTATTTTTATTTTTTTTTGCTTTATTTGTTATTAGAAAAGCGATTGGTTTGTATGACGCTAAATACACATATCAATTTGTGTGTAATCATTTTCTTGCAAGTTGGCTTGAGAAGACTGTAACCAGGAGTTGCTCTTCATTTAAATACAGTCATCTACATGTCGGGGAAGATTTTTTATTGCTTCACAATAAAATCTCTTCCTCTCCAAAATAAATATTCAGAGGTTCGAATAACAAGGTTTATAATGTAAATAAAGTCGTCGTGATGTAAACAAAGGATAACACCACAAATAATAAGAAACATTGTACGTATTAGTTTTATGTTTATGTGGGGGCTGCCGCACAAGGTTGTTGGAGAGGTTATGACGTTGGATAACATGTTTCATCTCATTGGTTATGCTTGTTATAACTAAAAATTCGCCATTCCACTTGTGACAGTCATTCAGATAAACTGCATGATTTTTCAGTTCATGGTTTAGTTCGTTTCTCCGTTAGTACAGCCATATTTTCTGAGGTATGAAAAAAATTTTCCATTTGAAATTGATTNAAATTGATTGAAGTATAGCATGAGGTTTGTATGTTTGCAACAACTCGAAATTTCACCATCCACCATGATAGTCAGCCAGTGTGATTTTATATCAATCAACTGTATGATGTCTCATTACTTGGAGTAGCTCATTCCTCCGTTAGTACATTCATCGTTGTCTTGTGATATAAAGTATTTTCCATGTTGGATATTGAATATGATTTTTGGAGGTTACGCGCGTGCTGTGCAGTGACAAATGCAATATAATTAGATACAGAAGTTTGACCTGTTAACCAGTGTCGAATGCTGAATTCTGGCAGTTCTGGTGGGTAGGTCTAACAGTTTCATCTAGCAGAAGAAAAAGGAAAACATAATTAGTTATTGTATACATCGTAAAATATTGACCGTGAACGTTTCCGATAATGTTGTCATCTTCTCCTTTCGTCAGGTTGACAATAGGATTTTTATTATCGTTCCTGCGTTCGGCCTGAGCAGTTGCGTTTGCGTTGGTTTTTTTGTGATAATCATATTGTGCTGTACAAGCAGAAAAATG
>NNCF01125898.1:1167236-1178072 GCA_002313205.1 Laupala kohalensis | reverse complement strand
AAATAAACAATGAATGCAATGAATGAAATAAAAATAATATCGTAAGAACTAACTTTCCCAACGGAAATTCCAGTTACTTAGCAACTCCCGCGCACATTTTGGTTAATCTTACTTTACACTTCATTGTCTTATCACTATTGTTTTCCCGTCATAATTTCCCCAAAACGTTAACTAAAGGCTAGTTATACTTTTCCTATATAATTATAGTAAAATAAATCAAGAATTTATAATAAATGTGTATAGTAACTATGAATGTAATACATACATTAACTATTAACTACTATTAATGTAATAAATATTTTCTTGCGTGCTTTTATTGTTTTCTTATTATTCACATAAGTTAAGTTTTATCAGTACTCAACCTTTGCGCGGTTGTGTTCATCAATTCTGTAGCCACATGGTTCGGGTTTTTCTCCGGTTTTCCTTCCAATAGAGTCGGATTTTATGTACAGCCTCTGTAGGCTTTTGCGGTGGTCTATTGTAATAATTAATCTAAAAATTTATAGTTATTTTAATAGTAGTAACAATAATTCCGAATAATTTATAGTATGATAATATTACGTACTTGTGAACTATTATTTTTTCATTTCATTAAATACAGATTTATTGGTATTCTCTCGATACTAAAACAAGTAGCTAACTATCAATTCTGATCGAAGGAGTACAGAGCTGAAATTTTGAATCTGCCTCTGTCTTAGGACTCTTGATCGAAATTGATGGGATGGTCTCTTGCTCGCTTCCGGAGAGTAAATTAGTTTTTTGTCCTCCGCGTGATAATAAGCAGTTTGTTACTGTTTTTTTTTTTTGGATAAATTTATTATCATTAAATTTCAGATTGCAACTAATCGTCATAATTTTTGTCCCCAATCTCGGGAAAGGTTACCAAGAAAAGAATTCTTAGTTCGTGCATGAGAGACATACTCCCACTACGTCCTCGGCACAAAAGATCTCCACATGCTGCATTGTTCGGAGACANAATCTCGGGAAAGGTTACCAAGAAAAGAATTCTTAGTTCGTGCATGAGAGACATACTCCCACTACGTCCTCGGCACAAAAGATCTCCACATGCTGCATTGTTCGGAGACATCTTTTTGTATTCGCAATCTCTTTCTCGTCCTCTTATTTGTTGTTGTTGTTGTAGGACGCAGTAGCTGCGTGGTTTGAGACCTCGTCTCGTCACTCGGATGTGACGTTGCAGAAGAAGCGTTCCTCTCAGTCTGTGTGAAGGAGAGGGTGGAGGAGTTTCACCCTTCTCGTGCGTAATAAGCAGCCCTTAGACGATTGGACGTGGATCAGCAAACCAAATGTCCTCTTTCCCATCCTCGCGAGATAACGCGGCGCTGTATATTTTTGCATCGAGACGTCGTCGTACTATGTTAATGTCCCCATCCTCTGGCCGCCCTCCAACACGATTTGTCCTCGTCTTGGTATCCTCGCCTCCGCTTTGCTACTCGCCATTTCGCGTGCGCTCCTGACGCCTCAACTAACGAAGCGATTCCAGGATTCATGCTTTATGTAATAAGCTGGCATGTTTTCAACTGCTCTTCCACATGCCACGCTATTTGCGTCGTCTATCTTCATCCATATCTTTGTCAGATTTATTTATTTAGTTTTTTGTTTGCTTTTCAGTCTAGACCGCACCGTTTTCAGGTTGATAATAAAGTGCTACATATTATTTTCAAAATGTACTCACATATCCTGTCATATCCTATTTTTGGTGATTGGTTTAGTATTATTACGAAGATAATTTTTTTGATTTTAGAAGAAATGTTAACTTATATTTAACTACTGATATAAATTATATTCGAATAGTTCTAACTTCATAAACGATGCCCCGGATGGCACTCAACTTATTTTTCACTCTCTTGATACATGAGTACCGTGGAAGAGAGAAAACAATTTTTAGTGTATTTTTATCAACAATTTGTTAAAAACATATTATATATGCATTGAACTTATTTTTCAGAATGTCATTAAAAAACAGGAATTCCTGGAAATTCGTTTCACTTCATTCTAATGCAATGGAACTGAAGAAATGAAATGCTGTAATGTTATGTCATTTTATTTACAACCTTTTCAAAAACAAATAACGTGAGAGCTTAAATGAATGAGTACTAGAATTGGTTATATCATGAATAAGACTACATCATGTCAAATAAACAAACGTCATACAAAATTATACCCATCTTTAAATTCTCCTTAGATTTCAGTAAAGTTTGAGGAATTCTATTTTCGAGAGAAAATTTGTCAGACTAGTTCAAGAATCAAAATTGAACATTATTCCATGGAAAATTCCTTTGTTAGTTTTCGTCCAATTTCGATTTTAAATATCTACATCTTTTTTAATAATAAATGTTGTTTGTAGTTAATTTTCAGCGTTGAAAGAGTATTATTATGTAAAAATTGTTTATAGAAAAGTTGTGAGCATTCGACTTTTATAGCATAAAAATTATTCTCGATATTGCTTTAATTATTCAAAAGAACATACTGAGTGAACCTTATTAGAAGCATATGATACTCTCAGGTTTGGAGTTAATCTGCAAGTCCATAACACACGATGTCAATTTTTATGTTTATTTCTAAAACACTGGTCATTCCTTTCAGTAAAAACATGTATTTTAAGTATTGATGCTTATGGGAAAATGTGTGGAAAAGAAGAAAATGCAAACTAATCTTGTAATTTTCGTTGAGTTAAAATGGAATGACCTTTTTGTGATTTTTCTTTTCCCAGATCCATCCGACCTAATTAGTGGCCTTGTCAGTTTTTTCGCATCCTTCCTTCCTTCTTCCCGCCATTCCTTGTATTTTTTATAACTCTTCTCTTTCTGTCGCTCGTATTGTAACATCGACTGACAGCAAACAAGCGTCTTTTCCCTCCCCTTCGCTCTTTTTAAAAGACATTTCAATGTTTCTTTCTTCATTCCCCACTCCTTGTTCCTCTCATCCTTGCTCTTGGAAGAGAATTCGTTATGCCTTCTTTAGGCGTACCTGAAAACATGTCGACCAAAATCAAGGCGGAGTTCCTCAGTCTACGATACACAACATTATACTTATGAAAGTTATTCTTAATGATATAGAACAGGGGTCGGCAACCTTTTTTGGCCGCGGGTCAAAATCAACCAAAATGTGAGTATTAAAGAGACGTTTGTGTCAGAGATATTTTCTTATTAAAACAGTCTTTTAGTAAATAATAAGATATATTTTATTAAGAAAATAATTACAAACATAGTTTAACTTTATTTATAAACGTTCTCTTCGATATCAATGGCTCCCCTGATGTTGAACTTGTGACGTCAATTTAGTCAAGTCTGGTTTATAGTTAGACGTTTTAAGACGAATACAAGCATCTGAATTTTCGGTAGTTCCTGTTCCTGTTCTTGCTTAATATAAATTTCATTTGTAAAAATATTTGCTCATATTTATAAGTTGAACCGAATACGGACAAAATGGCAAAGCCAATTTTTTTCAAAGATGAAAACTTCGTAAAAAGGGATGCCCAACATGTTGATATCATGAGAAGATGAGATTATCTTCTGTTTGTTTTTTTTCAAATCTTTCCGCAATTTCTTAAATTTATCCGTCCATGTCGCTGAACTTTAAAATCAATCACTTTTAAACTAAAATTGTCAAGTTTTAGATATTGAAAATACTGCGAATTTAAAGCATTTTCTTCTATTTCCTCGGACTTTATTATAAATGTAAACATTTCTCCATGCTTCTTAAAATTTTGAAACCGACTTTCATATTCACTTTTAATGACGAAAATCCAACTTTCGAAAATATTTAGATTGCTTTCATCGATATTTTCTTTTTCATGTTCTCTTTTTAACAAGGGATTTTTGTTTTCATGTCAGTTTCAAATAATATCAATTTTGAAGTAATACTATTCTTTTCCTCATATATTTTCAAAATTGTGTGGTTATTTCCTTGGAGTTGTACGTTGAAATCATTATGATGGTTCATTATGTCTGTTAAGAACAAAAATCTTAAAAACCATTGTTNAGAACAAAAGTCTTAAAACCATCGTTTATCATTGAGTTCGAGATCATTTTCACCGATTTCGTGAAGAAATATTTGTATATCATCAAAACACTCTACAAGTCTATTAAGAACTTTGTCTCGACTTAACTATCGTATTTCAGAATGTAACAACAAATCTCCATATTTCGATTCCATTTCCTCCAGAAATGCTTTAAAGCGCCTGTGTATTAATGCTGATAGCGCTATTATCATGTTTACGATCTTAACAACCTTTTCAATTACATCCTTAAGTTGTTGCGTAGACGCCTTAGCAAATAAATTTTCTTCATGTATGATACTATGAAACGATAAAAGTGAGCGGCCAAGTTCATTCTCCGTTAGTTTTACAAATCCAACAGTTTTTCCTCTCGTACTTGGAGCACCATCAGTTGTTATGTAAAACAATTTACCTTTTAAATCCAATACTTGCCCATTTTTGAAATTTGTAACTCTTGTACTTGACGAAAAATATCAGTGCCTTTGGTCGTGTCATTCATTGAAGCAAGAACGCATAGTTCTTCATTGACATTCGAGCTATTTATTGATGCAAATCTAATAATTATTGCAAGCCTACCAATACTATTTATATCGGTACTTTCAACAATTGCAATGCTAATTATGTCACAAGATAACAAATCACTTTTGACCTGTTCATCAATATTTTTGGCCATTTCTTCAACGCGACGCTGGACTGTTCATGTTGACAATGGCATTTCTTTGATTCTCTCAATTATATTTTTTTATTTGCGAAGTCGTTAAATAAGTGTTCGGAACAATTTATGGATGCGTTTTTAAAAAACTCTCCGTCTGTAAATGGTTTTCCGTTGGTACCAATGCTAAGAGCTACAACAAAGCTGGCAGATGTTGCGCGATTGTTGCTGGTAACAAATCTCTTTGAGAATTTATTTTGTTTTCCAAAATTTAATACACGTTTAGCAATGTATTCAGATTTATCTTCATTTGACATTTCACTCACATCTTTATGTTTTGAAGAATAGTGGCGCTCAATATTGTAAGTCCTGGCATTAATTATATATGTACATAAAGTACATATCAATTTGTCATTTTCGATACACCCATACTTTTCTGTCCACACATCTTGAAATAATCTCTTTTTTGCTTTTTTGTTTGTTCATGGTAATTTGTTTTTAAATAATAATATTTATTTCACTAGGTAATAATTATTTAGCTGCGTAACTATAATTGCGTCGCTATTCTTGTACTACTGAACATGTGCTATAACTATAACTCACACACAAGTAAGAGAACGACACACGCGTCCAATAATGGTAAAATTTTTATTCCGCCAATTATCATTACTGCAACTTTGTAATCGACATAGATCTTATATACATAAACACTTATGTGTATAAGATCCATGGTAATCGAACTAAAATGTTGTTCTTAGTATCTATTTTCAATTTTTTTAATTCTCAAAATGTTTGTTTCATGTTTATGTTTTATAATTTATTTTTAAGTATTATACTTTATTTTCAGAACTAAAGTGGGTCACATGAAATTATCAAATGGGTCACTCGGTGACCCTCGGGTCATAGATTGCCGACCCCTGATATAGAATCTTATTAAATGGGGCATTCCAAGTAAAAAGAATCCTCAATTTTTTCTTATTCTTGACAATTTCAATAATATTATTTTTAATTTGTTTATTGCACTATGAACTCTGATATAAAATATCAGAATTTCCTAAAATACATTTATATTTATTACCTAAACAATTGTAAATGAACTTTTTAAATTTACAAGTAATAGTATTTTATGATATTTCTTTTCCAAGCTGTGAATTCTATAGACTTGATATTATATCTCGTAAGAGATGCATAGAATTAAGAAATATAATAATTCTTTTGAATTTCCATTGTGTTTGGGTTAGTGGGTTACTCACCAAATATGCACGTATTATCTCTTCTCTTGTTTTATTCGAAATACATATTCAGTGAAATAATTTTTTTAGGTTCTACTAAAAAGTTTCCTAAAAAGATTCTTTTTAGTAGCGCTTTAGCGCTCGTCATCATCAAGGTCATTAGAACCCTTGCAGGTGGGGAAAATGCAGTTTCGCTCGATAGGGAAGAGCGGTAGTCACTCTTACCCTTGTGTGGGACTCACCGAATATCTCGACCATACCCACTAAAAATCCTCCTGAATTCAACAAATAAATACATAGAAGAGAAGAAAAAAAGGAAACAGCTGCCCAATACATTATACCGAAAATGAAATAAATTCTGTAAATTATAATTTTTCAAACTACGGAAAGGAAGAATAAAATGAAAGAAAAAAGGGAAGAGGAATGAAGAATGCGAATTTAAACACTTCCGAGAACTTGTGGGAGGAACCCCGATCTACTTATAAAATTCAATAGTTTATTAACATTAACCGTTTCATTTCCGAGAATTGTAGGTAAATCTGCAGCCAGACCAATTTGTCTCCGTATTCTCGTGTATTTTCTGCAATCAGTTAGTAGGTGACGCACTGTTAGAGAACAGCACACTCAAAAACGGATTCATCATCAAGTAGCAAGAGATACCGATGAGTGAGAGGACAATATCCTATGCTCAGGAGGGTCAGCAAGACCTCGCGCCTGGCTGACCTACTGGAACTGCTCGATGACTTAACAGAGGATTTGATAAGTCGGAGCTTATCCCTTCAACAGCCAACCACTCATTGTTCCATCCACTCTGAATACTCGTCTTGATGGAATTTAGGAGATCCCTTTTTGAAATTGTGAAGAAGTCCACGCGATTCTTGAGGCATGCCGCCTTCGCGGAAACGTCTGCTTCCTCATTTTTTCTGATTCCCATATGTCTGGGAACCCAGCAAAACATTGTGTTCCTTCCGTCACATTGGCGGGAGAAAAGCACATCCTGGATGTTCTGGATCAGCTTATCAGCTGGATACATAGTCTGGAGTGCTTGAAGGGCACTTACAGAATCAGAGCAAATCAGGAAATTTTATCCACGGGAGCACTTTGTTGATCGCAATGCTCTCAATATGGCGTAGCACTCAACAGTGTAAACGCTGCATAGATCGCCAGTACGGTAGTCACAGGTATTACGGGGTACACCACGGAGCAGTCGACACCATCGGCCTGCTTCGACCCATCTGTAAACACAGGAATATAGGTCCGGTGTTTGTGGAGGATTAGCTGGAAGTATACCCTCAACATCGCGGCCGGGGTGTTCTTCTTGTCATGATGCAGAAGATCGAAATTAATCTTCGGCTTCTGCAAAGCCGAAGGAGGAGTCTTACTGAAACCTTGATTTAAGTCATTAGCTGCGCGTATAATCAAGGTTTCCAAAATTTGTTTGGAGCGATATCCAAATGATTTGGTTACTCTCAGTCTGTTGTTGTAGAAACGGATGGAAGAAGAGGAAGGATGAACTACTGCGTTGTGTACAAGATTGTCGGGTAAAGTAAGCACGTGATAAAAGTGTCGCAGCATTAATAGTTGCCTCTGGTGGTAAAGATCTGCATATGGTTCGCCACTCTCGGCATACAAACTCGGAATGGGACCAGTACGATATGTTCCCGTAACTAGTCAGATTCCTGCATGGTGTACACTATCCAACTTTTATAAATAGCTTGCAAGAGTAGAGCTATATACAACGCAGCCATAATCGAGATCTGATGCAGCCAAGATCTTATGAATGCTCGATAAAACATTCAAGGAGGAGCAATCAGCGCCCCATTTCCTGCTACTCAGACACTTCAATAGATTCAGAGACTTTAATGTTCTCGCTCTTAGGTCTGTAAGGTGTTCAATCCAATTAAGTCTCTCATCAAAGATTAGACCTAAGAATTTTACAGAAGGATAGAATTTTAGGACGTTGTCCCCCATGGCGAGGTGGGGATCTGGCAAAATGCTTTGTCTCCTACTGAAAAGAACACGGATTGTTTTCTTAGCAGAGAAACGAAAGCCAGTCGTATTTGACCAGTGGTATAATCTATTGAGGACGAGTTGAATTTGTCGTTCCGCACCTGTGACACTCTGTGATGAACAAAAGATAGAAAAGTCGTCGACAAAAATAGTGTTGGACGGGATTCTTTACAGCGGATGTTATCCTGTTAATAGCCATTGCAAATAAGGTCACACTCAGGTATGAGCCCTGAGAAACACCGTTCTCTTGAAGAAGGAGATCCGAGGTGTCTCTTCCAATTCTGTATCGGAAGGAACGCTGATCCAAAAAGGACTGTAACATCAGAGGAAAATGTCCTCTAAAACTCCCAGGTATAGATTTGTTTTAAAATGTCATGACGCCAAGTAATATCATAAGCGTTCTCGATGTCAAAGAATATTCTGACGACATGCTGTCTTCGGACAAAGACATCTTGAATTGCTGTTCCAGGAGAAGTAAGTTTCCAGGTTAGAATGTCACTTCCTGAAACCACACTGAGATCGACTCAGCATGTTATACCTTTCAAGATACCAGACGAGACGTCGGTTGATAATTCTTTCCAGAGTTTTACCGACGCAACTCGTAAAGGCGATATTTCGCTAACTATGAACCGTCTTGTCCTTTCCTGGTTTCAGTAGAGGGATAAGCGTTGCTTCATTCAAGGAATTACGGAATACTCCCTCGGACCATGAAATATTGAAGACATCCAGAAGGTATTCTTATCTAGGAACTTTTGCTGAAATTTTTGAATCCGCCTCTGCCTTAAGGCCCTTGATCGGAATTGATGGGATGGTCCCTTGCTTGCTTCAGAAGAGTAAATTAGTTTATTGTCCTCCACGTGGTCATATGCAGTTTGTACTGTTTTTTGACAATAAATTTATTCATTATTCGACTGAGTTGTCGGAGCATCTCATAGCGAGTGGAATCAGGGCCAAGTGTCCTGGGCTGTCGCTAGAGCTGACTCAAGTTCCCACATTGAGAAGGAAGAGTTGTAGGGTTCCCAGTTGGTAGAACGGAAGACAAAGAAGGTGCTGTCTGCTATTTCCCTTTTCCTAGCGAAATCGGGATCGCAGTTTGCTGTAGATGTTAGGTTAGCAAAGTATTTAGCCATCACTTTTGCAATTTCTCTTCTGTCTTTGAGAACCTGATAACTGAGTTCAGATATTGGGACTCGAAAATATCTTCCAGATATCTTTCAGATTGACTCCCATACTTTAGTGGACGATGTTGTTCTCTTAATGGTACTTAGAAACTCTTTCCAGGAGGTGGATCAGGAATCTTTGATGGTTCTGCGCGCTTTTGATCTAGCAATCCGATATGCGTCGAGGTTTTTCCGGACTATCCTTAAATTTCCGCAACGCTCTACGCCTCGTCCAAATGAAATGCGTCGTTCCACCAGAGGACATCAGGTCTTCGCGGATACTTAGATGTTTTCGTAATGGATTCTTCAGTGGCGTGATGAATCACCTGGGTGAGATGATCGACCCTCTCTTGAACACTTCAGGTTTCTCTGAAGACATCCAGTGAACGGTGCAGTGTCCAGTTAACATTTTTGAGAATACATTTTTGAGGCTTGCGTTCTTGAATAGTCCCACGATCCTGCAAGGACAACCAGAAAGGATGATGGTCACTACCATGCAGTTCATCTTCTACCTTCCATTGGAAGATACCAGCAACTTCAGGAGAACAAATTGATTGGTCTACAGCAGTCCATGATCCCGTGGCAAACACAAAGTGGACCACTTCTCCGTTGATCATTATTCATAAGTTTTCACGCTCAAAGAGAAAATTCAACAAGTTGCCTCTTGAACAATCACTCGACGAACCCCACAATACACTGTGGGCGTTGAAATCTCCAAGGAAGAGGAATGGTCGAGGGAGCTGGTGAATTAAACCCCTGACAGAAGTCTCCGAGACATCTCGTGTCGGAGGGAGATAGATTGAACACACGGTCATAGTTGGTATGCTGTGAATTGTGACTGGTATAGCCTGGATTTGTTTGTAGGAGAACGGATGAGGAGAGGACAGTGTTTCTAACAAAAGCAAGAGATCCACCTCACTCGTGTACATCATAACTGAAGCTGACATATCCCCGCAGAGAGAGAAAGAGTGTGTTCTGGTAAGAGGTGTATCTCGTGCAGGCAAATACAGATCAGAATGCGACGCGCTAAGAGCTGTAGCTCTTCACGTTGAGTTCTATAGTAGCCATTAAGGTTCCATTGAAGTATGGAAGCCATTACGATTTGGAACCTTCTGGGGCGTCATCTTCGGACAATGCACAATCCGTCTCGGAGGAAGGAAGAAGAGAGACGTTGACGAGTCCTAAAGCCCCAATAATAATTCTTACCTTTGCAAAAGCTGTCATTTTGGATACGACTAGAATTGTCCGGAAATTCTTATAAAATATTCCAATCAAACAAGGGAGAGCTTGATATGTGCCTTGTACTTCTTCTTACCCAGCCTTGAGCTGAGAATTGACAAAATATTAATAATAAATATTATTATTGTTTTGGATTTATTTCTCAACATAGCTGGTAAGTATTTCGGAACCCGTCCAAGGGAGTTCCACTTCCCTTAGACCGCGACTCTTAGATAAATTCTTAGATGTACACTTTCCGGGTAAAATGAGTCGTCCCCAGAACGGCTAATTTTTGAACCTCAGATAAATAGGTCTATCCAGGAATTTTCTGAAGATTGTTTTCTATATATTTTCTCTTCTTTCCCGTGGCTCCGATAATAATAGGTCAGACTTTTGTCTTCATTCCCTACATTCTTTGGCATTCAATAGCCAGGTTTTTCTGCCTCTTTGCTCACAAGATATATGTCGTTGGGAACAGAAACATCAATAAGAAGACATTCCTTACTCTCCTTACCCTTCAGGACAGTGTCAGACCTATTTGCATTG
>NNCF01125898.1:1152007-1167135 GCA_002313205.1 Laupala kohalensis | reverse complement strand
ATATATATATATATGAACAAACTCTGTTATGTCTTACCAAATACTCATTCTTAGCCAAAATGGGGCATCCTGAAACTAGATGATCGATTGATTCTTGCTTCTCTCTATATAGTCGGCATAGACCATCTGTGTCCTGAGTTAATATCATTTTTTCGTAGTTCCTGGTCTTTATTGCTTGGTCCTGAATAGCAGTAACCAGAGCTTCCGTTTTCTTCTTTCAGGTTACCATTTCTTAGCCATGAAAATGAGGCTCTTTCATTAATACCTTCAGCGGTATAATAATAATAATAATAATAATCCTCAAAATTAATTCTGGAAACTCAAAATATAGGTGAAAAAAGTTCATTACATTTGCTGATAAAGTATCCACTTTGGATTTTACAATAAAATTGAATTGAATGTAAAAGTATTTTTACTTATGATCTTGTATGTGCTCATAAGATATGGAAAGACTTTAAAATCCCTCCTAATATAATATATCTAAGGGTCTATATGGGATTTCACAAGCTCTTAGAATATAGTACTCGAGGTAACATATGCACATTATATCTACCTTCCCAATCTAGAAGGAAGTAATATGTCTTTGGTGTACCCTGTAATTGACCTCTTGCTACTAACCCCGTATTTATTTCTCGTCAACGATCTACTCTAGCAAAGGAATTGGGGAGGAGTCATGGCGACCAAAGTACGGTTCACGAATTCCTAGAGTTCCATAATATTTATTTATTCACTTCTTGTGAAATAAAATAATTTATTTTTATTTAAAAATTGATAAAAATGTATTTTACTCCAAATGTGTCACGATTTAAAATACACTTTTTAGGACAATTATGTATTTTAACCCTCAATGTTTATTTTATAAAAAAATTGAAAATGAAAAAAAAAAAGTTGTTCTGCTTTTACTCGAAAATAAAAACTGTAGAAAAGATATTCGTACTTCAGTCAGAAATGTTATATAAAATTTTTAAAAAACCTAAACGAATTCATGATCGACTCCATCGGACCATTTGTTTGCGAGTAGAAATCACACGAAGTACTTTCTGCAAAATTTTGTGATACCAATTTACAAGTTTGCAGCCGGACTCTCCGTGATATTACACTAAATAATAATGATAGTTACATGTGTGAATTAGATAATACATGCTGACAAGAAAGTAGCTTTTACACAATTGCATTTTGTGATTTTTTGCAACATTTCATTATAACTACAGACATTACCCAATTTAAATTTTCAAAGATGTTAATGAAACAAATGATCCATGAGTACTATGGCATTAAAATGAGTTAAAGTAGATGAAACATCGGACTAAACATAAGCAAAAACGCACGAGTGGCTGATAGTTGACAATTGGAATATATTTTGATCTTGTGATCCCTATAAAATTTCCAAATCCAAAAGACTGTAGCCGATATAATTTTTTTGGGTGCTTTGGATGGCGAGCGCTAAAGTCCCATGGAAAAAAAAGATATGAAATACTTAGATGACATAAGAATTTAATAACCTTTTTAGCATGTTTTATTCAATATCGTTAGGTGAAAATAAGGCCATGAACCCTAGTCTTCCACATAACTACATTAATAAACATAACTTACTCTTGTCAGTAGCAGGGCGAGGTCACACACTACAACTACACCTCCTCTGCAAATGTCCATACTGAGACTTACGTACTATTATTATTGATAATTAATTAATTATAATTAATTAAGAAAAATCTCAAAAAATTTGTAATAAAAAAAATAATTTTAATGAATTACAGGGCTGAGAATGGAATACACACTCCTATCGGAACCACTCACAATAAAAACACAGCAATATGGTGTTCAAAGGACATCAAAAATACTTTATTGGATAACATTATATTGATCTACACACATAAACATTTGTGAATGACTAATTTTAACACAATAATTCCTCGGGCATTACACATTAAAAACGCTTACTGCGCAACGGCTGTTCTTCCGTTTTCATAAGATTACTCACCCCAAATTCGGCCACTGGGCTGGTCGGTTCATTGACCTCTTAACACTTTTGTACGTAGCACATTTACACTTGCATAATCACATATCATTATACTTTTAGTGGGCCTTTCAGAAATTTGGGAACACGTTACACTTTTTACAGTTATTAAATTGTTTTGATGATGTCTGACTTAGAAGATGAACCAGTTTGTAATGTCACTCGAATGGCTGTTGAAGACACCTCTTCGATTCCTTTTCGCACCGCTTTGACCAGTCTCGTCTTCTTTACCGCTAACACCGTTATTTATTTCTCCATCGCGATTTTAGTCAGAGTCGTATTTTGATCCTTAAATCAGTTTGCCTTATTTTTACATTAAACGTTCTTTGCAATATTTAATTATAGCTTCGTGGTCCCTTGTCTTATCATAAATACTATGCCTTCGGACTGAACAGNTACAAGAACGTTGCCAATTTTTGGCTCACAATTACTCGAAACTGATTACACGGCGGATCGCTTCACCCTGAATTTACTGCTTTCTTTACTCGCGAGAGTCACTCAATTAACTAGTCGGGGCTCTTAGCGTAACGAACTAGTTCCTAATGACGGTGGCTTCACCGTTTCTCACAGATCATCGTTCAGAATTTTGATTAAAACTATTGTCATTTACACGTCACTGGCGATTAAATTTGGTGTTCCTTGCTACTCCACTTCACTAAATATTGTTCACCAGCAGATCGATTAATTTCATAAGTATTAGAAAGTAAATAAAATTTTAAACACATTTTGAACAGAATGGTTTATGTCAGAAGTTGTTCAGTCGTAACGTTTCGCACTTTTTTTTCTACTGTCATTAAAACTGCGTCTCGTTAAATAAATTGTTTGTAACAGCTTGAAAATGTTATTCAAAATAATTTCAACTAGAAAGCTGAAAAACTCATCATGTGCTCTACTCACACAATTACACGAAAATGGCTGTTCTATGCGCACCAAAATAAAAACTTATGCTGCGTGTGCTCACCAAACCAAACAAACTTTCGCTGTCTTCGCGCACAAAAATAACTGCAATCTAAATATCTGGATGAAACGTTCTGCGTCTGAATAACTGGATAAAACTTTCTTCCTATCTGGATATCTGGTATCTGGATATTTCAATAAAACTTTCTGCGTCTGAATAACTGGATAAATGGATCCCGAGTGCTTTCGTGCCCCTCTTTTTATAAAAAAATATCGTCACGTGACGTTCTCTTTCTTATGATTTCTTCCCTCCAACGTATGTCTGTTGGTTTTCTCCCCCCCCCCACTACAATTTCATTGGATATTTCCGAAAAAGAATTTAGTTGCTATTTCATTTAACCACTAGTTACACTTGGCTCCGCCCTTGGTGACTTTCGATTGGTGGTTTCAGTTTTTCTTTCTTTCCATACTTCAGTAACTAGAAACGAAGATCCATCGGCCATTTTGTTCCTTACAAACAATACCGTTTGTGATCTTTTTTCTGCGCAGCTACGTCTGCGGCGAAATCCTCAGATCCCTAGTTTTATGATTTTACGACGTTCTAGAGCTGGTCACCCAGTTGAAACATGTAGAAACTTGCGCGAACCTTCGCCACCCGGAAGTTATATGACTTTCTTTTGAAATTTGTTTCTCTTTCAACTAACCGTGAACCATCCTTCTCAAATTTTGCGTTTCCCAGCGCGTACGATGTCTCTAGGGATCATTTTGCGACGTTCGTTCTTAGTGCTTTCTTAAAATGCGGTTTATTAGGGTTTGGGGTACCCTGCGCCTTCTTACTGCTACCGCCAGCCTCTTGCACATTCGCACTATTCAATATGATATTGCTCTGGGAAATAATATTCCCCTGTACCCGTCGCTTGTGCAGAGTGTCTTTTTGTTATTGGAATTTCTAAAGGTTCTTTTCCCTAAATTGTTGCTGCAAGTTGGAACATGTTCTTTACTTCTGTGTGGGACCTAAGCGGTGTTTCTTTGAGTTTCGTCGAATAATAGTTTTTACGATTCTTATTTTTCTAAAGAGCCAGTGAGGTTTTGCCGACAATACTTTCCCATTCTTGCTCCAGACCACCCTCTGCGTTCCCTTCTGCTAGCTACGATTTCTAAATAGTTATTATTTGTTAAATTTTGAGAACGTGTTTTTTAAAGTTATTATTTAATTCAATCCACAGTCTCAATACATATGTCATAGTTTAATTGATTTTAATACTCTTAAAAGCAGGGAAACAATCAGTAATGTGTACATTTTAAAAGTCTGAATCTCAGAAAATGTTGACTTACTTTTCGATTATGAACTAGTAGAAGTTACGAGTGTCTGACGAATACCTATATGACGAGAACATCCCATTATCAGTTCCGGAACTGCCAAGTCTTGCGATGTGTCCTCGCTCGCAAGTGAGGATAAGCGAGTTCTGAGGGTTCAGCGTCTCGTGTCAGCCTCCAGCGAAGACCTTTTGTTACACGCGTGCTTCAAGAGCCACTCAGTGTTTACAAGGGTCACTAAGCGATGTGCTAGTACAGCGCCGGACTTAGAGCTTCCACGACGAAGTTCTGAAGAGTGAAGAGAAAAAAAATATACATTATTTTTTATCATTTTTTCCCCTTAAAATTCACCAACCAATCTTTGGAAGTAAATCTTTGAAGTAACGTACATCCATCAATAATCTTTCTTTTTTTTAATCATACATGTTGAATCATTCGCCACGCAGTGTTAGTCGAATGATAATGATGACGACAAACTAAAGGTTTAAAAAAATGTATTTCCTACTTCACTTTACATATACAAAAAAAACTAATATTTTTTAATTTCAATTTTCTCATTTAATGGAAATACGTAAAGAACAATTATCCGGCTCGGTTTTGCAGGGTACTTTTGAGTACAAAACTGTTGTTAATTTTTCAAATGTGATTCAGAATTCTATTGAAAACATTGTGTATTAATGTAATGTATTCTACTATGGTATAAGGGCCCTTAATCGGAATTGATGGGATGGTCCCTTGCTTTCTTCCGGAGAGTAAATTATTTTATTGTCCTCCAAGTGGTCATACGCAGTTTGTAACTGTTTTTTTTGACAATAAAGTTTATAAAGATATATTATAATTCTTGTGAGGAGTCAATTTTAAACTTTCAGATTCCTGAAACAAATGAACGATAAATACTACGGTTCGTGATAACACCGAAGAATTTATTTAACGTAACTAGGTAGTATATTTTAAAATAGGTTTTGAAAATGGGATTATATTAGTATTGTTGCGATAAACAAGAATGCGTAGGAGATAAATCTAAAGCGTAAAAGGTTTGGAGCAGAACATAGAAGTTCGAGTGAAATCCATAGTAAGATTATTCCCTAGTTGTAGATACAGCGTTGTGCTACTTTTTCCATCACTGAAAAACAGTTAGTTGGAGAACTGCATTATACCAACATACTCTAGTCATTGATATAAGAGCATCAATTTTATAAGTGAATCAGTATTGGTTTAAAATTCTTTTTCTAAACTTGTAGATACAACGTTAAATTGGTAAGAGTAGAAAAGTAAGTTAAAAGGTCATTAACATCGTTAAACCTAGAACAAAAATATCCTGGCTTTCTGAAATTGAATTATAACCTTTGCGTTAATGAATATGATACATTTTGGCCGCCTCGACAGCTGTGTCCGTCTTTCTGTGCTTTTTGATTTGCAAATTAGCGGAAGATAAAGCATTTCATTTATTGAAGCTCCAATTTGTCGGGTTTCGACAGTCGCCATATCTCCTCAGGCTGTTATATGTCTTCGCGTTTGGAACGTCGTATATTCCGATCCGATATGGGCATTTGTTTTTCGCAGTCATTCCGACTGTCGCTTTTTATGTTCCTCTGACGTCGTGCAACATACGGAGATAAAGCTTGGTGTTTGCATCTCTTCAGGCAGACTGCTTGGCATGCGTCGCCGTTTGGCAACGTCGCATTGCAGGCGTGCCAACATCGGAATTGGTCATGGAAGACTCTTCGAAAGATTTCTACGATTTATTCGCGTTTCTTTTTAATTTGAAGCTGCCATTCTGATCTGATTGGACTGAATTACTCTAAACTTCGGTAAGATTGTAGAAAGCAAATATAAAAAGATATCCCGCATATATTGGAATCTAAATTACTTCATTTGAAATGCTTTTCCCAGAAGCGCTTCTTCGTATAGTCTCCTGAATATAGCTATCCTTCGAGTTTTATATGACCAATAAATTAAAATGAGAGTCGTCTGATATGAAAATGTTTGAATTGTTTTATGATTCGACGGCTCTGCAGATTAAACTTTCGTAGAACTCGAAGAAAATTTACAGATGCATTACAATCTTCATTTTTGAAGATTTGAATTGAAGACTTCGAATGAATTTTACATCGTTTTAGTCAATTCTGTTTGGATGCAAGCTTTTCTGAAAAATAAGTTTCTATTGAGAAAACAATTTTCAAAACTGTATTAAAATCTTTGGAGTGATTACACAATTTTCATGTTTCAAAATTACAATTTTCATGTTTCATTCTATTAATTCGATTGGTTTCATAGTAGAAAGTTTTGTGGATCTCTTTCGGATGTACAAATTAGATGTTATTCATTGCACTTCATGATACACAAACTAAATCAACAATGAAATTAATCTCAAATACCTCCTCTACGGATAAAGAAATCAGAGGATGTTCTCCACTACAATAAGTTTTGACATAGGACTAATAAATAAATGATATGTAACATTTTGAGTTTGCAGAGATATTGGCACTAACTTTGAAAAAGTACTAGAACGATGTATTTTAGGTACACTTCAAAGCCTAAGAAGAAAGAAATACAAACATACAACAGAATTAGAATTCAAACGGACAGAAGCTATGCTGAGAAAAAGACTCCACTAAATATTCAGAACCGTTAGATATATTGTTACTTTGTGGTTAATCATTAAAATTTAATTAATACATTATTATGTTTTGTCAGGTTATAGAGAGCTGTAAAAACCTATAGATTCATTACAAAAATCTTAATCGATGCCAATATATCTGCTACCAAAAATACAAATGATTTGAATAGAGGAAATTCTAAGCTCAATTTCAAAGCACGTGCAACTTTATATTTTAAAACTATAAGGATTATAGACGTAAATAGAACTACTATTACAAGCTCAATGTCACAATTTGTTTGTCTATTCATAAAAGAACATTTTTGATATTTTCATCCATTTAGGATAAACTTCGGATACACGTATTTCTTGAATCCATCCTTATATCTATGTTTTTAGGTCACTCTAAATTGTCTTTCTTATTGTTTAAAGGCAACTTGAATTCAATAGTGAATGTGCATAGTTAGGGAACTCATTTAATGGTATGAAGCCTAATGAAAACAGAGTCATAATTAAGTGTTTTCATTTCTAAAAGATTAATTGAAAACACAAAGAAGCAATGCTTCAAAATTTATTCTGTAATACTCAGTCTACACGTAAGATACAAAATTATTTTTTGCATTTTCCACCGAAATATTGTTTTCTTTTTAATTATTGCGTATATACAAAGTGTGTTATTTTGAGGTCCCCTTACCCCTTTGAAACTATGAAAACTATCAGAATATTCATTCTTAAAGTTGAAAAATTATGCAAAATTGTACTCGGATTTTGCTTGATGATTATCTCCTGAATTCCAGATCCATTCATGGTATGTACCATCTTGCCATTAGTGGAATATTTGTGTCGATACGTCGATTAAACTCGGATTGTGTCATTTGCTGCAGTTCAGGAATTCGTTACGAGATCTGCAGTGAGAGGAAATAGGATTGCCTTAATGCGATCCGTCGCCTCTTTCAAATATTTTATTATAATTAGATTTCGTTTGTTTTGAAACAGATGGCGCTCGCTATTCTGCGTGGGGCAGCAACAATGGCACGTAATGTTTTAATGTAATGTTCCGCCATGTTGGAGAAATGAATGCGGTTGTCATATAGATGAGTCAAAGCACGTCTCACGATGCAACGGAGTACTATAAAGATTTCGGAAGTTTTTTGAGAAGTGAAAGAGTGTATCATTACATTTAGATTATACTAAAAATGTACATTTATTGATGCATATGATTATATAATAATAGTGAATCGATGTTTTGATCACATTTACGTAATTTGGGTCAGGGCAATCCTGATACATTTCCGATATTGTGAAGTAACAATGAGAACGTTCGTCGCCATTGAAATGTAAAGATCCTTTCTGGCTAGCTTGTGTAATTTATTAATTTAATTTTGTTTTAAAAATTAAATGGGTGATATTTCCTTTCAAAGTATCGTGCCTCAATATACATGTCTGCACTTGAAAAATGTATTAAAAGAACTGGTTTTCTTAAAAGAACGTTCCGTAGCGTCAGGGTGTTGGATGTTTTTCTGCGCGACCTTAACTGAAAAAATTCATCCATTTATTCGTTCATATAATAAGAGATCAAAGGAAGAAATGACGTTTGTTCCAGAGGAGAGTAAACACAATCTGTGAAGATGTAAGTACCAATTATATCCAGCTAACTTTAAAACTGTTCTTATCGTGAATGTGATATCTTCGTGTAGATGGCAAACCCACCAATAATTATAATGTGCTAAAGAATATATCTAATGTTTTTTTCCATCGTAAGGAGTATGCTGTCTTGATACTGTAGAATGTTCAATCGTGTTGTTGAGTCCGGGAAGTGAAATATTACTTGGAATTTCAATTTATCAGTACAAACTATTTTGATAATTTCCATTAATTTAGCTGTAATATCAAGAAGCTCATGAATACACCGGCGCAGTACAAAAGATAGCGTTAATTTGTAGGAAAATTTATAGAATCAAACTATCCATAATTTGCGGTTTTGGAATTCATTGAATTACCAATTCTTACTTGCCACACGGAGTATTAGTTTTAGCATTCTAATTCTAAATTGCTTCGGTCCGCGGTTAAGGGAAAACTATTAACAAGTTCTATTATCAAAGTCACCAATTCTTTTTGAATAATTCTTAAAGTTTTGAATGATGTTTCTATAACATTTCTGTAGTTGACTTGCATTGTGTTTAATCTAAAAGTAAAAGCAGCGACTACGAAATCAAATTTGAGTGAAAATTCAATCACAGCCGTAAAGAAAGAACTTGTGGGACATTCTCTTAAGTTATGGAAAATCGCAATATGAAAAGCAAATTCCATGAAAGCAGAGTTTGCAGAAGGAATGTGCAGTGATGACGCAATGCGGCAGCTCCACGCTTATGAGAAGCTCTGAGAATAAATGGAGACGCATTACGCCCAGTCAGAATGGTGAGGAATGGAATGAAATTTAAGAGGAGATAAATGAACGGGTGGGCCATTCACTCCAAATATAATATCGGAATGGGACACCATGAGAACAGGTAAATACGACTGTTGATGAATCTGCTTCGCTGTGTTATATTTGCGGAACTCACTAACATAAAAATCTGCAGTCATCACCTCAAAGGAACCTATGGCTACCCATTATCATATAGTTTTTCTAAGTCTGCACTATAATATAACATAATAAACAGGGATAAAATACTTCTCTAAAAACCAAATGAATTTAATCAGCTCACATATTTAATCAGATTCGCTAAGTTCAGTTTGATAGAATGATAAACGGACGGAATTAAGTGAACCAATTTTTGGATATACGAACACACACACCCCACAAAAAAAATTATGTTACAATATTAAGATCGTTAATTTTACGATTAAAATTCTTTTTGTATTTTACTTTTACGAGAAAGTAAGAACATTTTAAATATGGCTCCCAAATTTCTTCCTTGCAGAGTATAACTTCTATTCAAAAGTTGCTAAAGTGTATAAAAAGTTATCTAATGTATACTGCAATTAAAAATTTACAATAATGAAAAACGGTCATAGTCAACCGAAAAATAATTTGCCAAAACCGGCTTTCGACAGTCTTAATAATTTCGATCTTAATAATAATTATATACAGTAATATTTACAAAAATATGTATTAAAATAGAGAATACTAGCATGTTGTAGTTATTAATTTAATACTAATTGGTTTCAGATATTTAAAATATTATATAAATAGTTGAATGATAAATGTTTGTTTGCAAAATTATCACATGAAAAATTGAATTTAGTGAATATTTTTTGCAATAAAAATTTTTGTAAGCCGAGTGTCTTACCTTCTCCGCCTTGGAGGGGTGTGTATGGAATGCGGCGACCTGGTCGCCTCTGTGTATTAATAAGGCGTGATGGGACAAGGGTGTATGTGGGTTGGCANGCTAAATGGATTCTAGGAGGAGGGTTGCTATTGGGGAAAGAGAGAAGTTTGTTTGTTCATTTAAAATGTGTGCGTGTTGGTTTATTGCTTTCTGAATGTGGATTGACTCTAGTAAAATTCTGTTATAATATTTATTTTCTATTTCTAGTATATGTGTGTTTGTGTCTGGGTTGAAGGAGTGATTTGAGTCTAACAGGTGTGTAGTAAAGTGAGATTTGTCTGTCTTGAATTTTATTGCGTGTAAATGTTCTTTAAGGCTTTATTTAATTATAATTATACAATAAAAATTTGTAAGATGCCAATATTAGCACCAAAAGGGATGTAAGGGGAACGGTATCATTTAGTACCTATAAATATGACGAAAACTGATGTAATATGTATTCCTTATGATACGTAAGATGGTGATTGATAGTTATAATTTCATGTGTCTTTGTTTGGAACTTCAACTAAAGGGATTTCATTTCCGTGTTTATATAAAGAAAGAAACGCACATCATGACAAAGTGCTAGTGGTTCTGGGAGATAATTTTTATGATAGATAGAATCGTTCATGTTCTGTATTTTTGGACGTCGTTGTTTCGAAAAAATTCGGATGGGAATGGATGACTATGCTAAATAAGTACAATATATTTTCAGACAGATTAACTTACATACTTTGATAAATAGAATAACAGTAAATGGTACAATTTCAAATCGACGAAAATGATTTGTTGATATCTCCAAAGACATAACCCATCCACATCTTCCTTTGCGACGTCCTTCGTTCAATGAATAGCCAATATCCTCAAAGAACATTCACGAAGAGCATGTGACTATCTGTTCGTTAAGGCCGGATAAAAAATTATAATTTCTTACTGTCTTCTAGTTAATCTCATTCACTTTCAGCAAGTTTGATAATTACCCATTAAACGGTATATAGACTTGTATATCGTACATCCAAATATGTAACCATTTATCTTTATATATCTGATATTTTTAACGCATTTGACTCATTTAAAAGGGTTCCGTACTCTTCCATTTTGTGTTATTACAGGCTACCATTTTAAGGTGGGACTAGCGCTCCACGATATTCAAACCACTGAGAAGTACAATTGTTTTCTTTATTTTTATTCTAATTCTTAGTGAATTATAACACAACATTGTGAATTATAATGATGAAAACATATGATTTAATACTTATCTATCAGTTATTAGTACAGTATTAACAATATTCAAGAACTCACTTGACTCGTTGGAAATGCACTTACGAACAAACATGGCGACCGAGCGCAACCGTTTCATGATTTGTACATCACACCTCGGGAAAAGTGAAATATCTTTCTGTAATTTCCGGGGACATAAAAATAAAAGTAATGTAAAAAATATCCCGGGAAATTTATTGCGAATCGAAGTAAGCCTCCAACCATTCGTAATTTACAAGTTGGTCTTTTTTGTTTTGTTTTGGAAATAAGCTTTTCCTCCACAAGACACATTGTATTTCACTATCTATAGTAATTGCTATCATTTCATTGAAATGGCGGTTGAGGTATGTTTTTCATGTTCAAATCACAATTAGTGCATGTTACTCTGTTTATTTATGCTGATTTAAGATACATCAGTGATAAAATTCTACCTACGTTAGTACTGCCTTAATGTCTGAAAAAATAGCTCTCAGCTGAGGCTAGTAACAGTGTTATGTTGTCATGTTATTATTTCGTTGATTATTTTCTTCAGTTGTCTTTTGTTTCGAACCGCTTTCAAAGTTGGAGAGATTATCGTTCAAAAGACGCCGTTTCCTAAACATCGTTCGCACTCGGAACTCTTTGATGCTGGATCCGACTAATTTCCATTGAAAAGGCGAAGACCAACAGAGCACTGAGCGAAAGGTGATTTTCACTCTGTTTTTGTTACGCGATCGAGGTTTTCTTTCCTCCATTGCCAACCTCTGTTTGATACACCTAATTTCCAATCAATCAAAATAGGATGAATGGCAATACCAATCTTTGCTCTCACCGTACGGAATAGAGAGACTTCGAAACATCTGGGTTCCTACTCCCACTCCAGATCAATGTCTGCTTATTAGCCTCAATTCCCCAACGATCCAATTCTTTCACTCTAAATCATGTGTTAGCTGAAAGAGCAGACCTCATGACCTGAACCTCTCCAAATCATAAAAAAGATGAAAAGGAAATAAGGAATCAATTATACAGTTAAAAAAAAACGTCTAAATGGATCCACGACAGACAAGATACACCTTTATTCAAGAAAAAAAAATACTTTGTAAATAATTCCTGATTTAGTACGTCCATGAAATAATTGATAGAACTTTACATATGCTGCATTTCATTTTTGATATTGTGCTCTCTAAAGCGTGTGCGAAAAAGCGAGACTGAAACACAAAATTGATTTTTTTCGGAGTCAAACTTTTTAGTTGGATTCCCCTTTTTTCTTGTGTTCTGCATCGTAATTATTTTTCATAATTTAAATTCACTTTCTGAACTCGTTTTGTAGCGCTGTTTCTTTAGTGCCTAGTTGCTCTTATGTAGCTACAATACACTGCCCTATAAGTGTGTAGCGAATTATTAAATACCCGCAAAATCAGTTATCCGAACTCCACCTAATACAAGTTGTTTCGGTGATGCTCTTCTGTTCGCAGCAATGCAATAATATTCTCGTCCGCCGCGTGGTGCGCCACCTGCCTTCGGAGAGACGCTGAAAAAGGACGATCGCCGCTCGCAACGTGGGTATGAGGACGTCTTAATAGCCGCCAGTGGCGTTGTGAGAGGGACGGTTGAAACGGGGAGGGAGGAGAATGTCGTCTCGTATTTTTAACCTCGTTTCAAGATGACAGAGCGCCTTCTCTGCGTTTGTGGTTTCTGCTTCGCTCCTCCCGTGCGGTTTACAGCTGCGACACAAAAGCTTTTCGATCTTAACTGGATCCATAAATGTAATTTATTTTGCTGTACAATTAAGTTAAAGAGTAGTTACAACTACGTGTTACTAATAAGATTAATCCAGGGTTTGTCTTCGCAAGCAAACAATATATCAATTAAAGGACGTTACAGGAAACAACATTAAAACAGAAAAAACAAAGATTACAAATTGTAATCAATTTTTTGTGAAAAAAATGCAAATTGATCTTGAAATTGTAATTGGTTTACAAGATATTTACACTACGGAAAGTGATAATTTAAAGGATTAAAACTTTTCATTTAGTTTTGTGTTATATTTTTATTTACAGATTTAATACGACATCATAACCGCAGAACCTCTTGAATAGAATTTATATTCGTAACTTATATTATACATAAGTATCATACATAATTCAGGTAGTGTTTTTAAATACATGCAGTTACGTCAATGACATGAAACAAAAGCATGTATCGGCAAATATCAGCCCGCAATAATTGTTTCTAAAATTATTAAAATCTATCCCTAATATTAGTTTTGAGTTGCGCATGGAATTAATGTATTCAAGTGGCGAATAATTGATACATCGCACGAGAAGTGACACGATTTTTCGAAAATATATCTACTAGTATTTTTCAATATTAGTGCTAATTGAACTCGATATTTCACTTTAATGATAATGAGCATAGGAAAAGAACTTATGTTATGTTCTCAAAAGAACACACCGAAAATGATACATTACACATTTGCAGAATACTATCCGGAAAAAAAAAAATTGTCGATACGTGAATCATCATTTTTGTTCTACCTGAAATGAAAAATCAGTGAACCACCAATAAATTTTGTCGTATCAATATTAAAGCAGAACATAAAAGTCCATTATGATATATCTAGCGACAAAGCGAAAATGAGTGTATATTTGTTACATTTTGATAATGGAGCAGATGATCTTTATTTAATTGGGAATTGACTGAGAAGCGGTGGTTGGAGAATAGTCGAATAAAAAAACAGTTCTCTCAGCTTTACGTCTCCTAAGATATAGACTTTCTTACTCTTTATTTTTCTTGTAGACAAATTGGAGCGAAGAAAAAAATTTGAGGATTAACTCGCACGTTGGCGGAGAACTCTGAAAACTGGGTCTCCTTAATGATGAGGTTGGCAACAGTTTCACCATCTTGTTGACATCTCAGTATTTAAAAGTTTGGAAAGGATTTGAGGATGGTCTTTTCAAAATGTTTTCTTCAGTGAAGCTTATGGCTTTTGTGATTTAATGTTTTGGCTTGTAATTTGTTCATGTTCAATACACAAAATAAATTGCGTATAAACCTTCATTTTTAATTTATTCAATCATGATTATAAGTCTTCATTATTTCAGAGCAAACTATGCATTTCATTTCTAGTTTAGCAACCAGATAATTGATGTTCAGAGAAGGATAAATAGGAAAAAGAAAAGCAATTACACGATAGCTCTTGGTTTTATTTTTTCTTTTAATTTCCGATTTGAACTCATTGAATGAAAATGAAGGTTGGTAGCTATGAATTTATCGTGATATACTTTTAAACATTAATAACAGAAATAAAAATTTACTGATAGTGAAAACATGAACTGTTGATAAAGTAATACGAGTTTTTGAAGGGTGATTATGTAGATAGAATACAGAGAAATCGAAATCAAAATTTGGAATCGAGTAAAATTGTTGGGTATCGAAATCTATTTTTACGAGTTATAGAAATAAATTTAAAAATTCAATTGTTGATATTTAAAAATAACTCAAGTCACTCATATCATCCACTAATCAAATGATCATACATATGAAAATGTTTTTATAAAATACTAGTTGATTACCCGGCGTTGCCTGGGATTTTTCTTTTACACTATCTTCTTTTACTCAGAAAGAAATGAAATCTATCTATATTGTAAGATCAAAATACTTTTATTTCCTGCTTTTAAAAAACGTTTACATCATCCTAATTTTTCAAATTCATAATAATACAATTTTAATACAAAACTTGATTGCA